>WEIT01041337.1:1319-32699 GCA_013389985.1 Dryoscopus gambensis | reverse complement strand
CATTACAGCCTCTGTTTGGGGTCTTATCTTAATTATTTTAGTAATGGCTATACTAACATCCTGTGAGCCTGAGAAAAAAAACATTTTCCTGTTATCCTGCATAGAGACACAATAAAACAGAATTCTCAGCCTCAAAAATTTACAACCCAAAATGACAGAAAGCAGAGGGAAAAAGAGCATTACAAATTCCTCAAGAAGTGAGTAAATGAGCACTGTATATTTAAAGATACTTTGATGTTTATGCATTGAAATATTGGTAAGCTAAATATACATAGGAATATAAGACTCAGACCCATAATTTCTCTAATTACTGTAAACTAATGGCAGTTATACTCAAAAATATTACTAGCATTTTAAAAAAGCTTTTAGATGAAAATAGTTTAAGCCAAAGGATTGTATTAATAAAACTTAATGGTTCTGTGCACTAGCTGTTAATTGGGTGACCTTCTACATGAAGGACATTTGCATCTAGTCCATTCGTATGAGCTTTATAAATGCAAGGCAGCAAAACAGTAAAAACTTGACGAGGCATTCCTTTGTCTCAATTTTGCTAAGCAGAAAAAGGATTCTCAGTAATAAGTCACAACAATGGCTCTGTGGCCAACATGCTTACAGGGAAAAGGGCTGTTCTGAGTGCTTAAGGGAGATTAATTCAAGCTAAATGAAATAAGAAAGATTACAGCTTTCCAAAGCAGTTACAATTAAACCTGACTAGCACCAGATGTCACCAGTTAAAGGAAGCACAGAGTGAATGTGCTCAGCTTCATGAGATGCAGTGGAGACATTTAATGATAAAACTCACTTTTCCATAAAATCTAGGCTTCTTCACGGTTAGGCACCAACAGAACAGGGTTTTGGTTGTATGAATTTAATACTTGACAAAGGAAAGGGTTCAAAAGCTGAAACAGAATCTAAAAGCAGAAAATATACCAGCAAGATCAGACTTATGAATCAAGTTCCTGCAGTTGTTCTGTAACTATGTAGGGGAATCAAAAATCTGAAGGTATTATTCAAATAGTGATTAACATTCTCCAGATACATGGAACATTTTCCATGCAAAAGTACAGAACTGTCCTATCTCTTCAGTCCATTGCCTAGCCTAATGTCAAGGCCGGCAGGCTTCCACAACTCATCAGTTCCCCTGCCTTGGCCTCCTGAGATCTCCCAGCAAGGACACAGACATCATGTCAATTTGGTGAGAGAAAAATGTAATGTGTGCTGTAAGACTGAGTTTCCTCAGAGAGGCCAACCTGCTCTAAAACACAGCCATACAGACAAAATTCTTGCACAAGAAGTGGAAATCCTCTTTCCTGAGCCTAGACTTGTATGAACCATCACCATGTGTAGGATACCTGCTGTTGTGGATAGGGCAAGTTCCATCTCAGATTGTTCACTCAGTTTTAAGGTGCTTGGGAGGAAATGGTTAATCACTGCTGTAATCTCAATGCATTTCAACACAATCTATAGAAAAGGATCTGTGAGGGGGAGCAGTTTGCTATATTTCTGACACAAAGCCTTCTCTCTTCTGCATATTAGCGTGGTTCAATTTGTAAAGTAAATGGGTGATCAAGACAAATGTGAGCTGCTATGCAAATTCATTTCCTTATCCATTTTATATAGACTCCTGGCTTCTTTAGTTGCTGCTGTTTATATTTTTAGCATACCTTTGCATTTGTATGCAGCAACAACCACGTTAAACAAAGATTTATTCATATAAACAGTATCTGAAGACACCTTATGACAAAAACGTGAAGAAATAGATAAACAGCTTCTTGATATTTAAGACTTTGCTGTTGCAACCATTTAAGCACGTAATTCATTAAAATAAGTCCACTGTCTTCACTATGATTATAACTGTTAACACATTTAATCACATATATAATTATTTCAGAGCTGAGGCTGAAATCTAGAAACGACACAACTGCATTAGTATCTATCATTGCTTGCAGAAAAAAGGTATGGTATTTTTAAGGAATTCAAGGTGTATTTTCTGCCAAAAATATCTTGAGGTACCTTTTGCTACATCCAGTTGGTAACTTTTTTTATGAAATAAAAGAGCTGCTGGATGGCATAAATGTATCAGACAAGTCAACACTAGGCTTTATTGTGACTTCAGCTAAAACACATGAAAATGCTTTTTTTTAATCTCTGCTTCTTTATTATTAGAGATATTTAAAAAAAATTTCTTAGCATCATATCTGGCACAATTCTTCATGAAAAGAGCTAATAATACATTTACCAATGCCAACATGGGGTTTTCTTTGATAGGGAAGTAATGAAAAAAACTATCATAACCACATATGGAGGAGTATTTTGCTGCTCATGTTCTGTGATGGAGAAATCTGAATTGATATACTGCAGTCTGAAAGGGAAAAAATATAAACTTGGGAAATGGAAAGAAGTAACTGATACACTGTGCCCTTGCCCCCTTCATCTTTCAGTCTAGAGCTGAAATGTCTAAAAAATTCATCAGATGCAGCTTTCATGCAAGCAGGCAGAAAATAGATGTTCTCAGAGCCAAGCCAATATTAAGGCTTTAGAGATAAGGACCAGTGCGCTGAATTAAAACTGGACTCCAATGGGTAGCAAATGGACAATTTAGAGATTAGTAAAATGTTTTTCATCTATCTTTTCTGGCAGAGCACTGCATTTTGAATCAGGTACAGTTTCCAGGAATCCTGCAAGCTTGGTCCTAGCAGGCATCACCACCTCCTGTGGCAAAGATGTCACCATCAATCCATGTACGTAACTTTGCATCTTAAGAAGAAAGCTGCAGCCTTTTAGCCTGCCTGAATAGTAAAAGACTTTTCTGCTACAGTTGCTATTGGAATACAAGAGCAAAAACGAACCTGGAAAGTAGACAAATAAAGAAACATAAAATGTTCTGAAGCTTAAAATATCACCCAGTGATGTTAAATCCTATAGCTATGCTGTTATTTTATTATCTTAATAACAAATTTTTCCTCAAATATCAAGAAGTAGTGTGAACAATGGCAGTAGCAGCTTACTGTGAAGGTGGCATTAATTGTATTTGTGAGAAAAGTGCAAATAATAGTAATAAGACTTCTGTAAAAGGACAACCAAATGGAATTTGATGAGAAAGACTTTTTCCTGGGAAAAGGAACATTACAGATATATATATATATATATTCTACTTCTTACCTAATTAGCTACCGCAGCCCAATATTGCCAAAAGTAGACTTTGCCAATATTGAGAGAGTAAAGTGATACAGATTTGCTGCACTGAAAGTATGCAAGTTCTAATCATAGTACTCAAGGGAAAATCCTCTCTTTGATGTTCCAGATGAATCTCATTAATCTGCAACTACCTATTGCACATTATCCATTTATGCATTGTACCCGAGAGAGGAGGTTGTCTAATGATTTAGTTACTACTCTCCCAGACTCAGCTGAGTAACCTGACTCCCCCGGGGATTCTCTCTGTTCCTTTGCTAATCTGGTCCTAGACTATTCTGCAAGTAACCCGGGCTGAGTTTCTCAGGATAACACAGGGAAATGCTTGAGACCAATACAGCTGCTGTCATGGTGTTTGGTGAAATTCAGGATAGGTGCTCATGTGCCTTGGACAACAGAGAGTGAAACACAGGCAGTCAAAGAAGAGGATTTCCAGAACCCAGGGAGCTGAGGAAGAAGCTCTGGCATTGCCAGGCAGGGATGCTCAAGAGTAATTTCAACAAGTTGGGTCTCTGGAATGAAGGTACACATTGACTCCAAGCCTGTAGGATATACCTGTTGCTGCTGAAGCACCACCTACTAAACACATTTCTTGGAGGAGAAAAGCTCCTGTTCAAAAAAAATTTGGATCCTCCCCAGAATATCCTGTTTCACAGGATTTAAGTATGTCACAGGAAAGCAGGAGACGCATTTTCAAACCTTCCAAATTTATGTTAAAATACAGACTGAGTCCCACCTTTTATCCTGACACCTGAATATATCCTGCTGAAGCCATCCCACTTTGTACAAATAATTAACTACTCCTTAACATCTGAGTAATTAGCAGTTATTATGCCAGAACCGAAGAAAACAGTGCAGTGAGAGGGAGGGTCAGTGTTGCTTGGGTTTGGTTTTTTCTTTAAGTAAAGGCTGCTTCACAAACAATCTTTACCTCCTTAAATCATTGCTGAAATGCAAGCTGATTCCAGGGAGTTTATGAACTTACTTGCTCCTGAGATGTCACAGCAAAGCTCAGATTCCTCGTTCCTCTGTAGAGAACAAGATCCAGGGCTGCTCCAGGAGTGAGGAACACCATAAGGAATCTAAAGTGTTTTCCCGGCTGACAGCATCCAAAAATAAGTATAGCTATTTCTGTTCTCTTAGGGAAATATCCCAACTAATCAAAGAAATTATTTCTAAAACAGAGCACTCACAGAAATTTACATCTGTGGTAAATTTTTTAAAACTCATTCATTTTGTTCCCAAATAAGCTATGGTTTTGCTAATATCAGGGTTTCCTGGAAATGGAAATTGGGCATTCAAAACAGCTGTGCACCACCTTTACACTACCAGTGGGTGTTTTTCCAGTAGTGATGAAGTGGCAAACACTTGAGTGTTACAACCCACACAGGGCAAGATAGTTTATGCTATAACCTGAGTTCATGAAGTCAACCAAACTGTTTTCAACTGCTGTCATTGTCTCTTGAAGTAACAATTTTGCCAGTATTTAGGAAAAAAATGTTGAATAGAAAATAAGAGAGAAAACCCTGAACAAAGTTTGTGAGCAGAATTTGTCCTTTTCAATCACAGCCATAGCAGTATCACACTTTGAAGCCTTTAAACATTAACCAAGAATAAAGAACATTTCCTGCTGTTTGGAGCACTTATGTTACATGATAAAGGTCTCTTAGCAGTTGAGAGGATTATCCTGATTCTCTCTTTCATCTGCCTCTCTTTTGTCAGACACAGTATTATCGCTTGCAGGCTCCAAGTCTCCAAGTAGAGAGTGGATTGCCTTTCCTTTGAGTATTGGGCATCCTTGAAGTACTTACACTCAGCTTTTTATCCTTTTCTGAGTATTATGTATAGATCACACAGCAATTTAGGAAAGCAAAAAAAAAAAAAAAATCCCATCTTGGATTGTCAGGGAGCACTGAGGACAGGATCCTAAGGAAGAGTAAGCCAGGAGCTGAGGAAGGTCCCAGCCCAGTCAGTGCCCTCACTGATCAGGACACAATCCTGCAGCACCTGAGCAGAGCAAGGCAGTGACAGGTGCTGGAAACAGGATCCATCCACAGCCCCATCCAGAGAGTTCCATCAGAAGCTGCAGGAGACAGGGCTGCAGACAAGACTGGACACGGCTGTAATACAGGTCCAAAAGGCTCATGTGTGAAATGGGATAGGGAACAGGCAACCCTACAGCACAGCTTGTGCAGGGACTGGGGGCTCAGGCCTCAGTTAAAATGGGGTTTCAAGGCCCATGGGCAGAAGATGTGGATGGGAGTCCCAGGAGAGTCTGGTCAGCATCATTAGGGTCACTGGTGGTCTCAGGGCTCTGATATTAACATTCTGTTAAATCCAGTAGAGACCCAATTCCACACATTAATTTCTGCTCCTGTTTTTGCTTACAACATCTGTCCTATCACTGAATTTCTTCCTCTGAGTTTCACATGCCAATTTCACTTTCAAATTGTCACAATGGAAGTTTTACCATTGATACATTTTTTATCATCAAAAATTCAGCAAGGCTTGCTCCTTTTAAAGGTTCCCCAGTGCTGGAATACCACAGTAGGACCATAGCATCACAGCTCTCAAATGCAGGGTAAAGTGAATAAAAATACTTACAACTGAAAAAAAGGACATTTTGTGAAAACTTCATTAATTGTACTCAAATTAGGAATTGTACAACTCTATGTGAAAGCCCTACTAGATACTATTGAAAATTCCATCATTGGTCGGGTATAATTCATCCATTTTAAAATTGCAATTAATAACCCTTTGTGTAAAAGTTTTAAATAAAAAGTATTTAAGGGTGTTTTTCTTCTATGCAGAGTATATTTCAGTTTCATCTAATTAAAAGCCTGAAATACTTTAAATTATGTTTCTGTGCTTTTTAAATTGAAAGCAAAATCTTGTCTACAAGAGGCCATAAAAGCTTTGATTAAAAACAAAAGAATTATGAGTGCAGACTGACAACGCATAGAAGGAAAAATATATTGGACTGAATAAAAATGCAGGTAAAAGCTATTCAAGGGCTGTGATTTTGTTATTATCTTGGTTTAGTTTTTTTCTAAACATGCTGTATCTTTTTTCTTCCTTGAACTTGCAAAAATAAAAACTTCACTTTGATTTGTGTCTCATTCAGGCAATTTCTAAGACAGCTGGTAAACAGTAAAGGGCACTAGCACAGTTTCCAGGAAGCTGGTGCTGCAGTTCCCTCTTCAATAGTGCGAAAGTGATAAGGACTAGAGGGTTCACACTCCCACCATAGCTGTGTAGTTTGGGAGCTGGTAATGTAGATGTCAGCAATGAAGACACAACTTCTTCTAAGTAGACCTATCTGGAATTTCAGGCAGGGAAAAGACTTCTCTGAAACTCCTAGCTGCCAGTGTGTGGCACTTACTTGTATACAGGAAGGGTTCTGTATGTTTTGCTGATTATCATGAGGAAATTCTTAAACTGGTGCAAATTAATTGCATTTAATCTCCAGCCAACAGTTATTAATAGTTAATACCAATCAAAAAACAGACTCTGGTTTCCTCGGAATATGAAAGAAAGGTCTATCTTCAAGATTAAATTTGGTGTTTAACTTCAGATTTCTTGCTGACTGGTTTGATAGAAGGTTAAAATTGGTTATCCAAAACACTTTGACTGCAATCAGTCCAACCACACATAGTCCGTTTGGCATCATTCCTTGGAATTGCATGTACAAATTTTCATGTTGGCAGCTGAAGGCTACAGAAAGGGAAACAGTCCAGGACTTTAAACCTCGTCCTGGAAAGACCTGTGCCTTTCTCTTTCTATTTTGGCAACTAAGACCTTTGTTGTTGTTGCTTTCTCTATTGTTGTCATTAATGAGGAAATATCTTTGTCAAAAGAGTATTTGCTTGAGATTTCATCCAACTCATGCCTTTTCTGTTGTTCTGTTGAGCTAGTAGGTCACCTCTATTTGCAATATGATACCATGGAGAAGAGAATGAGGTCACCAAACAAATATTTTAGCTTGTGAGTTCACAGTTTCTCAACTTGACAAATTCAGAGTTTATACACTTCTGCTCTGCTAGTCAAACCTAGATTTGTCACAAAGTTGAAGTTTAAAAAACAGGCAGAAAGGTCTTGGCCTGGGGAGGATCCATTCTCTATATTAAATATAAATGTAGAGTAGATACTCTCCTTGCTCCACACAAACATCAGTGATTTTGCGGGGAACTTGCTAACACAAATGCAGTTTATAAAATGCTAAATTAACATTGCAAACCCTTTAAGAAATTCAGCTTGCATTAAATTAAAACTTAATGCTTTGAGTTTTACAGCCCACTATACAGGAATCAAGAAACTGAACAAGAGACACAGCACAGATTGCATCCCAGACTCCCATGCTGAATCCTTTTCTCTAAAGGAGCCTGCAGATCAAATGCCCCCAAATTCACTTATCAGCAGGCACAAATTATTGCAGAAATAATTTGAACCCTTGAGCACTGATTAGATATGATTTATCATGTGAGGTTTTATCTACACAAAAGAAACTAACAAATACTAAATGCAAGAATGTGCATTTTATAAACATTGCTCAAAATTTCAGTTCTATGTTAACTGAGGAAGCTGAAACTCATTTTGCAAAGTGATTGTGGTTTAGACACTGTACAAACAGGGAGCAGCTACCAAGGTGGTCTCTAACAGGACATGCATGTGCACAGAACATAGCAGTCTTCTCTCTGTATTCCCTCACTGTTTTGTAAGGAGAGGGATGAGGGGCTCCATGTCATGGAACGTCAGTTGCCTCAACTCCTCCATGGAGTTCAGGCACCAGCCAGCCCCAGTACAGGCTGTACTCAGCCTCTACAAGCTGATGACCCCGTGCTAGCAATGAAGATAAATTCTCTCCCACCTCTCTAATCTGCCCATGCTGTACGTCCTCTACCCATCACTCACACAGGCACAGGACAGACTTAGAACTGCAGGGTTTCTCATGCTTCTACCTATTTATAATGAAGAGGAAAAAGAGAAAATTCTCTGTAATTTGTTCAAAGACTTCCAAAGGGTTCATGGACACAGTAGCAGAACTAACAAGAATCTGACTGATGTGGCTCTTTGTCACTTATTGCTGCATGTTCCCAGATATAACCAGAGAACTTACTCTGTCCCCAAGGTCAAGAAAAACAAAGAGTAGTGGTGCCATTCTCATATTATCCATTTTCCTGAGCCAATCTTAATTGCTTGTGGAGTGTATTTTCTTCCATTGTTCTGTTTCACCACACAGACCTCAGGCAACCTGTACCCAAGGCTTCCGTTTATTACTGACAGTCCTGAAAAAGGGCAAAAGTGGAAAATCCACATGAACTGACCCAGTGGAACAGAGTGGTAGATGCACATTCTTAACGTTTTCTTTTTCTTGTTTTTCCATTTTGGGGTTTTGGCTGATCAAATGGAATCTGCTACTTCTATTTAAATCAAGGGCTTTCTTTTTAGGTCACACTTTTAATGGCATTGGTATAGAACTTCTAAGCACGAACAATTTGTTGGGTTTTGAGTTCAAAGAAACACTTAGGCAATCTCAATCACAGAAAATCATAGTTTTAGTGTTGCTGAGTTAGCTAAGAACAATGCAACCTTATAAAAATCTGTCAAGAAGCCCTTCAACGCAAGAAAAAGCACAAACTATTCCAGAGCATCCAAAAAGTAGTTTTCATGATATTCTGAAGCCCCTGAAAATGGGACTGCTATCTCATCTGTGCCTATATATTGCCATGAATATGAGTCTGAAATACTCTAAGCTCTTCAAAATCAAGTCTGTTTCTTTCTAGTAGGTAAGACAGTCTAGAATTGTTTTTCTTTCCTTTTTTTTTCTACTCCAGATAACTATGAAATGCTGTGAGAGAACTCACAGGCTCTAAAGTCAGTAAGATCTTTCACCAAAGATTTTTAGATAATTGGAGTAGTTTTCACCTTAATTACAGTAGAGACAAAGTTATTCATCCCAAAAGAAAAGTCAAGGTGTTTAAAACAAGTATATCTTGAAAAAACCACTTGTCCTTGCTGACCTTTTGCTAACAGTTCTAGTATGTCAGACACTGAATTGTAAGCTCCCATGGGGGTGGGACACTGTGAGATCTCGGATTCTAGTTAGTTTCCAAATCTGTAAGTACAAAAAAACCAGGGGAAATTGTCAAGACTTTCCCCTGGTATTTTCTAAAATATTTCATCAGCAAATTCAAAAAACTGCTGCTTCTTTCAAGATCTATATTTAATTACTGTTTTGTTACCCTCAAACTGGGAGCACTGACGTGCTATATACGTAGGATAATATATTTTGTCCAAGGAAAGAAGTAATTAGCTAATCAAAACTGATAAGCATATTTAAGCAAGTTGGTTTTTGTTTTTTTTTCCACTTACATGACTTCAAAGTGGATGATTGCTGCAGTGGCTAACCCCACACTACACCCTCCGTGTTACTACAAACTGGTCTCTCCCCACACCACTGTGCTAGAATGTTCTCCCTTTACCGAGATCCCGCTGGTTCCTGGTTCTCTCCCCCCCTCCCCTCCCTTCTTCCATTGGCCCCCGTTATGTCACTCAACCTTGCCTCTAGCCCATAGCCCTCGGACTATTGGCTTCTGATGCTCTGCCTTCCCCTGGCATCCTCCGGGATAAAGTCACGCGTGGGCTTTTGTTCTGTGTTCTTTGCCTCTGTTCCCTTCGAGTGTGTTGGTTCCACTAAACGCCCTGGAATTGCACGCAGAGAACCCCTCTCGCCTTTTCATCTCCGGTTCTCTCATAGACCGTGTGTGAGGGGCTGCTCGCCACCGCCTGCGGGGGTGAGATCGTGTGCACGCGTGGGTGCTGGCAGAGCGCCGCCTAAGCAGCTCCACGAGGGACTCTGTGGGAAAAACCCAGCATCAATCCACCGACGCCCCCTTCGCTAAAGATGGTTATTCTGCTCATCTGTGAAGAAAGAGAATGTGTCTGCTCTGGTTTTTTCTGTTTTCTGGTTTTTCTCTCTCTATTACAGTGAATAGTTCTCAAAAGCAGCATTATCAAGTGAAATAAAAATGAGAAAACTTGTTCTACAGCATTTAATTATGCCAGACCTTCTCTCTAATATCATTTTGATAATGTGGGATTTAAAAAACTGCTGACATCAGTAATGTAAGAGAAAGAACAAAAGAGTGCAACTCCCTTGGAAGTACTTCCTCAGAAGTTTGGAGCAGCACAAAATCCCAGAAAAGAAAAAAAAAAACAAGCCAGAAAAGATAAAAGAGCAGCGTGTGTGTGTGTGACTGTGCATGCGTATATGCACACTTCTGAGGAAATGCATTGGTTTTCAACCACTTTCTTTCTTCTCCTGTCAGAATTCTTTTTCACTGATGAAAAACAGCCACATAACATTCTGTACCCACAATGGCCACAGGCATTCTGGCCTTTTTTTCCGCTCATACTTATGTGCCATGCATTAAATGATGATTTTTCAAAGGCTGTGAAAAGTTCAGCAGTGATCCAGGGGGATCACTGTAAATGAAAAGAGGTTCTGTAAATGAAAAGTTTATAAACTAAGCATTTCCTTAGTTTATTGGTTCCATTTATTTTATTTACTTCATTTTATAGCATTAGTGAGATCCACTTGACAGTATGAAGTAACATTTTTCAAACAGTAATGGTCAACTTTGTATTCAAATGAAGACCATTCCATAATGTTACAGATAGATTGGAAACATGCTCTGAGTAAAACAACCTCAGTGGCTGGGGCATTAACGGACAGCAAGATATTCATCTTTCCATGGCCCAGATGGATGCCTATCCACTGTAACCTGCAAAAGGTGGAGCTCAGTAGAAGAGAGGAGGGGTAGAAGACTTAGTTAAGCATGTACTCCAGTGCATGCTTTATTCACAGATGGCCAGGCAGAAGTTGAAGCAAAGAAAGAACAGTTAAGCTCTGTAACACCTTCTTCCAGACTTCCTCTGCAGTAACAAGGAAGGAAGGCGTTTCAGACAAGTCTCAGACAACAGTGCATTAATTGATGCAGTTATAACCATAAATAGAAGGTGTCTTCCCTACAAGGTGATTACAACCATTCCTACAAACAAAATAATGGAAAGAAGCCTCCTGGAAAAGGGGAAATCTGAAGTCAAAATGCAGCAGGATAATTCTTATTTGGTGATCTTGCTTTCACCTATTGTTTCTATAGTGCTTACAGCAGGACGCGACAATCTGCCTGCTTAGGTTGGGCTGTGGATGTTCCTAGCCTTGGTATCCAAGCAGGGTCCTGCTGTGCAGCCTCGCTGCTGCGTATTCGTTGCAGCATCTGTCTCTGTTTGAGCCTAACCTTCACTGCAGTAGAAAGGCATTTAAGGATTTCAAAACTAGGGGTGAGAGTGGGTTATACATTCGCCTTCCAATCTTTCCCTAATTTCTTTTGGAATGAATGTATCAATATTATCTTTTTTGCCATCCTCAGCTCATATTGATTTATAAACCAATTTGCATGGTATGTATTGTTGCTCTTAAAATGTGCAGGTTGACCACTTGTGCTAAATCCAGTGTACTATTTTGAGGAGAGTAATTTTTCATTCTGAATTGTTACACTCGGCTTTCTTGCTTTATTTCTCACAGTTGAAACTTAATTTTTTCTGAACCTCATACTGAACACATTTCTTCCAACATATTTGACAGGAACTACAAACTGCTGTTGGGACACTTTTAGTTTGGTAATTACACTACAGATAATACAGATAGAATAAATAGCTACTGGACTATGCCTGACATTCATGTGCAGTTGCTGACAGTTTCATCTCAACAAAAGAACTGAGCACCTAGTTTCTTTCTTCATCTGCCTGCACTAATTTACTATGACCACACATCCTGTTTGTTTTGGTTGGTGGAAAAAGAATGTAATGATTATGTATCCATCTTTAGAATACATTTGCCCTCAGTGACTTAGTGCTATTTTGTGTTCTTAGCACTCATGTCTTCTGTGGGGAAATATATCTTAAGATGAGTCGACACACCATTGTAATTTATACAGTGGCCTGTTTGCCAAAGACTATTAACTCAGAAATGGTGTTACTGTGATTCCTGGAGTACCTGATTCACTTTGATTTGTTGGGAAGTCATTGTTGCCCTTCTGTCTTGACTTTGATTCCTAGTGTGTTCTCAGACTGTGCACTGAAACCAGGTGAATATTCTTAAGAGATAGCCTTTTAAAATTACCTTTCTTCTGAGCTGCAATTATCACTCACCACCTCTTGTCTTATCACTTTACAATTATAGACACACCATCTAATTTATATCTGGGCCTTTTTCAAAAGCGGGTTAATGAATGAATTTTCTTAGTCTCAAGAGTGTTGCAGTTTTCATACAACACAACGAAGTTTTCTTCTGACATTTGAAGCCCAGATGTAATTGTTACAGCAATTAATGGTGTGAGTCTATCAAACATGCAATAGAATTTCCTTCTTCTTCTCTTAATTTCTTATATTTCATCTCTAAGAACATAAGTACTATTATACAGATTAAAACACATCTTTTAAAGTAACTAATAAAATATATAAGGGCAAGAGAGCATGTGCCGGAAAATACTTCATAGAGAATATTCTGTTTCTCACATTTCGCAGTTTCAGGACAGGCTGTGACGAAAAGTCACACATGGACCGTTGCAACTGATGGCCTTTGATGACTCTGTCCTTTATGTCTTCCCTTTTTTTTTTTTTTGACAGATATATATTCCAGAAAAACCAATCATGGTTTTAATGTAACCAAGTAAAGGTTACTTAACATCTGTCAGATAGTACAATGACTGATTTTCTCTGTTGTTAAAATGCGTACTTTATTTTTATCTCAATTTTTGCAACTTTATTTTCCAGCTGTTGACTCTTCCTGTGCTTCCTGGATTGGAAAATTTTTGCTGTCTGTATGTTTCTTCCTAGACAGATTTTCAGACATAATCATGGTGTACTTTTTTATTTGTTTAGGTAGGAGACAGGTACTTAGCTATACAGATCAGGCAACCTTTGTTTTGGGTTATGTCTTGGGTTTGTTCTGGCTTTTGAGCTTTGTTTTTTTCTTCCAGGAGACTGAATATGCCTGAATATAAGGTACTGAATATAAGGTATGTATAATAAAATATGCCTGAATATGAGTGAATATAAGGTACTTTACCTTGCAGCAGGTAAAGTACCTTCAGTTAAACAAAAAATAAGAAATAAAAATAAATCCCTTGGGAACTGTGGATTTTAAGTTTTCACTGAACTTTCAGTAGGCTTCCTTTCATTTAAGGTGCCTAAATATTTTGTTTCTTCCTAATTTCCTTAGGAACACTTACCTCCACATTTTTTTTTCTATGTGTAAGGTATCTGGTGGCTCTACACCATTTGCTTACCATTCTGAGGTTCTGACTTGGGGTTTGCTCAGGGTCAAGCTCTTTCAGAAACCAATAAAGTCTAGCAGGATTTCCCCATGAAATCATAAATACCATGTTGTGTCTTTATGCATTAGTACCCGTTAATGAGTGGGTAAGTGTAAAGGAAAGAAAGGATTGGGAAACAAATGAAAAAGAATAGGAAAAAGATCACTCTAACATGATGTTTGCTTTTATGCAAAATACGGACATATGAATCATGATTTGGACTGAGCTGCACTGTGGGATGTTATAACACACCTCTGAAAAGAGGAAAAGATCAAGAGATGAAACAGCTAAAGAATACACCTGAAAGCTTAGATAATGGATCCAGATGAAGGATGTTTAGAACATAAAACTTGAATGTTAAGTAGTTGACTTCAATAGAAATAAAGCATGAGCCACAGGAAAACTTTAGTATGATAAAAGTACAAGATATGATGCAGATCTGAGGTTGGTGAAAAAGAGCATATTTATTGGTCTGATACACCATGCCAAGTTACTGTAACAGATGACCTGACTGGAAGCGCACTGACAGATGCTGGTTGAAGCTTTAAGTAGCAGTAGTGACAAGTGATTCAGAATGTTAGAAACAACCTTCAAAATGAAGGTCAGCTACATGTTTCTCAATCCAATAAATGATTATTTCCTAAGAACCAGATTATGACGTTTTTATCTCAGTGCTTAACCTCCTGAAAAGAGACAACTCACGCTTATCAAAGAGATAGCAGAATCTTTAAAAAACAAACAAATTTAAGTCCATTAGAGGACAAGACTAAGTCTATTTAGCTAAACATGTCTGAATTGCAAAAACATAATACATGCAAAATAATTCAATTACTTCTTGGCATAATATCCAGTATTCATCTTTAAAGATCAAAACATACACACATCTTATTTAATTGCAAGACAAAATGAGTCAGCCAAATATAAAATTATTCGTGACTGAAAGACTGTCTCAGAACAATTATCTTCATGATAAAGAATTGTGACCTTGGCACAATATAAATTTGTAAATATCATTAGTCATAACATTTAGGTAATTGGTACACTTTAACTTTGCTCTTTTGCTTTCCAAAAGAAAGAAAAAATTCTTTCATCTCACACCTGCTTCTGAAGGAAATAGAGACCTGAAATAGTAGACTGAGTGACAAAGAGCATTTCATTCTATCCCACACAAGCATCCTTCTGGGGTTTTTTGATAAACAACAGATTACACGCTATGTCAACAACATATCCTCCTAACAAAGAGTGTTTTACGAAAGACCAAAACATGAATCCAAAATAATATAATTAAGATCATCCACTATTTTTAAAACCTGCAGGAAATTGTAAGATACATGTGATTTCTTCCTCTCAAGCCATGTGCAAAAATGTTCAACAGACACCAAGGACTTGCCCATTAACTCAAGGTTCCACATACTGTCTAACTATACTTTTTGGAAGAAATCCAGTTATGAAGGTTTATCTGAAAAGAATGCCAAAACTGCTGATTTGATGACTCTCTTAATTTTCAAGCAATCCATCACCTCTTGTGTTTAGGGGCACTTCTACACAGCAGGTACAGAGAGCTGTGCTGTGTCTGCCTATACAGAATGCCAAACCCACATCTAAAAGGGAGTGTGATGCAAAAATTTCTGAGACAGAATGTGACCAGAAGGAATAGATAATTTCCTGAGTGGGCAGAATATTTGATGAATGACTGTGGAATCAACAGCTCCTTCAGTAGCTCTGCTAATGGAGGTAGGAGCGCCTCAGGATTCCCTCTCCAGGGGATAAACTTGTCTTCACAGCACTGCCACTTGAAGCAGCTGTGTGAAGACTCCTTCATGCAGTATTTGCTTCATGCAGTCAGGGATATGATTGTGAAGTCAGTGAAGATGATCTAAATGAACCTTGCTGATTTCTCAAAGGAATGAGTGTGTCATTTTTTCCCAGGCAGTCTATAGGGACAGTGATGGACGCCTTGCCAGCAATAATAAGTAACTGGAAGATGTAAAACATAATTAACATAGCTGTTTAATAGCAGAAAGAGTGCCTTTTCACTGCCTGAGGAACTTATGTCACTGAAAACGGTATGAAAAGGTAAGCTTATTTGTCTCTTCAGTATTTCCTACCAGCTGTTACACCCCATGACACTGGCTTTGCTGATCCCTTTCTTTGGGTACTTTCATGTACTGTACAGGGAGCCTCATTGCCCATATGGCTACAGATTGTACTAGGCAGCCGGGCATGTAAAAGGTGATAGATTATCACTACTAAAATCTTGTGTGGATATAGCTGCAAATTTTTCAGAAATAAGCTCCTGTGAGTATATTTTTAATGGTTTGAGGTATCTGAAACTCAGTAGTGTATTATGTTTAGTTTGTTGGAGGTCACCCGTAAATTATGGTTTGCTCACACAGTAGGAATGAAAAGAAATGTTTGAAGGTGGAAATTGGAATAACAAACATAAAGAAAAGAGGCAGTTTATGTTCTTTAGTTCCTTGTGCAAAGCTGTGCATGTCACTTTGCAGGGAAATGTACATACTGGTCTTTTAAAACATACAGTGCAGAACTTGCTGTCTGTGAAACAAATATCCCACTTCTCTTCAGACCACAATCATCAGTCTCCCCTTCAGGTACAAATGCTTTAATCAGCTATTTGAAAAAAGCAAAAATTGAGCTGATTCTTAGCAATCCAGTTGAGAGTGACATGGTACAGATTCTTCCAGGAGAACACTCCAAGCATCTTTTCAGATATTCTGATTTGAAAAAGAAGATCTAAAAATGATATTCTATCAGGATAGAAGCCAGTGGGGGAAACTGCAACAAGATTTTACTTGGGATTTTACTGCAACAAGAATTTCAGTATTCATTTTTGGCATCTTGATATAAGGAGTTTCTCTGTTCAAGAGTATCTCTTTCCTTTCTACATATCATATTTGTGAGGCTGAAATTCATTCTACTAAAAGATTTTTAAGGAAACAGGAGCTAATCTAAAAGAGTCACTTTTTAAAACCAAGACTTCACAACTCTGAATAAAATTTATTAAACAAATATCATTTCCTACACGCAAGCTTGTCATATCTGGAAACTTTATTTTGCAGGCAGGCTGAACAATCAAACATGCATCTGTTTGCTTTGAGCTCAGATGCCTCTTTGCATGTGTAAATGATCATAAAATATGGCATTTTAATGCTTAGATTTTTAAAAAATGTATTCCATTTTTTTTTGCCATAGAGCTTGATTTCACTTATGCTGATCCATATCTCTCCAAGTGTATCTGTTACATTGGTGTTGAGATGCCAGTTCTGTTCTTCTCAAATTTGATTATATAAGAGACAAGGACTTCTAAAATTTTACATGAAAATGCCATTTTGTATTATTGGCTTGTGGACTGTCATGAACTTTGGTTTTGTTCCATTTTATATGGTCCTACTCTTTGAATTTCAAGCACCTTATTAGGTACAATTGGTGAGAACTTGGGTTTGATCTGATGAAAGTACAGCATGTTAGTAATGATGTGGCTTTATTATCTGTTTTCTAAAGGCAAAGGGAAAATAGTTAGACAGTGCTGTTGTTATATAGTATACCTACAATTAACACCTTCTTTGATTCTTAGATCATGGCTTTCACGCACCCTTGCATGTTTTTTACTTTTTTAACCCTCATTGGGATATATACAAATACCAGTTCCAACCACCATCTAATAGACATGTCCTGGTTGGCTGAATGGGTTAATAGAGATTTCAATCTTCAGCTACATCAGATTAACCTTAAAAATAGAGAGAAATTATGGAGGGGATAGTGCAGTCTAAGAATATATTAAGGGATGTATGACTGCTTGTGTAAGTCTGTGCTGAATCCAACACTAACCTAGTCTTTCCTGTTATTACTCTTGTTAGCTAGGGCAAAGGTCTCATGTGCAGGTCTTCCTGCACTGACACAAAAACACTTAAATGACTCACTGCATCCATGACCATGGCCTGTGAGGAGATGGCATGGCTGAAGTCATTGAAGTGGCGCCAGGCTGGGCAAAACACCGCTCATTCTGCTCTGGCCTTTGCTCCCTCCACATCTCTTTATTGTGTACATCACTGGTCAGGTAGTTTCCACATGGGGAGGAAGCAGAGGTGCCTTATTTTTCAGCTGTTTCTCAGCTGTTCTTTCCTCTCTGAGATACGGAGTTTGCTCAGCTGCCGAGAATGAGCTTTTCTTGTGACCTCTGTGCAGAGCTGCCTAGAAGTGGCAGAAGCCAGCACAAACTCTGCTGGAAAATCAGGCTGTCATTAGAAGTAAAGGTTCAAAGAGAGCTATTTCATGGCCAGTTTTCAAGTATTACTAGTTGAATACATGTCCTTGAATTTTGCTTTTTCTCTAGCATATTGACTGTGGACTTCATCACCAAACAGCTGTTAAATGAGATAGTGAATTTCACTCTAAGCCACTTTGATAAGTTTTCTTATCTGAAAAAACACTTTGGATGAAAAAGACAAAAGGCAATGACATAGTGACCATAAGAGAGTATCCACTAATGTGTAGACAGAGTAATTACACTTTTTTTTGCTGTTTAAATTTCAGTGTCTGTTTTTTAGTTTGTGTTTTGTAATTCATCAGCCTGGGAGGGCAGAATCATAGCACCATAAATCACAGACTATTACAGAGGTGGAATGAATCTTAAAGATAATCTAGTGCCAGCCCTCACGGGCGTGGACACCTCCCACTAGACCAGATTGCTCAAGTCCTTATCCAACCTGGCTTTGAACATCACCAGGCCTGGAATATCCACAACCTCCCTATGCAACCTGTTCCAGTGTCTCACCACCCTCACAGTAAAATGGGTAGTAGAAAGGGTGGATGAAGACAGATCTCAAAATAAAACTTGTTGAAGATCTCTTCTAAATAGTTTTCGTATTCCAACTTTCTGACATATTTAGTTCAAATTCTAAATTGACATCTGATCATCTGGCACCAATGCCTGTTTGAAGCTGCTGATTACAGTTCAGATGGAGATGATGTTTCTACTGGCATCCTGGTACAACTTTCAGACATGAAGGAGTTTTGCCTGTTCTCACTATCGTGACTGAGTCATGGCAGAGGGGAATACACATTAGTGCTGGTATCCGAGTGAGAAGTGGTGAGAAAAAATATTTTTCTAATGTATTTTGCAAGCAGATAAAAAAAAGGAGAAGAAAAGAACTCACAATTTACAAACATTGTAATAAACTGGAGAGGAAAATGTTAAAATGCTTCACAAAAAAATTGTAAGACTATCTTGTAAAGTTTTTCAACAGAAATAAAAGAATGGTATAAATGAACATGGAATGAAAATGTGCATTCATAGTTCAAACATGTATTCGTAGGGCCATGGAGTTGATAAGAGGACTGGAGTACCTCCCCAGTAAAGACAGGCTAAGAAAGATGGGGCTGTCCAGCCTGGAGAAGAGAAGGTTGCATGGAGACCTTGTAGCAACCTTACAGTATCTGAAGAAGGCCTGCAGGGAAGATGGATAGGGACTCTGTCAGGAGCTGCAATGATAGGAAAAGGAGAAATGGGGACAAATTGAAAGAGGAGAGTTTAGATATCAGGAAGAAATTCTTTACTGGGAGGGAGGTGAGGCACTGGAACAGGTTGCCCAGGGAGGCTGTGGATGCCCCATCCCTGCCAGTGTTGGACAAGGCCTTGAGCAACCTTGTCTAGTAAAAGATGTCCCTGCCTATGGAAGGTGGTATTGGGACTAGATGATCTTTAAGGTCCATTTCATACCCCTAATATTCTGTGATTCTATGATTCTATGTGTGCATGAGAGCTCCAGAAGAAACATTAGGAAAAGGTTTAAGGGAATCACCTATATTTGTGACATTGCTCACAAGACACTGCTCCAGGAAACCTTTCTCAGAAGCAAAATTGAGGCACAGATCTGAAAGCCTGTGCACTGATAAGAGCACAGCATGGAAGCTTTGTCAACTGGACGTCTGTAGCCAGCTCACACCAAATCACATACACTTAACCTTATTAGTCCACCAGAAAAAAACCCCACAGATTTCAAACAGACAAGGAAGAACAGATAATGAGACATGGATTTGTTTGCAATTTAGAGAGACTGAAATAAGCAAGATTCTGAAGCAAAGAACTGTCCCATAGGAACTCATAAAGAGCATAAACAATCTGTTGCCAAAGTGTTTCACCTTTGCCAGTCAAAAGAGCATCAGAGGTGTACAAGGACTCAGTAGCTCATGTCCTTCTATGCTGGTGCTCCTGGCCAGAATACTTGGGCAGACATGCCCTGGTATTTGTAGGTATAGTGATGTGAGACTGTGAGGGGATAAAATCTGAGACCAAATGCATGAAAGTTGGTAAAATCAAATTACTTGGATAGCGTACAAATAAATGTTTACTTCCCCTACACAAGTTTTCACGTTTACCTTTGTTACACTTTCTTACATGCAGTGTGGACTCACTGCTTCTTGTAAATTCAGAATACTGTCTACTTTATCATTTATATCTTAAGGACAAAACCAAGGATTAAGTTAAAATTTTTCTGTATTTTCCTGCTAGAGAAAGTACATCACTCCCTTGGTGTTTGTAGGCTGTCAAAAGAACACGCAAGCATAACTCCATGGCCCCCCACAATGGCTCTGTGACAGTCCTCAAAACATAGGGCTGTTTTTCTGAACTACAGTGTTAATTTCAGCATCATCATAATTTTGACTCTTGGGTTTGTTTTATCCTTTAATTGGCTTTTTGTACAGGCTGTAAAGGCTCCCTTTCAAAGGAATTAAACAATGAATACATTATAACCATTTAGATGTTTTACTGGACTCTGTGCCAACACTTTTAAAATTAAAGTCTGTCTGATCCCCTTGTATGCTGTGTGATCAAATACAGCCTGATGTCATGACAACTTGCTTGGCCTTGTGTGACTTAGTTTACAGACCAGCTGGGGCATAAACTCATTAGAAAAGCCCACAGATTTATGGAAATGGAAATGGTGAAGTCACCTATGTCCAATTTCTATATGACTGAGTTAAAGTAGCCACAACACTCTAGAACTAGGTGCTGTGCCCAGCTGGACAGATAGATATTTGGGCAACAAGGATGGCTCTAAGGTAGTAGAATAGACACAATTTAGGTTGGAGAGCATTGCTTTTTCATTCAACAGAACAAGAGATAATGGTCTCAATTATGCTTCCAGGTCTTGCTGTACAGCTGTGTTAGCTTTAGTGGGAACAAATGAATTACATTTGCCTGACATTCTAAAATCACAATTGTATGTCAAAAGCAAGGTTCTCTGCTATTAAACTTCATGAATCCAGCTCAACCCCACATCAAGCTGAACTGGCTAATGAAGGGAGATTGGATGTGAACTGCAGCTGCAAGTGGTGGGGTCTTCACTGGTTCAGGCTCTCAAGGACTGTGATCTTACTCACTGGTTGTATGAAATAGGATCAGTAATGTAAATAAAAGGATGGTATGTGCCCATTCTCTCCCCAACTTGGGGCTTTCCTGTATTACATCAAAATATGGATTTACTCTGGCACTGGAAGACATCTCATCTGACCAGATATTTATTTTCTCCCCGATCATACAGTGTCACTGTCACGTCAGCATCATAGGGAAGAACAACTGCATGAGGTGCGTGTCACACGTTGGGCATCTGTTGGTGAGCTGTGACACATACAAGCATGCAGTTACCTCCTGAGGTGGATGTCATGTCGCTTGCAGGAGAGGTGATCATCTGACAGCACAAAGTCTCAGCATATGTTTTTGAGCACTTCCATAAGCCCTCTGTGATTCATCCTGCACTTACTGAAGCTGGAGTTCTATTTGATGAAGGTACAAAACAGTTGTCATGAACCACCTCCCGCCTACTGTTGCAAAACTGTCAACATACTTGATAGACCCATTGAATTACAACATAGCAAGGCAAATAAAACAGCAATTCAGATGTTTTTTACTCGAATTAGCCCTTACACTGAATATTTAACTTTACTGTTGCACTAGTTAAGAGGTAAAGGCTGGCACTTCTCTCAGTTACATTGATGACAAGTGATGCTGTCTCCATAATAAAAAATGCTCACTAGATGCCAAGTTTGCCTGAACCAGCTGTACCAAAATGTGTTTTTACACTGTCAAAAATTATAGTTCTGAATTTGGTTCTTATAACACATAGGCCAGTGAATAACATGACATCTCATGAGCCATAAACCAGTGGAGATTCAAAAAGACACTTTTTTTTTCTAATTAAATATCTCATCTGACTGTACTAACTTCAGAAAAGATATGCTAGGAACCATCAATTATGGTGAACACAGGAGTTTCAAGAAGAGGTATTAATCAAAATAAGTAGGAGTCTACTGAGTAGTTGTCAGGCAAATTTTCCAGTGGTCTACAAGGATCAATTCAAGACTTAGTAGCATAAGGTGCAGCACCTATCTAGACAGAAACCTCCATTGTCAGATGCAATCTCTGTCTGATGATATGTGAGGGATGAACAGGGCTTACATGAAAGAGAACAGCAGAAAATGAACTTTGGAGCCAGTGAATAATTCTGTGGTGCTGTACCCCGACATAAGTGTGATTCACTCAGAGGTGCAATTGATAATTATCAGTTTTCTTGCATCAGTGTTTGCTTTTTTACAGAGCTCTGAGTAGCTATGTATATTCTGAAGTTCCTTAAGTTTTACTCTCTCTTTATTTAATGTTTTTGTCTTTAAAGATTTTAAACATTTAGTTCCATCGTGCAGTTGCTTAAGATTTCAAATTTCATTTGATGGCAGTGTGTTCCATCTTCTACACCTTGGCTTCCAGTTACTTCCCCGTGGCAAGAACTTTACAGCATTCTCAGAAAGAAAGTTATACTTGGGTTAAGCAGGAAACAAACCTTCAGAAATCTCTTCTTGTCTTTCAGTTCAGTTTCTATGGTATTATTAGCATGATATTATGAGCCAGCATACACATTTTTCATTATTTTCCATAGTCAAGGACAGTCCCTGACTCTGTAGCACATTAAGTATCAAAAAGTCTGCTCCAACTAGTTCCTACCTCATCACAGTGATTTTTTGGAATGTGACTGTTAAGAGTGTGTCAGAACACTTTTTATATCACACCCTTGTTTCCACTTGTCAAAAGTCACTGGATTGCATCTGACAAAGGAAATTTTCTCCCACATATGCAGCATTTGGCATCATCAGTCCTTGAACTGGTTCTTGCAGCTCCATAAAAATACAGATCTCAGCTCTTTACAACCCTGTCACATATTTTGGGTAATCGCTCCTCCCAGAGCAAGCAGTGGTAATCCACTGTTCCCACAGCAACGCAGCAATCTTCAGCCTGAGACGCCATGCTTATTACCAGACAGAGCTTACTTGGAGGAATGCATCCAGTTTATTGCTCTAGAAGGTCACCCTTCCTACAATGACATAGGCAATTAAGTGTCATGGTTCAACTTCAGCTTGCAAGTAAGTACTCTAAGTACCTTGCAGCCACCCACTCAACTCCCTTTCCCTGCCCACCCCCACCAAGGAGATGAGGAGGAGAATCAGGAAAGAAAAGAAAATAGAGTTCATGAATTGAGGTAAGAACAGTTTTATAACTAGAACAAACATAATAATTGCAATAAAAATGAGAAGGAGAGAGGGAGATAAAACCAAAGAACAAGTGATGCACAGTACAACTGTTTACCTGCTGACCAGTGACCAGCCTGTCCCTGAGCCACAATCACCATCCTGCTCCTGGCTAGCTCTCCCAGTTTATATTCTGAGCATGATGTTCTATGGTATGGAACATCATTTTGGCCAGTTTGGTCACCTTCAGGTAGCCAGGCTCCCTGCCAGCTTCTTGTGCCACCTTCTTGTGCACCTCCGCACTGGCAGAGAATGAGACACTGAAAAATCCTTGACACAGGGTAAGGGCTGCTTAGTAACAACCAAACCATCAGTGTGTTACCAACATTATTCTCATGCTGAATCCAAACCACAGCACTATACTAGCTACTAAAAAGAAAATGAGCTTTATCCCAGATGAAACCTGGACACTAAGTTACAGAGAGTTAAAAGTTAATTAAGTATGGTTTTAGTGGCTGCCAAAAAAGTTAGAGTCCACTTTCATGCCTTCATTATCCCTTCTCTTCTAGGCATCCATCAGCCACAAGGCTGAAGGATGAGATTAAGCATTCTCCCTAACAGCAAACTCACTCTGGTTATAGATGGAATTGAAGGACTAACTAGTGAGTCTAAACTGGAATCACAGAATCCTGAGTTGGAAGGGATGCACAAGTATCAATGAGCCCAACTCTTGGCCCTGCACGGGACAGCTCAAGAATCACACCACATGCAAGTTGTAAAGATTTGTCATTTTACTCTCCTTTGTATAGTAACATCAACTAAAACATGAGTTTTGTTTTATCTGGTTTGTCTTGGACAGTGATGTTCATAAATGTGGATTCTATCATCTTTGATTTGTTTATTTATATGAGAAAGCCAACTTTATTCAGTACAAACACTGCAGGAGTTTTTGCATTCCAGGGGNAAGATTTTAAACATTTAGTTCCATCGTGCAGTTGCTTAAGATTTCAAATTTCATTTGATGGCAGTGTGTTCCATCTTCTACACCTTGGCTTCCAGTTACTTCCCCGTGGCAAGAACTTTACAGCATTCTCAGAAAGAAAGTTATACTTGGGTTAAGCAGGAAACAAACCTTCAGAAATCTCTTCTTGTCTTTCAGTTCAGTTTCTATGGTATTATTAGCATGATATTATGAGCCAGCATACACATTTTTCATTATTTTCCATAGTCAAGGACAGTCCCTGACTCTGTAGCACATTAAGTATCAAAAAGTCTGCTCCAACTAGTTCCTACCTCATCACAGTGATTTTTTGGAATGTGACTGTTAAGAGTGTGTCAGAACACTTTTTATATCACACCCTTGTTTCCACTTGTCAAAAGTCACTGGATCGCATCTGACAAAGGAAATTTTCTCCCACATATGCAGCATTTGGCATCATCAGTCCTTGAACTGGTTCTTGCAGCTCCATAAAAATACAGATCTCAGCTCTTTACAACCCTGTCACATATTTTGGGTAATCGCTCCTCCCAGAGCAAGCAGTGGTAATCCACTGTTCCCACAGCAACGCAGCAATCTTCAGCCTGAGACGCCATGCTTATTACCAGACAGAGCTTACTTGGAGGAATGCATCCAGTTTATTGCTCTAGAAGGTCACCCTTCCTACAATGACATAGGCAATTAAGTGTCATGGTTCAACTTCAGCTTGCAAGTAAGTACTCTAAGTACCTTGCAGCCACCCACTCAACTCCCTTTCCCTGCCCACCCCCACCAAGGAGATGAGGAGGAGAATCAGGAAAGAAAAGAAAATAGAGTTCATGAATTGAGGTAAGAACAGTTTTATAACTAGAACAAACATAATAATTGCAATAAAAATGAGAAGGAGAGAGGGAGATAAAACCAAAGAACAAGTGATGCACAGTACAACTGTTTACCTGCTGACCAGTGACCAGCCTGTCCCTGAGCCACAATCACCATCCTGCTCCTGGCTAGCTCTCCCAGTTTATATTCTGAGCATGATGTTCTATGGTATGGAACATCATTTTGGCCAGTTTGGTCACCTTCAGGTAGCCAGGCTCCCTGCCAGCTTCTTGTGCCACCTTCTTGTGCACCTCCGGACTGGCCGGGAATNAACAAGTGATGCACAGTACAACTGTTTACCTGCTGACCAGTGACCAGCCTGTCCCTGAGCCACAATCACCATCCTGCTCCTGGCTAGCTCTCCCAGTTTATATTCTGAGCATGATGTTCTATGGTATGGAACATCATTTTGGCCAGTTTGGTCACCTTCAGGTAGCCAGGCTCCCTGCCAGCTTCTTGTGCCACCTTCTTGTGCACCTCCGCACTGGCAGAGAATGAGACACTGAAAAATCCTTGACACAGGGTAAGGGCTGCTTAGTAACAACCAAACCATCAGTGTGTTACCAACATTATTCTCATGCTGAATCCAAACCACAGCACTATACTAGCTACTAAAAAGAAAATGAGCTTTATCCCAGATGAAACCTGGACACTAAGTTACAGAGAGTTAAAAGTTAATTAAGTATGGTTTTAGTGGCTGCCAAAAAAGTTAGAGTCCACTTTCATGCCTTCATTATCCCTTCTCTTCTAGGCATCCATCAGCCACAAGGCTGAAGGATGAGATTAAGCATTCTCCCTAACAGCAAACTCACTCTGGTTATAGATGGAATTGAAGGACTAACTAGTGAGTCTAAACTGGAATCACAGAATCCTGAGTTGGAAGGGATGCACAAGTATCAATGAGCCCAACTCTTGGCCCTGCACGGGACAGCTCAAGAATCACACCACATGCAAGTTGTAAAGATTTGTCATTTTACTCTCCTTTGTATAGTAACATCAACTAAAACATGAGTTTTGTTTTATCTGGTTTGTCTTGGACAGTGATGTTCATAAATGTGGATTCTATCATCTTTGATTTGTTTATTTATATGAGAAAGCCAACTTTATTCAGTACAAACACTGCAGGAGTTTTTGCATTCCAGGGGCTGAATTTTATCACTTCTCTGTGCTTTTTACTGACCTAAGACAAACTGGGTTTTTTCACCCAGTTAAGTGTGCATTTTACATGATGTCTAGCTCAGGGCACAGTAACTGCATGCCCCAGTATCACAACAGCAAAATCAGTTTATTTCTGGAGTTTAAGGAGTTAAACATGATACATTAATGGAGTAAGTGCTGAAACTTGAAATGGGGGGTCTGGACTGAACAGCAGCTGCAGTAGTGAATTGCAAATATTAGAGAATCTTATCATAGGTAGTGAGAGCTGCTGTCTTCGCCTGCTGTTCTCATTGAGCAATGACTAGCAAGTGCCCTAGTTAAGCTATTTTGTTTTCTAATTTTCTTGCCTGTGCTAACTCCTTAAATGTGTCAGAGAAAAGTACCAGCTGAAGGACTGAACCATTCTTTCCCAGCAATCACTGAGGTTAAAAGCTATTAAAGCATTTTACTTGGAAAACTGAACAACTATAATAACACTCTGGAAACATTCATAAAGGTATAACATAAGCAATAAGAGGTGTTTTATTTCTCCATTCACCATCCTTGAAGAATGCAAATATCTTACTTTGAATATGTTAAAGCATACAGCAATCTCCTTGTGAAATAATATATTATTTTAGCTCTGCTTACTCTTAATCACCAGTTCAAAGATTCTTTCAAGCTGACCTTTCCAAATGTCAGTTTTTTAAAGCAACATTTAAGGGATGTCTTAATGCATCACTGGATTTACTATGCACAAAAATCCTGACCCAAAGTCCTTTAAAACTCATTAGAAGTTCCCATTGACTTAATAGCATTAGGTCAGATCAATAATTACTAGAACTGAGGTTAACTCATGATCTTGTATCTGAGCACAGACCATCTTTTTAAGAGTGTGCAGAAGTGGTGCTAAGCTGGGAGCTCAGTCTCATCTTGAATATTTGAATTGTGCAAAGTAATTGTAATAAACTGTTTGGATTGTGTTGTATACAGAGATTTATGGATCTAGAGGGAGGGTTGAAGCGAAGGTGCTAGCCAAGATCTCAGATTGCATAACATGGCAAAGTCAAAGAAAGATCTTGCAGGAAGGAGCAGCACTCAGACTTCTGGAGTCATTTCCTTTTCTCCCATAATTTAAAAGCAAAGGGTTTCTGACTCTTCATAGTCTAGAATGAGTGTCTCAGTGCAAAGAAAAACGCTGTATTTTCACAGACCAAAGCTAACTTTCTTTCTAATTGTTCCCAGAAAGAAAAAATTACCTACAAGAAAATTACATACCAGGAATTGCAAAGAGAAAATGAGGTGATAGAATCTTTCCCTTATTATACTATTTTTGAGAATAAGGATAGTGAAAATAAAGTGCTTGACACTCCAAATTCTGTCTGCTTTTTTCTTTGAAGGGCTCTGCTATGTTGAAGCAGAGATGTGCAATTTAGCAGTGGGTTGCTTTTATATCAGATCTGTGTTTTTCATCTCCCTCATGAAAATCTGTCTGTATCTTGGACTACCGAATAGCTCAAGATGATGGCAATTCAGGCAATAAATCCCTTCAGATAATTGATATGTACAATTCCAAGTACAGTAAGTGAACAACAAGTTTTTGCTGCATCCAAATTTACAAGTACAATCAGATTATGAAAGTGAACACTACTGAGCAGTGGGGCTCTGCCCAGCTGCAGAGACTGCATGGGTGGCTGACTCGGATCCAAGCAATGGCAGGCAGCACTGTCCTGTTGTTATACCACTAGGCACAGCAGAAAAGAAACATGGCACTGGAAATAAAATTATGGTGATCACTGTGAGAAACCTGAAAAATTTTCAGACAGCATAGTTCTATGAGCAAAGACATTAATGAAAGGATAGTGCAAGTGAAATAAAGATCACATTCAATTGTGCTAATGATCATTAAAGCCTCTGCAGGGGGGCATTGTACTAAGTATTGGTTTGTTTTGTGGAGATTTTCATATATTTCTTTCATTTGATATAGGCAAATGTATTTTTCCTAAGGAATAACTTTTTGTCTGCTTTGGGAAGTTTTGCCTTCTAAACAATTACTTGAGAGTTTTTTGCATGAAACACTAACTTCACCCCAGACTTCTTAAAAAAAAAAAAAAATCAGCATGCTCAAAATAAAGAATAACTTTTCTAAATGGTTCAAGTACCTCAGCAAACCCTCAGATCAAACTGCCTTCATCACAAGATTACAATGCAATATCTCTTTGATCAGGTTTGCATTATGGAAGTGGTTTTTGATGGGGGTTTTTTGGGTTTTTTCCCCTCAGTTCTATTTCTAGCCCATTTTAAATGTCAATACAACAGAAGGGGGGGTTTAAAATTTGGATTTGGTTAGACATAAAGCAGCACTTGCTCTGTAGTTCTTCACACTTTTCAAAAAATGTTTTGACATAGAAAAATTATTGTTATTTTTTCATATACTAAATTGATCCAAAAATGTTTGCTACAACCTTCCCAGTACAGAAAATACGGTTATTAAAAAAGAGTGAAAGGTATTGTATTAGAGGAAAAGGTGCATTTCAAAGGTATTTTGGTTTAGTGTGAAGACTGTTAGGTATTATATTGTCTTTACTTGTCTATAGTGAAGTGCTTTTGATTTTTCCTTTTGAGATACTAATCTCATAGGAATTACTAATTAAATACAGTAAAAAGTCTTTGTAAAATTCTGCTTAGCAATATTAAACATTAAATATATAAAGACAATAAATTATACTTTCAAAATTAAACCTTAAAAAATGCTTTTAAAGAAAGCCATTCCCTCCAAGAAGGGGTCTTCAGAAAGCAAAGGTGGTTCTATGTCTCACAGCTCTGTGTAACTTAGGGTGCCTGAATTTGTTTACTGCCCAGAGGCAAGAGAGTGGTCCCGTCACAGAATCCAAGTTGGCTAAATACATCTGAAAATTTGGCTCAGCTATGCTTCACCATGCTACAGATGCGGGCTAAAATACGGCCAAAGAATTCAAAACAGGTTTTTGTTTAGTGCTCAGTTTGACCAAAAACAGGATTGAAGAAGAAAGGGACACGTATGACACAGTTACAAGTACCTTTCTTATTTTTATGTCAACAAACATTTGTTTGCAGATCAACAATGGGCAGAAGTGGGACCTGTTTAAAAATGGGAGTGCATGGCCAAGGTAAATCTGCCTGGCTGTGAAGAGAGGAGGGGAGGGGGAGGGGAGGAGATAGTGGTGCTATCTCCTCGATGGCCTGCTTGAGAACTTTGGTTCCATTTCCGTGGAATACAGCATGGTACAGGTGAAGGACAACATGCCATCATGCTGTCAAGCCTTATGGAGCGGTTGAGAGAAAGTCCTTTGAGTATTAGCTTTGTGTTTTAGGAACAGATGCTCTTTGTCCCTTGTATGTAGGCTGTGAGGTTCATGCAGAGACAATTTGCAGAGAAGTCCTGAAAGCCTGAGAGATCTGGATCCAGCCCCCACTGATTTTTATTGAAAATACTGTCATACAACACCAAGCATTCAATAGTATCAATGGTACAGGGCAGTGAGATGATGTCACAGTTTCAACAAGCCTGAGGCAGGGAGGAGTGGAAGGAGAGCTTTGTCTGCTCTGCACAATATGATGGACCCGCATGGCTGCAGCAAACTTTGGATTGGAATGTCTTTTCCACAGCAGTCCTCCGGAGCTATTTTGTGGAACAGCGGAGACGTGAACAGCATGAGGGAACTCTCCATCTTGTGCTTTGGAAATAGACCTAAGCTGGTACTGGCTGCACTGGGTTATTAGGCCAGTTCCAGTAACAGGTTTCTGTTGTAATGTTTTAACTACAAACAGTTCTGGCCGAATAACAGAATCAGAAAACTGAACTGAGGTTTGGTTCCACTTTCCTTTTTACCTTTCCCAACCTCACTTCTCCACTGTCCTCATTTAGGGCTACTGTTGCAGTCTGGGACACCTTGACAAAGCCTCAGGAATTTAGAGGACGTGTATTTACTGCTTTGGTTTCTGCATCATCTGCTGCTATCTTGTCTATTAAACAGGGTATGGAATATAAAACCACACACAATGACATTAAATAGCAGACTGGGGGATAAATAGAATAGCTTTTCAATGGTATTTCAAGAGAAAAACCCCAAAGCAACAACATGCACAAAGTATTTAACCCATTCTTGTGCTCCTGCTCATTTGTACTCGTTATTTACGTAGTCCATATCTGTAATACCAAAGTGAGGGGTTGTGTTTCAGCTCGCCCTCTCTGTCAGGCCAGCAGCTCAGCAGTTAGCCTCCCTCTCTTCTGAGATGACTGGGGGTCAGGATAGCACATCCTTTAAAAACTCTGTAGAAATATTCTCTGCACAACACTCTACACAATTATAAGAAGGAAGAGACACACAGAAACAGATTAAGCCTCAAGGAATTCAGTTTGATTCCAATATAAAATATTTCAAATTTTAAGAAAATACAGGGATCTTAGCCAGGTCCACGGCATAGAAGAATCTGACTTTAAAGACTGACAGTAACTGACATTATCACTACTCTCCAAAGTCAAGGAGTACACAATTCTTTGGAATATTAACATCTAATTAGGATCAAAATATACAAAACTCATAGAAACCTTGAAAAACAGAAAAAGAAAACCACAAGAAAAAAATTCTAGTTTAAAAAGGAGAACTGACTCATCTATAAACAAAACTTTAAGGAACTGAGACACACATATTTTGCAAAAATAGGAGTTAATATACATAAATGAAAACTATAGGTTTAATGTGTCAGCTATAAGCAGATGATGCCAAAGATTATTCATTGGCATTTCTTATATTAACTCTGTAAAGAACACAAATAAAAAGCCTTACCCCACAGGAAATTTGCTTCCCATCCCTTTTTGTGAGGTAAAATGTTACCATTCTTGTTGTTTTTATGAAGACAGCAGTGGGGTGGTATAGCAGGACTTCATGTCAGGTTACAGGAAGACTTTCTATTTTGGGGTAAGTACATTGTACAGGTCTCTGTTCTGCTGATTGCAGAGGTTCATCTTGCCTCCTGCAGTTTTGGCACACACACTTTGTCTAACATTTTATGTTCCTACTAGACATGCCAGTGAGCTGTGTAGGAGTACTTTTGCCACTGAAATAGGTAGAGGGACTTTCTATGACTCACATTCCTTACTGTTTTCCCTACACTGTTTGGCTGCTCAAACCGTACTTCTCTGAATTATTTTAGCCAGTTAAAAACACTTTTAAGTCTCCTGTTAAAAATACTTCTAAGTGACTATTTTGTTGTTGGTGTGACACAGTT
>WEIT01041336.1:380306-396191 GCA_013389985.1 Dryoscopus gambensis | reverse complement strand
GAAGGACAAAAGAGGCCCAAAGCTGTTATCAACACTTGGGTGAAGAATAAAGAGGCCCAAAGCCATTATCAACCCTCACTGTCTGGGGAATTAAGAAGCCCAAGCCCAGAAATCAAGAGAAATAAAACCGCAAGGCCAGGAAATGCGCACGCTCTAAAAAGGCGGATCCAAGGCGTGTCCATGCAGAACAGTTCCTGGAAAAGATTAAATATGCATAAAGAAAAGACAGTAAAAACTGTATTAAAAGGAGGCTACCCCAGGTCTCAGGTGTGCTCTTGGCTGAGCCCCAAGGCACCCGGACGTGACCTCTTTTGCTTTATTTCTGTGTGTCTGATTATCTTTCTATTAAACTTTTAAATTCTCACGGGGGAGTGCACCTCGTTTTTCACGCCCAGGATGGCTGGGGTGGAGGGCACAGCGTGCAGGGGGAGCAGCCCAGAGCCAGGCTCGGGACAGTCTCCCTGCAGTTCAGGGAGAGCCTGAAGCACCTTTAACTCCAGGGTGTTCAGCACCTTTTTGGAGGTGTAGGTTTTTATGCACTGGGGAGCAGATGTTGGGAGCTGCTCTGGCCTCACCACCCTCACTGCAAGGAATTTCCTCCCAATATCCCATCTAAATCTATCCTCCTTCAGCTTAATCCATTCCCTCTCGTCCAAAGTCCCTCTGCCATGGGCTGCTGCTGCTGCAGTATTTGTTTTTTTATGTTTTTATGTTGCATTTATCTATTGTCCAGTATAGGGGACTTGAGGAAGAAATGCTTGCCTGTGGGTCCCTTCCAGCTCAGGATATTCCACAATTCTGTAGTCCAGGTGTGAAACCCCTTCCACAAAACAAAACACCAAAACCCAAACCCCAAACCAAAAAGCTCCAACCCCCAAAAAACCCAAATGGGCAAAAAGGACAGAAGCCCCAAACTAAAAGCCCACCCACACAACCAAAAAAACCCCCAAGGACTGAACTAGTAGCCAAAAATCACCATCTAATGACCTAGATCAGGTTCCCCTTAAATGAAGTTTTGCACAGAATACACTAGACCCACAAGGGCCAAGGATGAACCAACTTCTAAGAAGAATCTTTTAAAACACTTTGAAAATATTTTATTCTTAACTGGGCAAAGACTAAAGAGCAGAACACTCACCTGTAAATACCTGACAGTTTTCCTGGCAAGTCAGGGAAGAAACCTCAGGAGCAAAGGTTTGTGGTGGGTGTGGGGCTTCACAGAGCTCTGTCCGTGCTGGAGAACACTTTGTGTCCGAGGAATGTCTCTTTATATGCCTGAATATCTTAGGAAAAGTTCCTGTTTCAGTTCAAGGGGTGGCTGAGTCAGTACAAACCCAAGGACGTTGCACAGCGCTGTGGGAATGGGAGCAGAAGCTGCCGTGGGTGTTGGGAAACACAAACCTTGTGCTATAAGGTTGTTCTGACTCCACCAGAATTTTCCCTTGTGAGAGCAGGGAGTGTTGTAAACTGGGCTGCTCTGACAGGTGTTTGTTGAACTCATTGTCTTTCTCTCCTTTGGCCTTTTTAATACCTCTAATTCCAGCCTCGTGTGAGGGTATTTGTTGAGGGGTCTCTCCTGGCCCTTATCTCAACCCATGAATCCTTTGTCCTATTTTCTCACCCCTGTGGGCAGTGATGGAGAGGCTTTGGTGGGTGCCTGGAATGCAGCCAGGGTCACCCCACTACAGAGGTAAATAACATTAATTTAACTTCTTTTGTCCTACGTGAGGAGAAGATTCCCATTCCACCCAGCCACTCTTGTCATGGGGACACTGGGGGTGTTGCTGGACAGTGGTGTCCACTCTGCTTGCCCAGTCCAGAGCTGCCAGTTCTGGAGGCAGAGCTTGTTGTTATTCACATGATAAAATAATTTGAAACATCTCTTGTCAGCTCGCTGTTTTTTGACTTCCTTGACATCATTATAATCCCCAGTAGACTCTTCTTATTAAAAAAAAAAATAATAAAAAAAAGACATCTGTGTACGTCTTCAGAAATGCTGAGAACTCAGAATCTGTTCTCACCTTCGGGGACCTTGACAAATGGTTTGTCATAAAATCAGTGGGTTGAATATGCACAACCTGGCGATGGGCTGCTGATGAACCCATTACCAGGGCTTGGAGTAGCTCTTAATTTGGGGGGAGCTGCCACTCCAAACTGTCAGGTTACACTTACGTGGAGCAGATGTGCTGCACATTGATTTATTCATGTGCCCAGAGTGGAACATCTTTCTAAATAAAAGTGAAATGCAATTTTAGCCCAAGGTCATTATTAGTATTTTGTGCTTGTTATAAAAAGCCCATCAACTGCATCGCAGTGATCCCAAAATCTGCTTTGGGATTGTCTAACCTAGTCCACACCTTAAATTTCTTTGCCTTATTCCAATTGTTAAATTTCTAATTTTTCTTTCTTCTGTTTCATGAGATGAAGCATTTTTTTTTAGGGTTCATAGCACAGCGATCCATCCTGTTAGAGAGGATTTTAATATTCTGACTGGATATCCTTTTTCTTCCCTGGCTTGTGAGGGTAATGGGCACCTCGGTGGATTTTTGTTGACGTGTCCCTCAAAGGATTTCTGTAAACTTCCAGTGTAACCTGAGATTTGGACCGAGCAAACCTAAACCCAGGCATCTCCCTCCTCCTCTGGGATGAGGGGTAGGGTTTGGGTTAGGAGTAGAGTTAAGGTTGGGGCCAAGGTCAGGGTCAGGGGCAGGGAATAGGGTAGGACTAGGATCAGTGCTTATTATTAGGGCTGTGCTTATGCTGAGGTCTGGGTTAATGGTAGGGTTAGGTTCATGGTCAGTGTTATATTAAGGTTTGGTTTCTGATTAGGGTCAAGATTAGGTTTAGGGTTAGAGTTACTTTAGAGTGTCTTCAGGGTTACAGAAATATCAGTGTTCTGCAGGTTCATTCACACTGATCTCCATCCACCTTGCTGATTTGGCATCTCAAATCTGTACAAAGCTCTCTCTTTCTTCTTCATCACTGGGGTCAATTTTCACATTTAGCTGGGACGCCTGAATTTTTGTTTTATTTTTTTACCTCCAGGTGAGTCTTTCCTAGATCTCCTCTGGCCTGACCTCTTCCACGAGCTGCTGCCTTACATTCACAGCTCTTCCTGTTCCTTTTCGGCGTTTGGGATCAGATCCCCTGCATTTCACCAAACACTTGGCAGAGGGTTTGAATCTTCTATTTACCCTATAGAGTTCTGGCTGCCTCAGAAGAAGGGGAGAGACACCTTTCCCTTGCCCTCGGCAGGGAGGGACCCTTGCTGCAGCCCGCCAGGGCACAGTTATGGTTCTCTCCCAGGGGGTTTGGGGTCCCTGCTATGGCACTTCCTTGTCTGCTCTCAGCTTTTGCAGTGGCCTTTTCCTTGCTGGGCAAACGTTTCCTCTCCAGCCACGTCCTGGATGCTCTGTGCTGCCTGTCCAGAGGAGCAGCCCTTGCCATGGACAACCACGGCCATCCAGTGACTTGGCTGATGATGGGAAGGGAGTGGCCGGGGCAGGATGGCATCCTTCCTGCCTCGGGGATGAAGGATGGTGAGGAAGAGCAAGTCCATGGCTGTGGCTGGTGAAGAGGAGCTGTGGCACCGGGGGTGGAGGAGCCGTGCCTGGAGCCGTGACTCGCAGGCCAGGAGATGCTGCTGGGAATTTGGCAGGCAGAAGCTGGGCTGGGCCTGCAGGGGATGGTCCATGTGGCTACCCCGGGCCTGGGGACGGGCCAGCAGCAGGTCCCTGCCAGAGCCACGCGGAGTTTCCATCTCTGGGAAGAGAAGGGTGGGGAAATTCACCTTCGGTTGTTTTTACCCTCACACCAACCAGGTTAAACCACAGAAATGTGTTTATCACAGAACCATGGAATCATTTAGGCTGGAAAACCTCTCAGACCACTAAGTCCAACCATCAACCAGCACCACCATCATGTTCACCCTAACCTTTGTTCCCAAGTGCCACATCCACATGTTTTATGAACACTTCCAGGGATGGTGAGTCCACCACTGCTCTGGGCAGCCTGTCCCAGTGCCTGACCAGCTGTTCTGTGAAGAAATCTCCCCAGTATCCAACCTAAACCTCCCCTGCCACAGCCTGAGGCTGTTTCCTCTCATCCCCCTGTTCCCTGGGAGCAGAGCCTGTCAGGAAGTTGTGGAGTTATTATTTAATAAACCATTAAAACATCTTCTTATCTGCGCCCAGGGTAAAGATTTCCTATCACAATGCAAAGCAATGCCAAACAACCCCTGAAATGTTATTTTAGCCCATTTTAAACAGCATTCCCCAGACAGCCCTGTGGATGTGCCAGAATGGGGTCCTGTGACCTTGTTCAGAGCTTTCCAGATGCTGCCTTGAGCTCTGGATTAATCATTTCCCTTTTCCCCCCTAATTTGACTCGATTCTCCTGCTTCTGTTCAATGCAACTGTAGCATCCAGGAGTGGGACTCGATCCATGTAGGTCCCTTCAACTCAGGATATTCCATGAATCTGTGATTCCATAAATGGGTGCTCACACCTGACTCTTCCCCTGCAAGCCCAGCTGCCCCAGAATTCCTCTGGAGACCTTCTGGCATTCAATAATATTTAGCAATGGATCATATAGAAGGTGTTTAATGATTAATGGTATTTGGAAAAATATCATGTACCCCGAGAAGTTTTACACTCTCTCTATTCCCGTGCCAGCAAGTGAAGATTTGCAGAGTGAGGTAATTTTATTAAACCAACTGATAAAACTGTAAAAAAGAAGAGAAATGCCTTGGAAATCCAACCTCTTCTTTGAGTCTTAACCAGAAACTGCAAACTTCTTGCCAAGTTCTGGCTGAAAATAGCTGTGCTGAGTTTCACCTAATTTTTAAAATCAGTTTGGAATTAAAGGATGGTTGGTGAAAATGTGGAGTGTGATAATTATTGTGGAGTAAAAGATATTGCTGGAGCCGGGAGCAAATAGTGGGGATCCAGAGTTGGTCTCTGAATTAGCTCCAGGTTGACCTCGGGGATCCATTGCCCATCAGCAGCCCCAGCCCACGCTTCCTTTCACTTCCATCCCAAGGGAATCTTCCATGCTCTGAAAGGAGCATCTCTGCTGCCTCTATCCTGGGCTCCAGAAGATTTCCTGGAGCTTGGAGAAGCTCTGGGAGTGCTACAGGATGCTTCACTGCCTGTGAATCCACGAACAACTCCCCTTCCACACATTAATTATAGGTTTTGCTGAAGAAAGTCTAAGGAAAGAAGCAGATGGGAAGAGATATTTAGACATTTTAACGATCTCTTCCTGTGCCTAATGGAAGAGGGTTAAACGTTGAGTTCCATAACTCTTCAAAACCTTTGGGTAAGCACTGACGGGGCAGTTACAAGTTGCTGCATGAGCTGTGAAATTGTCCAGTCCCTGCTGGAAAGCCCTGACTTTGCCAGGGTTGGAAATTCCCAGGGAGATGCTCCTTTGGCTATGTGCAGGTGGTTGAAATGCCTCTGGGTAATGACACCCCATGACCAGGCAGGTTTTTATCTGTGGGATCCACACGGAGCACAGTCACCCCGGGTGGGTATGAGGGTACAGATGGGCAGTTAGTCAAGGAGTCAGATTAACAAAGCAAATATAATTTACAGCTGTTAAAAATGAACAGTGCTGTGCTCAGGGTGTCCTGGACATTCCCTATGTGTGCCTCTGCTATTTCCCCAATATTTGCACCTCTGTTTGCGTATGGCACTGTCTGAAGTTTCAGGACTGGGTAGGATGGAGTTTTCTTTGCTGTGGCAGAGCCTGGGCTCACAAGCTCCCAGACTGGGATATCTCTGATCAAAGCCCTTTGGCTTAAATAAACTCCATTTCCATCAGCCTTTTTGTTTCCCGTCTGCACTTTATAAACATGGAAACACATCCCAAAATCCTTGGTGTGCAAGGGCTGCTCTGCCACGATGGCCACATTTTTATCCTATGCACCAGGATATATATTTCCTGTTTTGGGCCAATCAAATGGACACCAAGCCAAGGATGTCCTGGAAATCCAGAGTCATCCCTGGAGAATACCCTGGCTTAGCAGGACCTGCCTTTAACTTGCTGGATCAGGGATCTTTTCATCACCTTTCCTTGCCTGAAGCAGGAGATGGGAAGTGAGGCATCTGTCCCTGCTGGAAGGTACTTTTGGGCATCACAGAGCCAATGAAGATCCAGGAAAAGAGGTGTCAATTGCTGATCTTCACATGGAATCACTGAATGGTTTGGGTTGGAAGGGACCTTAAAGATCAGCAGGTGGGGTTTGCTCACTGCTGCATTGGCCAGAGAGGCAGAAGCAACAAAGGGTTTATGCCTGGAAGTGCCCAAGGCCAGGCTGGACAGGGCTTGGAGCACCCTGGCACAGTGGGAGGTGTCCCTGCCCATGGCAGGGGTGGAATGGGATGAGCTTTAAGGTCCTTCCCAACCCAAACCACTCCGTAATTCTCTGATGTGACTCTACAGCACGAGTGTGAGTTTCCATCTCAGCAACAAATTTCTCAAAGTGCCTGAGGAAGAGCTGGAGGAACTGTCCAGGAACAAACACTTATTTCTGTTTAATGGCTTTGCAAACCTTCCTCCCCATCGAGGCAGGCTGGGAGAGGCCAGGGAGATGAGACCTCAAATAATCACAGTGATTTCAGTCCAGATTGATTCAAATGTAAGGAATTGGCTCATTTTTAAGAAATTCACTCATTTTCTCAAAGACATCCTGGGACTCGTTACACCAGTGATGGGCACGCTGTCACCACAGGAGTGGGGTAAAGAAAAACCACAGTATTTTGTGTGAGCAGCTCACACATTTGGACTGGGCTTGATGCACAGCTGAGCATTAATTTTGGTTTAAAGGTAACATACCCTAACAAACTCCTTGAGCCCAAGAAGCACAAATAAACTATTTAAGTGTTAGAACCCCTTTGACTCTCAAAGTCTCCCTTTGAAGAGAGACTGAGAAGCACTTTGTCTGTTTTGTTGTTGTTGGTTTTGTAGGTCTATTTACATATTTATTTTAAGAAAAGGGCAGAAATGAACATTCAAACTCCCTTCTCTAACTCTGAGTTTACTGATGTAAAAATCCACCTCTCCCAGGAGATGGCAGAAGAGTCTCAGTGATGGTCGCTGCTGGTGAGGGATGTTTAAGCACAGGGAAAAATCTGGGAGCTGTTGAGCTCTGATCCAAATGATCAAAATCTTACAGATTTACAGCCAAGGCCTTTCCCGCTGCCCGTAAATTCTCCTGCTCTGCACACAGTGATGTGTCAGGGCTGGGTTTCGTGTCACACGTCCCCGTGGCTGAAGGAAAGGGAAAAATCATCTGGGAGCAGAGGAGGGTGGAAAGGGCTGCGCTGTCTGTTGGGAAGATGTTGGGTGAGGAGTGATGGGATGACAGTGTCAGGTTTGAGGTTAGGACTGGGACTGGAGGACTGGATTCCTCAAAATGAGATCAGCATAATCACATTTTACAAGTCTGTGGGTGGGAGGGGATGGAAATGGCGACTGAGGGAGCCACAAAGCTCCTGCACCTGGCTGTGTGTGGAGTGGGGCTGTGGAACAGGGATTTTAGGAGCAGCACTGGCACAGAGTGTGTTGGACTGGCTGAGGGCGAGTTGGAGCTGCTCCAGCTCAGGACTGACACCTGGAACGTGGTGTGGAGGTACCTTGCAGGCATCTGGCTGCCTGGTCATAGAATCCCAGAATGGTTTGGGTTGGAAGAGCCTTAAAGCTCACCTTGTTCCACCCCCTGCCACAGGGACACCTCCCACTGTCCCAGGTTCCTCCCAGCCCCAGTGTCCAGCCTGGCCTTGGGCACTGCCAGGGATCCAGGGGCAGCCACAGCTTCTCTGGGCACCCTGTGCCAGGACCTCCCCAGCCTCACGGGCGACAATTCCTTCCCAAGATCCCATCTATCCCTGCCCTCTTTCGTCCACCAAGGAACTGTGGCAGCGCATCGTGCTCAGCCCATGGAGCCCCATGTGGGGGGACCAGACGTGACACAGCCAACAGCCCAGCGGGGTTTGAGATGGCCAGCACCAAGGGCAGGGACATCCCCCTTTTCTGGGGTGCTTTTCTGCAGCTTTTCTGCTGCAAGAGACTCATTCAACCCCCTCTGTGTCCTCAGCCAGCTGTACCACCTCCTGCTCACACGCACTCTGCAACTTGAAGGCTGTTTTCCAGCAAGTTGCTCTTGATCTACCAGCCTGAACAGTCTTTAGCTCCATGAATATTTAACTGCTTCATAGGAAGCTGAATGTCTTTTAAGAGGCAGGAGAAGAAAAGGCTCATGGTAAGAGGTCTTAGATCTGCTGTTCAAGGGGTTTCGTGCAGGGGAGCAAAGACTAAATCTGAACAACTTAATTGTCTTCTGCAGTTTCCAAAGTGAGTTCAGACTGAAATTACAGATCTTACAGATGTTTCAGATGTCCCCAACAAAAAAAAGGGAACCTAAATACCAAGGACATGTTTTAGAAAAGTGCAGAGTTCATCAGGCACTGGTGACCTTAACCCTGCCCTCCAATGGGGCTGTGATGGAGGAAGAGCAAACCCAACCTTCTTTATCCCAAACTATAAAATCTGCACTCACAGAAGTTGCTCTGTGGTTTCTTTGTTAAAAAAGTCAAGATTTAACCAGGTTACTTCATCTGCTGCATCATTTTTCTTTAAGTGTTTCTTTTGTTTTACCCCTGAGGTCTTTGCACACCTTACTCTGCTTGGAGTCTAAATTTAACGAATTCAAGAGTTTTCCAGAACATCAGAGGCAAAAGGCACATACTGAATGATACAAAAATCTTCTTTTCTTTCAAGGTGTATAAACAGCTGTGCTTTCATTTTAACAAAGACCTTCCATCTCATTTGTCATAGAGAAGCATAACACCATTGCAAATAAAGATCATGTGTGGAAAAAAATCTCACTTGCCAGATCAAGAATCTAAACTATGTAACTGTTTCCAAGATTGCCGTGGAAACCAAATTACTACTAAAAGGACATTAATCTGTCTCTGACCCTGAAATGCTGTAGTGAAGGATTTTTGTTGTTACCCATTAGCTCTGCCCAGGAATTTCTTCAAGCATTTAGGAATTCAACATTAATTGCCTGAGAGGGTGAATAAGCCATGAAGTTACCTCCACAAACCCTCTCCCAGATCAAAGCAACACCCAAAACTAAGACAAGAAAGAGATTTTTGGTATTTTCAAGCTGCAGTTTGCATGATTCAGGTGCAATTGAATGTGGCTTTTGCATGGGAATCTTTCTGCCAGAACGTGATTGGCACCCGCAGGCACCACGTCCAGAATTAAGCAACGACTGGATCGATCTCTGCTAAAAAAGTTCTTAAGCTTAAAGAAATTTAAAATAAAATTGTGTTCATCTGGCTCAGGCTCCCCACTGAGAAACAATCAACCAAGGAGCTCAATGAAGAGCATCTTTGAGCGGGGAACAAGGACAGCTGAAATATAAGCTGCTTAATATATATAAAAATAATAGTTTTCTCTTAAAAGTGAAACCCCCCTTTCTGTATTTACTTATCGACCCTTTTAAAACATGTTTTGATTAATTTTGCTCTTTTTTTCCTGGCTGCTGTCCCAGTTAGGGGAGACTTTCCCTGGAAACAGCTCAGTGGGGAACAGAAAGGGTAGTTCAGAAACCAGAAACCAAGTATTTTGTCAGATCTTTCCCCTGTAAGCCGAGCTCTGTCCCTTGCTGCCACTGGTCACTTGGGTTTTCTACTAGAAAAATATTTCTAGATTTAATTTGGAGATTTTTTTTTTTTTTAAGCTTAAAATTCTTCCCATTTTCTTGGAGTAAGGGGTCAAAGCTGTGTCCAGTGGGGGGATGTGCCCGGGGATGCTCTGGGGCTTCCTGTAATTCCTCTGGACTGGAAGAGTGTCCTCCCTCCAGGAGGAGATAAAAATATGCATTTGGAGGAGATAAAATGTGCATTTGGAGGAGACTGAGCTCAGCTGAGGATGTTGTGGAGGGGGAAGGTGTAGAACAAAGGTCAGAAAGAAGGTTGGACAGGACAACTGGCAGCTGGAATGGCAAGAATTGGTTCTCTCTTGGGCAGGAATTGGCCTCTGGTGGAGCTGAGGGGGACATTTTCCCCCCAGCAGGAATCTGGGATACAACCTGTCTGGGATCCCAGGGAACACCTGGACAAGCAACTCATTTATCTCGCCGTGTTAAAACCCACGGAGTGAAACTTGTTCCAGTGTCTGTGTGTCTGGGCATGTGTGCACACCAGGTGAGCCACGGTGGTTCCACTCTGGGTATAAACTGTTCTTCAAGTGGTCAAAATCCCAGGAAATTTATACTTATCATCACCACTACCATGAAAGTGACTTTCAGGAATTTCATACTTGATTTGACGGAGTAAATCAATTTATATTTGGGGATTCAAAACATAAATACACCTGTATAAACACTCGCCATGTGGTTCATTGGGTGGTGTTGGTTATCCATTGATTATTCACTGGTAATTGAAAGAATTATTATTTTTATTGGGCAGCTCTCAAATAGATGAAAAAATGGCACAAGGATTGTGAGCCTGTTCTTGTACCATACACGAGTACAATTACAGGTGTTTGTCACAGGTGGAGTGGTTGTGGGTGGATCTGCAGGGAGAATTTGATGTGAAAACTCTCAAACTGTCCAGGACAAAATGAGATCCAACCCCGTGTGCAATGCCATGCAACTCAAAATGGGGTAAGTAAAAATAATTTCAGCTTCCCGAAATAGCAGAGAGGAGCTCCAGGCTCTCTTCGTGGGCAGAGAAGTGAAAGCAGAATTATTTGTTCTACCTGTCCCACAAATGTTGAAAATTACTTTGTTAAAGGGAAAAACTAATCTATATTTAATTTTCAGTGGGACCACTTAAAATTAAATGGTGTTGAAAACAACACATTTTGTTCTTGCTCTGTCTTTGGGAAAATGAGATTTTTAGCTCCACTGTGGATTTCTCATTATTTCACATCAAAATCTTGCAAACCACAAACACACAAACAGTGCCTGCTTATGCCCTTGTGGGATTATGTGTCTGCTTTTCAGCCGACCTTTGCCAAAGGCATCCTGGCACCTGCTGGAAGTAAAACAAATGAACAGAAACCTTTCTGCAGTTCGTGGTCACTTCTCATCAAGGAAGGGAACGTCAAGAAAACATTTCCAGGCGTGTCCTGCAGGAGCTCTGAAATAACAACCCACCAGACTCGAACGGCAGCTGCGTCCTCGCATGATCTGGGTAATGGAATCCATGGGTCTCACTCATCTTCCTCATCAGTCATGTGCTGCCAATAAAGACCTGGCCCTCCACATTTCAAACCTAAATAGAATCAAGGAATCACTGAGGTTGGAAAAGACCTCCAAGGTCATCAATCCAATCATTAACTCAGCAATACCAGGTCCACCCTTTAATCCATGTCCCCAAGTGCCACACCCAGATGTTTTTTGAACCCTTCCAGAGATGGTGACTCCACCACTGCCCTGGGCAGCCCGTGCCAGTGCCTGACCAACCCTTCCTGTGAAGAAGCTTTCCCTAATGTCCTACCTGAACCTGCCCTGGCCCAGCCTGAGGCCGTTCCCTCTCCTCCTGTCCCTGTTCCCTGCAAGCAGAGCCCGACCCCCCCGGCTGCCCCCTCCTGTCAGGGACTTGTGCAGAGCCACAAGGGTCCCCCTGAGCCTCCTTTGCTCCAGGCTGAGCCCCTTTCCCAGCTCCCTCAGCTGCTTCTGGTCCTCCAGCCCCTTCCCCAGCTCTGTTCCCTTCTCTGGACATGCTCCACGTCTTTCTTGTTGTGAGGAGCCCAGAACTGCTCCAGGATTGGAGGTGCAGCCCCATCCCAGCTCTGTGGTGCAAAGCTGCCCAACCTCAGCTGCTGCTCCCTCCCAGAGCCTGGACAGCACAGACATGGAGCTGCTGCTCCTTCTCAGACCCCTGAGTGCTCTGGGAGACTCCAGCCAGCCATTCATGGAGTAAGAGGACGTGGAGAGGTGAGATGCTGACCCTGCATCACTGCCCAGCACACCCTGACTCCAGATCTGTGTCTTTGTGTGCAGCAGAGGATCCCCATTTGGGGAATCCCACAGCCTTAACCTGTAGCAGGGGAAGTTTAGGCTGGGCATTATGGAGAAATTCTCCACAGAAAGAGTGGTTGGGCATTGGAAGGGGCTGCTCAGGGAGGTGGTGGAGTCACTGTCCCCTGAGGGATTCAAGGAGAGCCCAGATGTGGCACTCAGTGCCACGGTCTGGTTGATATGATGGTGTTGGGTCATTGGCTGGACTCAATGATCTCAGAGGTCTTTTCCAACGTAATTGATTCTGGGATTGTGAGATTCTAGGATTCTGGGGTGCTCTGCCCCCTGGCTTAGCCCTCACACAGACCAGCTCCTCTTCGACCTCGCTGGTGGGGGCAGGAGCTGAGGAGTTCTGGGTCAGCTTTTTACAAAGGTGAATGGAATATTGGATCCAGCTGTCTGAGTGCCTTCCAGAAGGCAGAACCTGGCCCTCCCTGCTTGGCCCCACACGTCTGTGGGTCACTCAGCAGGTCTGCAAAACAAATATGTGGAAAATCAACCAGCACCGTCAGCCCCTTTTAGCACGGATGACTCTCCACTGCAAATGAAGATGACGTCTGGTTTTGGGGTTTGTCTTCACCACCATCCTCCGTCCCCCTCCTCCAGGCGATGGACATTGACAATTCTATCACTCCTAGTGGAGATTTATTACAAAATAGCTCATTAGTGCTCACTGCTGACCACATCTTCCGTGTCTTCATCTTGGCAAGACCATCCAGGCTGGGAATGACAAACCCAGGACCTGCTCATCAGCAGGGCTGGGGGTTTATTTTTCTATTAAACTTCCAAACTAAGATTTCACCTGTGCTTCTGTCTACTGAGATAATGAATATCATTACATCTCCTCAACAGGTCCCTGAGATGACCTCCTGAAAGACAAAGACCTTGTATAAAAAAATTTTTTTAAAAGGCCAACAAATATTGGAGTTATAACTGTTTTCATTCTTTTTTTTTCCACTAAAGGTAGAAAATCGAAGCAAAATTGGGAGGAGCATCCCAGGGAGCTTTGGCTCAAGCCTGTGGTGAGGCTTGCAGAAAATTGTTCCACATGACAACATTATTATTTACATCTCTGTGGTGGGGTCGTTTAAACATGGGGCTACTAAGGAGTAGAAAGAGGGGATGGAAAGTGCACTTTTTTTTCAAGAAAGGTGACATAAAATGGAGATGGGAAAGGGAATGTGGATTTTTTTTGTGAAGAAGGGAGACAAAAGACGGGGATGGAAAGGGCAAGCAGCCATTCCAGGTTCAGGCTTCAAGCACTTGCTTCCACAGCTTCTCCCAGGGCCATGAGCCTTTCTGAAAGGGGAATCTTAAATAATTAAACTCTGAAATCTGCTCACTGAGAGAAAGAATGAGCAGCTCTTACAAAAGATTGCATTAAACCTATATTAAAGCAGAGTTCAGACTGAAGGAAAAGACCAGTTGGGGAGGGTTAAAAACCACCACAGGGATATTGTAGTGTGTGATAAATTCAAGAATTTCCAAGGGAATACTACACATCAAAATAATCCACTCATAGTTAGGGAAGGAAAGATGTTCAAGCTCTTCAGATTGCCCTAAATCGTACCAAAAGTGATGAGAAGTGTTTTTGTGGCTCTGCTGCCAACTTGTGCTATCTTTAAAAACAAACCCACATGTTCTGCAATATTTGGAGACTAAAAAAGTAACTCAGCTGTGAAAAAAGCCAGATCTGGCTGTGTGGATTGCGTACTTCCCGCTTATCCATATTTGAATGTCTTTCAAGTGTAACCTTAACTGAATAATTTGAGTTTATTGTGCTTGTTTTGAGAAAATTATCTCATCACAGAGCAATCACAACATCCTTGTAAGGCTGATTGGAGAAAGCCACGCTCGGAGAGGAGTTAGGAATTGTTCCCTGTCAAACCAGGGTGTTGCATCAAGTGTGATTCTGCAGGAATCTGTGTGAGCCAGCACGATCCAATATTTCCATTTAACACCTTGTACTGAACAGACTTTGCTGACATTTGCAGATGAAACCAGGCTGCGAGGGGTGACTTGTACAGGGAGATGCTCCAGAGGAAGAGTCTGTTCTGGAGCCTGGAGGTGCAGTCCTGTATTTTTTAAGGAATAAACACAAGCAGGTGCATGCCAGGTAATCCAGCAGGAGTTCAGCAGGAGTGGAGCAGCTTTGCAAAAACCTGGGGATTATTATGGATTACAAACTTAATGTGGGATGTGAAATTGAAAAAAAAAAAAGGGCAGGGGCATTTTCCACTACCCCAGGGTGCTCCCAGCCCTGTCCAGCCTGGCCTTGGGCACTGCCAGGGATCCAGGGGCAGCCACAGCTGCTCTGGGCACCCTGTGCCAGGGCCTCGCCACCCTCCCAGGGAATAATTCCTTCCCAATATCCCATCCATCCCTGCCCTCTGGAAGATTTGCAGCACAAAAGTGATACAGCTCCCTAGACTTTGTGGGAATTACCTGCAGGAATATTTGGAGAAAGTACTCAAACAGCTGATAACAAACGCAAGGATTCAGACCTTCATTCAAAGCAGAAAAAAGCACGTTGTACTCTGGGGACCACTTTTTGTGCCCTCGAAATTATAAATAAGGTTGACCCGGCAGCAGACGACGTTTGCTACAAACCTGAAGTGAAAGGAGGAAGATTCCTGGATTGTCTCCTCTGTGCTCTTTGCTGTTCCCCATGGATGCACCTGTGGTTCACAGCACTGCTCCCAGAATGAGCACAGTGCCTGTACTGGGGCTGTCTGTGAAAATCCCTGGGATTAATGGGGACAGGGCTCCAAGTCCAGCTCCACCCAGTGATTTGTGTGACCTTCTGTCACCCTGTGGGAAGCTGCTGCTGCTCTGCTGATTCCCAGAGAAATATGGGCTCACGGATGTTCTGATGTAAATATAATCCTCAGAGGGAGACACTTGGGATAACATCCCCCTCCCACAAATCCTAATCCTGGGAGTTGAAATTCCTTAACATCATCTGCACTGCTCCCTTGTGTGACCCTCTAAAGTGGAATGGCACTCAGCAGTTTTGGACTTTGAACTTTGATTTTTATGTTGTTTTTTCCCCCCAAATCCCTGTGAGATATGGTCACCATGATCTGCCTCGGGTGCAGAGTCTGTAAAGCTCTTCCTCTGTGAGGGCAGGGCTGAAATTCTGATTTAACCCTTTGTGAGGTCACATAAGGAATGGTGCTCAGGAGCAGCGTTCATCCCTTTTTGAGGCCAGGAGGAACGTGAGGGACGCTGTAGGTTCGTGCCTCTCCACTGTGATAAGGCACAGGAGACCAGAAAAGTGACCTTTGGGAGAAGGAAGGTCACCTGCAGAGCCCTGGGACTGCCACAGCCTCAGTTCAGAGCAGGGCTGGGCCAGGGTGGGTCACTGCACACCCTGAAGGAGGAATCAGAGGATCACAGAATGGTTTGGTTGTGTGGAAAACGAGGTTCACTTTCCTGTGAGGATTTAAAAGTTTTAATAAAAAGACAATAAGAGACATGAACAATAAAGCAAAAGTTACAGCGCTGGGTACTCTTGGCTCCCAGCCAAGAGCACACCTTAGACCTGGGGAAGTCTCTTTTTATGCAGTTTTTACTGTCTATTCTTTATGCATATTCAAACTTTTCCAGGAACAGTTTTGCATGGACACGCCTTGGGTCCGCCTTTTTAGAGCATGCGCATTTCCTGGCCTTGCGGTTTTATTTCTTTTGATTTTTGGGCTTGGGTCCCTTAATTCTCCAGACAGTGAGGGTTGATAAAGGCTTTGAGTTTCTTCATACTTCACGTATAGTGTTGATAACAGGGTTCAGGCCTCTTTGTCCTTTACGAAGAGAACCGATAGTAGTCTTGGCCTCTTCGTCTT
>WEIT01041336.1:347001-380031 GCA_013389985.1 Dryoscopus gambensis | reverse complement strand
GGTGATATCCCCAAATCATCTCTGCCTACCTGCAGCTGGAGGAATATTTTCCGTAGTTAGTTCATAAAGATTTCTGAAATGGTGATTGTGAGACCAGGAGTGAAATCACAAGTGGGAAATTGTGGGAATTTCCAGCCACAACCTGCTGTTGTTTTATCTCTGTGGTGAACGACACAAACAACAGCAAAGAGATGCTTATGCCATATTCATCCAAACCACCCAAACACCTGAAAAGGCATTTTCTTTGTCTTCAAGAGACTATATTTGCATATATTTACATGAATTTACAGTTTTCATATGCATTTATCTCCACAAACAAAATATTTTAAAAATATATTTACTACAGTATCTCACGGTGTAGGGAAAAAATTGAATTTGTTCTCAGCTTCCAAATGAAAAATAAGGATCAGAAAATGCTTTCCAGTTGTTCAAATAAAATAAACAATAGCAAAATACAGCCTAAACAAAAGAAGAAAAATACATCCTTACGCAATGTAATTGAAATTTCCCATTTTAGTAAGTTTGGCTCTGTTGCCTCAGTACCTGCTCTTTTCTAATATTACAAAAAAATAGGCACAGATGGCACCTGAATTTCCATTGTAATAAATCAGGAGAAAAGACATCACTGTAAACCCTTCTGTGGTGGATTTTTCCGTGTGCAAAACAGGAAAATCCAGCCTTGCTGGACACACAATCAAAGGACTCCTCACAATAAACCCATCTCCTGTAATTTGTTTGGGCTTCCACCATCCAAATGGTCCCTCTGAGGACCAGAGGAGCTGTGGCTGCCCCATCCCTGGAAGTGTCCAAGGCCAGGGTGGATGGGGCTTGCAGCAACCTTGGATAGTGGGAGGTGTCCCTGCCCATGGACACCTCTAGAACAGATGGGAAAGCGAGTTTGTTAAGGTTTGTAAGGTTATAAAAAAATAAAAAGCCAATTGGGAATCCCTTCCCAGGTGCTGAGCTGTTATAAATTTCCCAAAAGATGTGAGTCAAAACTGCAAAAAAAAATTCTGCATGGAAGAGAACTGGCAGCGGGAGCTGTTGGAGCTCTGTGATCACAGACACAGCTCCCAAACCACGATGTCCCAAAGCAGGCTGAGAAACCCCCGGTGCTGCTGTGCCCATGGGGACAGCACAGTCCCTTGGACAGAAATCGGAGCTGTAGGCATTGCTTTGCCAGTATTTTGGGTACAGGAAGGGGTAGCAAATCTATTTTGTTACTCAGGAATCCTGTCTTTTTCCTGCTCACTGTTTCAATTAAGAACTTATAGGGGAATGCATACCTTTGCCAGAATTTTTTTCCTGGATCCGTGATGAATAATAGGGAAAATAAATAGAATTGTACAGAATCCCAGAATGATTTGGGTTGGAAGGGACCTTAAAGCCCACCCAGTTCCACCCCCTGCCATGGGCAGGGACACCTTCCACCACCCCAGGCTGCTCCAAGCCCCGTCCAACCTGACCTTGGACACTTGCAGGGATGGGGATGTCATTGTCCTCCAAGCAGACAGAGCTGCTGGTAAATCCATCCTTCAGCCTTCATCTGATTACCTCAGCTCAGACCCCACCACCTCTTCTCGTACTCCCTGTGATCCAGGCATGACCATGGAAGTGCATCATCCCTGGAAGAGCTCAAGGCTGGGTCGGACAGGACTTGGAGCACCCTGGGCTAGTGGAAGGTGTCCCTGCCCACGGCAGGGGTTTTGAACAAGATGGGCTTTAAGGTCCCTTCCAACCCAAACCTCTCCCTGATTTCATGACTGTCCTCTTCACCCTGCAGTTGTTCAGCATGTCAGGATCTTCCTGGGCAGCAGGAAAGCAGCCAGGGAGGACACGCGGTGAGGCAATGAACTGGAGAGGTTTTCTCAAAGAGGTGAGAAGTTATGTCCATGTTCTCCTGGACCACGTGGGCCGAGTGCCCCTCGGTCCTGAGCAGGAGGCTGAATCCAGGTCAGATCTTGTGGCCTTGATCTCTCGAGATCTCGGCTGCTCTGCAGTGGGCACACTTTGGGTGTTGCTGACAGAAAGGGATTTGCATTGCTCTGAAGCAAAATTTATAGGTTTACGGTCCCTTTCAGAAAACATCTGATATTTTTCAATCAGGGCAAACCAGAAATTAAATGGGGTGGACACTTTTATACAGCACTTCTGGATATTTTGATGCTTTGCAGAGGTCACACTGCTCCCTCTAATCTTCCTTTGTGGATGGAACGGGGCCAGTTCTGGTTCATTTATTGCGCTGTGTATTTTTTAAAGCTGAATTGTTTATTGTGCATTGGATTTTAATTTGCTTAGTGGTTTCCTGGGATTCCGAGTTACATTATTTGTCGGGAAAAGGACTTTGTAAAATTATAACTACTGGGCCCAGTGGATTCCCTGATGTAGCACTTCAGTGCTAATATGCAAAGATTACAAAATAATCAGTCAGTGCTCAAACAGAGCGTTGTGAGGTGTGAGGGTTTCCTCACAGTAGCTGGAATAAGAAGCAATTTCGCAGGGAAAAACTGCAGACAGCTGTGGAGGGCAGAAATCCATATCCCAGTCTTCAACTGCTGCCTGAGAAAAGCAATATTGTGTCTCTCTAGATGACCTCAAAGTCTGCAGCAAAGCAGGGCAGAGAAATCCTCCCAACAAGCAGCAGGTCAGGAGTTACTGTGGTCTCTCACCTCGAAAAATACATCCTAGAGAGGGAATATAGCCCTGGACCATTTTCGAGGACAGGATGGAAATGGGAGTCTGAGAAAAAAAAATCAGCCTCCAATGATTTGTTGGGTGGAGAAAGTCTGTGGGGCTGAGTGGAGACCTGGCCCAGGGACTGTGTCCCACAGCTGTGATGCTGAGGCATTTCAAAGATTGCTGGTGACTTCTGAGGTCACCCCTCAACTTCCGAGTGTGCTGAGGGACCAACAGAAACAGTGGCATCTCAAAAGAGCATTCCCTGTGAGCTTCCCCCAAACCTAACCACGCTGCTAGTTTTATTTTTTTTTAAGAAGAGAAGCCCCTTCAGCAGAGCACCAGCAATGTCATGGAAGAGCACTGGTGTGGCCATGAGCACTTTGCACACTCTGAGTCTTCCTGTGAGGGTCTCCAGGGTCGTTGCTGCCCTCACAGGCAGCTCTGAGCTCACCACTCAGCCCCTGCCCCTCTCAGGCCTGCTGGCCCTGCCAACCCCTCTCCCACACCTTGTGTTCAAATACTCCTCTCTTTTTTCTTTCTCCTCCCTTTCACCCCCCATTGATGGAAACGGCGATTTTTACTGGATTAGTGTGTTTGTTTCAAGCATTCCTTTGTTCTGAGGGAGCTCCAGGGGCCATCCTTGCAGATGGTCAGGGTGTCCCAGCAACGCCTCAGCACACAGTGACTCAGTCCCATCACAGGAACTGTTGGATGTGCCCTGCCCTTGCGTGAGGGGTAATTGCTGATTGCACCCATAACTATCTCGAGCATTTGTTTTCTGCACCAGGGAGCCTTGGGTGGCTTCCAGGACATGCAGCGTGGCCTGGCTTGCTTCCATCCTGCTCATGTTCCAGGCTATTGGAGCGACAGATTAAATCCCAGCTGTGCTTCAGCAGGAGCCCTCAGTGGTGCCCCCGCTCCCCCTGTGCCTGTGAATCTCCACCACACGCGTTGGTTCAGATTCGTTCTCTTCCCAGTTCCTCAGGGGCTTCTGCACTCTCTGAACCTGCTCCTACTCCGTGAGCCCTGAGCTCACATCCCACACGAGCTCTTGGTCGCTGCCAGCAGCACCACAGCTCCCACGGCAGGGGATCACTCTGGAAAACAGCCCAAGTGACCTTACAGGGACCTCACCCTTTGTCTCAGACATGAGTGGGGGTGTCAGGACAGCTGGAGGTTACCTGAGCTTCCTTCAAGCACATGCAAGAAAAGGATAAGGACAATAATCTTGATGCTGAAACCACTGACTCCCAGATGAATAAAATCCTCTTCCATGCATAGGACAAGGGGGAATGGCTTCCCACTGACAGAGGGAAGGGTCAGGTGGGATATTGGGAAGGAATTCCTGGCTGCAAGTGTGGGGACGCCCTGGCACAGGGTGCCCAGAGAAGCTGTGGCTGCCCCATCTCTGGAAGTGTCCAAGGCCAGGCTGGATGGGGCTTGGGGGAACCTGGGATAGTGGGAAGTGTCCCTGACTATGGCAGAAGGGTGAAATGAGATGAGCTTTAAGCTCCCTTCCCGACAAAACTATTCCACGTGTTATGATTCCCTAGATCAGCCAGTGTTGGCTGTGAATATCCAGGAAGGTGGCCATCCTGGGAGCCATCCCAAAGTCTGTGCACATCCTTCTTGGGGGCACCTCCCAGTTTTGGATTCACTGTCATGGCAAAGAGTGGCCATTACCCCAATGAAGTCCAGCCCCTCCTGACTCTCACAAGTCGGTCAGGACACCTCAGCAGATACAGGACTTCATGTAATATCAGAGGGTACAAGGAAGGGCCAGACTGACAGCTGACATCTTCCAGCTTGGGCAAGTGAAAGGGAAGCTGGAGGCTCCTTTTATTCCCTTATCTCTATTTTCTCACATCTGTTGCCCTCCAAAGCCCCTTGATTGCTCTTTTCCCCATCTCCCCCAGATAAGTCACTGTAGACTTGTGCAATCCTCAGATGCTCTTCCCCTGTGTCCCACGGCGTGTCCCACCCTCCAGCCAGTAACTCCCATCAGTCTGTGAGGTGTTCCAGAGACATTTTATGTCCCAGTTTGTCCCGGTTTTCCTGGCAGGCACCAGGGAGCATGGATGGCATCAAGTGATAGGAGGCTTTTCTGCATCCTCACAAGGAAGGAGCACAGAGGTGCAGTGGCAGGTGGGGACCCAGAGTGACACCCCTGAGGGGGTTCATCTCTTATGCAATGTCAACAGATCTTTGGAAATTATGGGGCTGAACCCAAACCAACAGCAGACAAATGCTCTGTCCAGGAGAATTTGCACTGGAATGGTGAAGAGTTCCCCAGTTTTACCAGGTGCCCAGAAGGAGCTGTGGCAGCTTTCTCACACAAGCTGTGGGAAGCAGCCTATTTGTCACCCTGGAATTGACCTGCTCTTCCCAGCAGAGCTCGTTTCTCCCACAGTTTGGAGGCTGCAGGGCACAATGTTTTCCCAGTGCCTCTTTGGGAGCACTTTGCTCCCATCTTTCAGATTTTGTATTTATTCTACTGCTTTTCTTACATCTTCATCAGTATATCCAATAATTAGCTGAAAGTGATTGGAAATTGTGGCTGGACATTTTTACATTTGGCTCCCTCTTGTGCTCATTCCATCCTCCTGCTGACTCCTCTCTTGCCATGTTTTTCCACAACCTTTTGCCAGCAGGATGCTCTCACATCTCACCCACGGTGCTCAGGTGGAGCTGAAATTAAAGGAAATGTGCCTGCCCATCCCTAGCAGAAATATCACTCCTTGGAGGAATAAATTGGGAGCTAAACAAGAGCTGCTGCCAGGCAGAGCTGGCACCAACCCACGATCCCGATAATTGGGTTTGAATCGGGAACGGCTGCCAGGGGAGGCTCAGCATCTGCCCAGAGCAGTTACAGCCAGACCATGAGTGGGAAGGATGGGGACATTCCCTTCCTTATTCACCCTGCTCTGGGTCACAGGGCAGCACCTGGGCTGAAGAGAACGGAGTGGGGATGAGGGAGAAGTGCAGGAGCTGCGAGAGACAGACACTCCAAGGATCCCAGAATCCCAGAATCAGTTAGGCTGGAGAAGACCTTTGAGATCGTTGAGTCCAACCTGTGACCTGGCACCACCTGGTCACCCAGACCAGGGCACTGAGAAGGGCTGGGTGACATCCCTGTGAGAGGCTGCATGGCACAGGTCACTCCAGACTTGCAAGCTCCACCCAAATTCCTTCCAAGAAGTTTGGAGGAGCAGCAGGACTGCCCTGACGTGTGAGTGTTCTGTCTCGTGAGAATCTTTGTGTTTTGGCTTGGGGTGAATGCCCAGAGCTCTCAAAATGCCGTGAAGCCAGGAACCTTTGTGTGTGCAACGGGCAGGTCTGGGAGATCCCCAAGTGTCCCTGGTAAATAATTAGACCCTTAATTACAGGATGCACACTCCATCTAAGGGATAGCTTGTGGTTTTACTTCAGCTATGCTGTATTCTGGCAATTCCTTGTTTTATCTGGGAAAGGGCCTTGAGCCCTGCCCATGGGGGAAAGCGATTTTTTTTTTCTTTCTGTTTTTATGTCTTTGAGTGTTTCTGGGCATGAAACATCAATTTATTTTTATTGTTTTTTTTCATAGCCTTTTTCAACTTGGCTAGTGCTGGAGACTGCAATAGAACTGTATCTCAGCTCTTCCTATGCAATAATTCGACCTGGACCATTAAAACCATGTTTGCTCATCAGCCACGAGGGGCTGGGCTGGGTGTGCCAGAGCACTGCACACTGAGGAAAAAGGACAATGATGTGAATTTGGGGGATGGGCTCTGAGAGGAAAGGGCTGAAAGGTGAGGGCTCCATGGGCTGGAGTGACCAGAGACAGGGAGCTTGGAGCAGGGAGGGCTGGGGATAAATGGGACACAACTGCAAAAGAGAATGGGAGCAAAGTAATTATAAATGAGGTGTAGCTGCAAGAGAGAGTGGGAGCAAAGCCATCCCTTCATGCAGATACCAGTGTGATCCTCACCTGAGCTGATATTCCTGAAGGCAGAGTCTTTCCAAAGGGATAGAAGTTGTCATAACTGACGTCATGTTAGAATGGGGCACAACAAGCACCACTCTGTTTTGTTTCGAGCTATTAACCTGTGACCCTCAGGTCTTCAGGGCCATGGTGATGCAGCAAGATGAGAACTTGTCCTTACCTGACAGCAGACTCTGGAAGTGTTCCCCTTGCAGCTGAAGAGATGATGGTGACAGCAGGGCCTGGGTCCATCCCAGCTGGCTGGGGGCTGGGGATTTGCAGAGTGTGATTCATCAACTTATTCCAGATATTCCCTTTAACGTGAGATGAATTCACTCCACTGACTGGAGTCATTAAAACTCACTGAGAAAGGAGTTCAAAGGGTTCAAGGTTCTGAGATGTAGGTGTTTATATTTTGCCAGATTATTTTCATTCTTAGTGGTCCAGAGTCTTTTAACTTGTAGAGTAACTACAGTTTCAGGGACACTATTGCAACATTATGTGCTTTCATTAGTGCTCCTTAGGGCAGAATTTGGTCTCTTAAACCAATAAAATAAGTTTTGTTCTTGTCTGTTTTTGGTGCTGGGAATGTTAATGAAGCATTTTCTATTTGTTTGGTTCCCTGATGAGTAATTCTAAAAACATTTTTAGGCACTGTGTTTCTATAGGCTGTTGCAAACACATTGAGCCACTTTTTAAAGCACAGATTCAGTGAAAAGTGAGCAGATGGGCAGATTTTGCATGTTTGTTGTACGGATTGGGGAGCCAGTCTCTGACATGGGTGAAATAACAGTGGGATATTTTTAAATTCAGCAGCAAGCGTACACAAAAGCTTGAACATTATTCATAGCGGTAACTTAGATTCTGTATAAAAATGGAAAGTTCACAAAGAGCTATTAAAGCTGGTGTAAAACAGCTGCTAATTGAGTCAGGTCACCCCTGGTCACAGAGCTGGTTCTGCTCTTCTCAGGATGCTGTTTAGGCACAAAGTGACAGAAGGAAGTTTGGACTCAGGATTGTGACTCTGGCTGCTCTCCATGAGTGACTGGACCACCCAGAGCTCCACCTTGTCGTGTCTGCCATGCACAGCCTCTCCCAAATCCTCTGCACAGATCTTCCAAGGCCCCCCTTTCCCCCTCTGTGTCAGGGAAGGGTTCTCCTGCCCCCACAGAGCTCTTGTTCACCTTCCCAGGGTGAGCCAGGCTTTGGTGAGATAAGCTTTGCTGCAGCTCAGGAAATTAACTTGAGTTAGCAGGAGTAGCAAAGAGCATAATTTGATATTAATGAGAATGAACTAGAGCCCCCAAAATGTTGGTGAATAGGTGTGAGGGCGACTCACTAGAAAAGACTTGTTGGTGCCTGTATTTCTGATGGAGAACTAAAACATCTCCAGCTCTCCATCACACAGATGGAGGTTGTCCAGTCTGGAGTTTCCTCCTGGCCAGTGAGGGACGTGGGATGTAAATCCTAATTTTTCTTGGAAGCTTTTGGGGGCAAACAATCACTTCTTTTGTTTCAAAGCAAGAAGAACAGCCCCACGCTGGCTCGTGGCCCTCACTCAAAAGAACCAGAGTTAGACCACGCCAGGATCTTGCAATCAGACATCCCATCCCGTGGGCTTGGCTGTGCCAGGAACGTCATGGCAGCGATCCTGTCCCCAGGAAATCAGCACCAAATGAGCCTGCACTCATCCCTCTGGGCCTGACCACACAGGACAGGGGCAGTTCTGTAGGTTTTATTGCTGTTGCTATAGCTCAGACTGAATATTGAACATACGGGGTTGTACACGGTATGGGATGTGATCACCTACAAAGTCCAGAGGAAACCAACACAGCAGCAGCTCTGTAAGGCAAGGTTTGCATGGTTCCATGTGCTGATCAGGGAACTGAAATTATCTGAGGAAAGGCAGGGAATTCCTGGGCTTTCAGTGACAGTCTCTCTACTCAAAACTGAAGCCGAAGAACAGCCCACAGAGTGAAAACACTGACAGAACCAGAAAGAAGGGAGCAGAGAGGGTTTTTTCCTCATCCTCTCTGAGACACGTCCACATCCAAGAGTCAGTGTGGACAAGCAGCAGAAGGATGTTGCTCTCTGAGAGGTTCCACCTCATACCAGAACACGCACTTGGAAGGGTTTTTGATTGTGCAAATTTCTATAACTCCTTGTGCAGAGCCCCTGCCACGCTTCCCTCTGGATTTCCATGCTGTGCAGCCTCTGCCATGCCCTGCAGCTTGGATATTCACTTTAAGGTCAGAACCATCCTGCCCTGCCCCTCGGCTTGCTTTTATTTCAGCTCCAGCCAGGGCTGCAACCACAATATGCCTAATTTTGAAGAGGCATTGACGAGCCAGGACTGTGCAGCTGTGATGGTCCTGTTGGCCCTCGTGTCTGACACTGTCCCTGTCACAGTGAGGTGCTGTTGGCCATTGACAGCACAGAATCGTTGATTCACTGAGGTTGGAACAGACCTTCAAGGTCATCGAGTCCAACTGTTCCCCCAGCACTGCCAGGGCCACCACTAAACCTGTCCCCAAGTGCCACATTCACACACCTTTTGAACACCTCGAGAGATGGTGACTCCACCACTGCCCTGTTCCAATGCCTGAACGCCCTTCCTGAGAAAAAAAATTTCCCGATATCCAACTTAAACTTCCCTTGGTGCAACTTGAGGCTGTTTCCCCTCGTCCTGTCCCTGTTCCCTGCGAGCAGAGCCCGACCCCCCCGGCTGCCCCCTCCTGTCAGGGACTTGTGCAGAGCCACAAGGTCCCCCCTGAGCCTCCTCTTCTCCAGGCTGAGCCCCTTTCCCAGCTCCCTCAGCCTGGAGCTCCAGCCCCTTCCCCAGCTCCATTCCCATCTCTGGACACACTCCAGCCCCTCCATGTCTTTCTTGTGAGGAGCCCAGAACTGACCCAGGATTCAAGGTGGGGCCTCCCCAGTGCCCAGCACAGGGGGGCAGTCGCTGCCCTGGTCCTGTGGTCACACCATGGCTGGGACAGGCCAGGTGCTATTGGCCTTCTTGGCCACCTGGGCACACCTGGGCTCATATTCAACCACTGTCACCAGCACCTCCAGGGCCTTTTCCTCCTGGGCAGGTTTCCAGTCACTCTGCCCCACACCGGGAGCACTGCCTGGGGTTGGTGTGATCCATATCCGCTGTCCTGCCTGCTTTGGCATGGAGTGGGCAAAGGAAAGGATAACAAAATGCACCAGTGGCTCTGTAGGTGCAGGGGCACTGTCCCCAAGGTGGTGCTCCCCAGGCTGGGGCACTTTCCCTCAGCATCTTCACTCCCAGCTGCACAAACACAGTGGGTATGTTTGCATCCAGACATCCTGCCCAAAACACACAGAAAGGTTCCCATCCATTCCTGAACTTCCACACCATGCTCACACTTTCCTGGCTACTGAGACAATCACAGAGCTGAGTCCAGCTGGAACATCTCAGCTCTTGTTCCTGTGCCCCTGCTCACAGAAGTGAGCTTCGGCTTCTACACTGCCCCAACATCCTTTGAAGGACCAGCACTTCTGCAGAAATCTGAGGAGCCAAGACAGAACCACGTTGCTCTGCACTGTTCAAAGCTTATGACCCAGGAAAGAAACAGACCCTCACTTCCCAGGAATCCTGAGCACGGCCTGGTGTCAGACTGGTGCCAATTTTTAGCACATAGTGCTTTTGGCAAACCCAGATAAAGGATCTTGTCTGTGACAGACGGTCTCCTGAAAAGCCCTGGAAAAATCCTTGAACTGATGAAGAAACATTTCCTAGGAGACCCAGGGCATTCTCAGCCCTTTGATGATAGCAGTCGATCACCACAGTGGTGATCAAACAGACAATATAAGAGCAGACACTTCAGTGCTTGGCTTTTTTTTATGGCATCCAAACACATCCATCCAGCACATTCCCACCTCTTTCTCCTGCAGGCATCTCCAGGGGCCAGCTGGCCTGCTGAGCACTGCTGGGCGCCAATGAAAAGTCATTAAAGTCGTCTTAGAAGCGGGAAGGATTTATTTGGCCAAAGAGTCATTTGCCACCATCCTTCCCTTTTGAATGGCATCCACAAAGCCTCACAGGCAGGAGAGTCTGGTAAGACACAGATTCAGAGCCAGCTCCCAGGAGTGGTGGGAAGAGCAGGGAATGTTTAGCTGTAGAACACGGGCTTGCGCAGGACACGCACCACGTTGTAGGTGTTCAGCCCCGGGGCGTCAAAGCCAGGGGACAAACCCTTGCGGTCGAAGGGGTAGAAGTTAAAGAGCTGCCCATTCTGGGTCTCCAGCGAGATGGAGGCAGAGCCCAGGTGCAGAACACATGGGAACTCCTTGTCAAAGACGACTTGGAAAACGCGATCTTCCAGGTGGTGGAGCTTGATTGTCCTGTACTTTTCAGGGATCAGCTCTTCCACGTGAGGCCCGAACTGCTGCATGACCAGCACTCCACCAATTCCAACTTTGATCTCATAAAAAGTCAGGTTGGAATAGGTGTAGTAGCCAACATAAGGGATTGGGTTTGGAGGAGGAATCAGGCTTTTGTCTGCCTCTCTGAACGCTGTCTCCATGGCAGGGATGAGATACTCGTATGTCTGAGTCACAATGTCTCCACCCTGAGGTCTGGGCCCTGCCATCAGCACGATGAAGCTCAGGCGGAGCTTGGGGATGAGAGAGAATGTTGCTGAATAACCATCGAGGTCCCCATCCTTCCTGACGACATCATATCCCAACTGCTCATTAATCTCCCAGGGTGTGCCCGTCTTGTTGGCAAAGTAGTCAACGGAGCACTTGAACAGGGGCGTCAGCATCGTCTTCACCGTGTCGGGCTCAAGCAGCCGGCGGTGGTAGGTGCCCAAGAAGACCATGGCCAGCTTGGCCAGGTCGGCAGCCGTGGAGTACATCTGGCCAGAGGGCCGGTACCAGCCCAGGTCGTAGAGCGGGGCCGGCTGCTGGCTGCCGTAGAAGCCCACGGCCATCTGGGAGCGGATGGGCGCCGTGATGTCGAAGCCGGTGTCCTCCATGCCCAGGCGGTCCAGGATGTTCTCCGAGATCCAGCGCTGGTACTGCCCGTCGGCCGCGTGGTCAGCCAGCACGTGGGCCATCAGGGAGAAGGCCAGGTTGCTGTAGTGGCATCTGGGAAGGAAGAGGAGTATATTGGGATCAGCTGTTCACCAGTGATATGGAAACCAGTGGCTGGGTCTCTCTTCTTCAGGGAAAAATTCATGTTTTATAGAATGGCAGATGAAGGAGAGGCAGAGAAAAGCTGCGTGTAGTTGCCATGATTTGTTGTTAAATCAAGAAAGAGAAATGTTTTACAGGAACATCAGCAGAGCTGTTTAACCCTGAGGTTAAACAGAGAGAGCTGGAGATGGAAAAGAAAAAATCCCTCTGTATTTGCATAACCCGACTTGCTGTTTATAATTGTTCACCATCCATTCTTTTTAAGAGCAGTGTGGAGAGTTCCAGGTGCTCACCCTAAAGGTCTCGAAATCCCAGGTAAACCTCTTTGGGGATTTGCCATGGGATAATCACTTAGATACCTAAGCCACCTTAAGATGGTAATAGCACTTAAAGAGCACATAAAAGCCCACAAAGTAGCATCCAGCAACGTGGAGTCATTAAAGAAACCTGAGTGCTCCAGTCTTTAATATCCATCAAGTGATTGAAGTCTTTACACTTGAATGAAGTTTAATGGCATGAAGACATGAAGGGGCATTTTTTTTAAACACATTTTCAAAATTCATTTTATTTTCAGCCCTGTTGGTTTTTTTAATTGTGTGAAGCCACACATCTCATTGAGGCCTATTTAGATCATAAATTTGGTACCGCTTCAACCTTTTCCAACCCATTTAGCTGAATAAAAGCATGGTGAGCATATATACTCTTACCCCAAGAATAAATACATTCTGTATGTAAAACCTCGTGTCTGAAATGGAGCTGAATTTCAACATAGAAAAATATGTTAAAACATCTATATCAGTGAATGGGAATTTCCTTTGGGAATAATGATTTTCTAGCTGGGAAGTATAACCAAGAACGAGGAGAGACAGTGAAAACTATCAACATATCAATTAATAAGACGCTGAGAGACGATGAGGGGATGTTCCTATTTATCTTCCTGGGGATCATAAAATAAAGATACCAATAGAGAAAAGTTACAATAAAGATATAAAAAACACCAAAGAAGATGATGGTATTAAAATCCTAAAATCCTTTAAGGAATATCTCTTGTAGCCTCCTATGTGATGTGGGACAGAGCTAACACAAGTGGGCATGGTAGAGCCTTGGCCATCCTGGGTAAATTATTTCAGACCATAATTAATTCCCAAACAGTTTTGCATTCTTAGAAAGTTTCTTCGCAGTTAGTTTGAATCATTTCCCTCATCTGCTGTCCGCTGGGTCCTGTTGAAGGCTGTGGGGAAGTGTCCAAGGCCAGGTTGGACAGGGCTTGGAGCAACCTGGGCTAGTGGAAGGCAACCCTATCATAGCAGAGGGGTAGAAAAAGATGATCTTTAATGTCCCTTCCGACCCAAATCAGTCTGGGATTCTATGATTCCATGGTAACAAGCATTCATAGACCTTTTAGATAATTCAGAGACACACAACTCACCACAGGCGTGATTTTAACTGAAATCTGTGATGATTTAAACTGTTTAAATTAAAGTCCCTTTCCACTTTTGAAAACCTGCATCATTTAAGGCTCATGAAATGAACTACAGCAGTTTAACATGGCTCATCTGGGCTTAAAAAATTAAACCCAGCCCTGACACCTCCAACAGTCACTTTTTCCAGCCTCTCTCAGGTGTGTGGGGAGGTGGTTGAAGCTCCCTTTGGGAATGGCTGCCTTTTATCCACTGGCCGTGGAGGCTGGGGACAGGGCTGAGAGTGGAGAACACATCCAGGCCAAAAGCTCCTAAATGAACATATCTGACCTGGTTCCTGGGTCAGCCACCAAGACGTCGTCTTTGAGCAGCACGAGGGCCTCCTGGGTGTTGCCCTTCCAGAGCAGGCTGGTGGATCGCAGCCTCCTGGGCAGACCTGTGCCATGGGAAAGGGGGAGAAATCATGGAAATAATGGCTCTGCTGAAGGGAACAAAGGCCATATTCAATGGCCAAGTGGAAGCACCAGTGGTGGACACGAGAGCTCTGGAGAAAACAGCAAGGGCCTGCTCCTGCCGAGCTGCAGGACACGGCCTCAGGTAATGGATTCCTGACTCTGGGTCACGCAGGTCTTACCCCAGCATTAACTCTGGGCTGCTGTGACTCTGGACTGCTTTCATCTCAGTGAAAATGCCCCGATGAATGATGGAAAATATCCTGGATCGCCAAGTGTGGTTTGGAAGAGAGGGGCAGATGGGGTGCTGGGGAATCCCTGTCTGTATTTCCACATGACTGCATTCCCTTGATGACAAACGTGTGTAACAGCCCCTTTTAACAGGATTTCATTCTTTACACTTCACCACAGAGGGCCTAAACTTCTCTGGACAGCTCCAGGCTTGGCCTAAAGTATTTTCATCTTCCCCCTCATCTATATCAACATTTATTCAGGGTTTCAGAATATAGAAAAAACCAAGGTTCTTTCCACTTTTAATTATTCAGGGTTTCTAAATGTAGGAAATCTCAAGTTCTTTTCACTTTTAATTCCTCTCTGAACATGGATTCCCTAAAATCATTTGGTCAGTACTTTTTAAATCACCCCAGCTCCTCTGCACAGGATCTATGTCTTGCCTAGGCCAGGACTTGGATTACTTTTGGAATGGAATCCTTGCTGCCATTTGCAGCTTGCTTTGATGTGGAGGTTTGGGAGAAAATTGGGAAACGTATGTTTTTTGACAGAAAAATGACTCACAGTCGTGTGCTCAGCGACCATGTCTGAATCATGGATTCACTAAGGTTGGAAAAGCCCCCCAAAATCATGGAGTTCAACCATTAACCCAGCACTGTCACATCCACCACTAACCCACATCCCTGAGTGCCACATCCCACATTTTTTGAACACCTCCAGGGATGGTGACTCCACCACTGCCCTGGGCAGCCTGTTCCAACACTTCACAACCCTTCCTGTGAAAATTGTTTTCCTAATATCTGATCTAAACCTCCCTTGGTGCAACTTGAGGCCTTTTCCTCTTGTTCTGCGTCCTGGCAAAGCTGAATGAGGGCCCATTCTTTTGTGGCAGCATCACTTGTTTTTCTCAGCTGGCCTGGACTTGGCATTTGAGCTGGAGTGAGAGCACTGCTTCTGCCCCTGCTCTGGGGTTATTTGTGCAGCTGCATGACCAGATAAGAGATGCACTGACATCTTCCAGTGGACAGTTCGTTACATACTTGCCCCAGTGGCAGCAAAGAAAATGTTGGAGCAGTGGGAGAATTCACCAGCTCCATGACGGCAGTGCAGCGTCTCCTTGAGGTTCATTGGAAATGATAAACCAGAGCATAATATAATCCAGAGTCATTGATTTCTGCCTCATGGGCTGCTAATTGATGTGACAAGCACGTTGTTAATAATTTACAATTGCATCCCATCCTGTCATTTGTGTGGATTTGAAAATCAGGGTCTTAACAAGCTGGAGCTTCCCTCCAGCAATGGGCCTGTCGAGCACCGAGGAGAAAAACCTTTGGAGTTACTTTTGCAATACGCAATGGAGAGACCAGATAATGAGGATCTGTTACAGATCAGTTTCCGCTGGAAGAATTAGATGAAACCCACTTTCCAATGTGTCATGCAGTGGCTTTGATCCCGGTGCCAAGCAGAACTTATTCCTTTTTGGGGTTTGACACACAGCAAATGGAAAGCGGAACCAGAACGTTCCTTTGATTTGCAGTTGGGATTGTGAACCTGTGCATCTCCTTCTCCTGAATCATCAGGGTCTGAGGGCTGGTGTGTCCTGCTAGGGTGGTCTGGGAAATTTGGGCCACATTCTAAAATCCAAAAATACATTGGAGCGTAAAAGGAGCTGAGCAGGGGCACAAATCCAGCACGGTGATGGAAGCAATGGAAGGGCTGCACAGTACAAGCAATTATGCCATGACCAGGTACCCTTTTCACTTACGCTCCTTACAACATTTCTGGGGTGCACTTCACACCTCCCTGGGCGACAGGAGCAGTCAGAGCAGCTTCAGGTGCTCATGAGAGTCAGAGGGGACCAGGCAGAGTTGGTGCCCCTGAAGACAACATCAGGCTGGATAGAGCTACCCCTTGTCTGCAGGGAGAGGGGCTGGGCAGGGATGTGGCTGCTGGCCACTTTGGTTTTTCTATCTGCTTCTTTCCAGGTTTCAGTATCATTAAGTTTTGGGGAGCCCTCATTATCATATTGAGTTGCTTCAGGTGATGCTGTACCCCATCCTGAGGTCCTGCAAGTTGCAGACATGCTATTTTGATTTTAGGTCCTAATTTTAGGGCACTTATTCCAATCCGGAATAATGCAAGTGTTACAGAGATTGACCAAAATACCACGTGTGATATCAGCACAGTCTCTTTGGAGGGATTCTGTAATCCCTCAGTCAAGTATTAGCAGCTTTGTTTCTGAGAAAGGTTAAGGTTCTTAGTCCTGTGAGCTCCTTCTCCCTTAATGTATGAGTTCCTCAGTTCTGAAGGCAGCAGCAGATTAACACTCCTCTGACAGCAAGTGCCAAGCTATTAATAGCTCAGGAATCCCAGATCAGGAATCACACTGACAGCTAAATTTAGCTCAGCAATCAAGGTCTCTCTATTCAAAGCAAAAAGGTTTGATCCTCAACTCCACATCTCAGAAAAGTGAGAGCACTCTGGGCTGGAGTGCAATTGGAGCCTGATTTCAGGTCATGGTACCAAGGAGAAAGGAATCTGTGTTCACCTGAAAGGAATCTGTGTTCACCTGAAAGGAATCTCTGTTCATCTTGCAGGGGAAAAAACCTCCTCTCAGCCCCTTTCCTGGTCTTGTCCAGGTGTCCTGGACAAGAGTTCCCTTCGAGCACTCCATGAACTCGCTGACACCCTGCTTCCAAGAGCCCTGCCTGATCCCTGGGAAGTGCATGGGGCAGGGCCCAGACTGGGAAGCAGCCTCCCAGCAGCCTTTTTTATTCCTGGAATGTGGTCTGCTGTCTCTGTGGGGTCTTTCCAGGGGCACAGAGGCCCAGGGACTCTCACCTGAGAGCTGGCTGGCCATTCTGCGCAGGGTGACCGGGGATGGCTTCAGTGGCATCGAGCCTTTTTCCAAAAAAACCAGCCCGTCTGCTGTGTATCTCTGCTCCGAGTCCTTGAGCCTCCCCAGAGGGTTCTTAATAACAAAGTTCTGGGCATAACGCTCCAGTGGGTCGTCAAGGGACGTGACTTTTCCTTCCTCCCACATCTTGTACAGCATAATGGTGGGGAAGATCTTGGAGACACTGGCAATTCTGTTGGGGAAGAAACATTTGGAGACGTTTAGCATTAAGAAGCCTGTGAATCAAGAGAAAAGAAGGTCAGTGCATGAGATCACCGTGGTTTTACGTACAACACCTTTGCTCGTTCCAGAGGGAATGGCTAAAACACAGGTAGGAAGTTTGAATTAATATCCTTAAATCTGAATCTTTATAGACTGGAACAAAACCTCTGTCAGTCTCCCACAGTGCAGTGGGCTGCAGGTCTCTTTCTATTCACTTGGCATTCATAAAATGACATAAACTGTAAATTACTGGTTAGTAAATACCATAAAAACCCTCAAGTAGTTTATGGGCATTTTAAGGTTAAAACCACAGAATCGTTTAGGTTGGAAAAGACCTTTAAGATCATCCAGTCAGAGCATTTACCCAGCACCGCCGGGCCCACACCAGACTGTCCCTAAATGCTGCATTTCCACAGTTTTTAGGTCTATCCAGGCCGTCCCTGTGGTGCAATCGGTCAGCGCGTTCGGCTGTTAACCGAAAGGTTGGTGGTTCGAGCCCACCCAGGGACGAGGACCTGACTGCTGGCCCATGGCAGGGGCTTGGAACCTGACCTTGAACGTCCCTTCCAACAAAAATCAGTCAACGGTTCTGGAGGAAAACCACCATGAGGTCATTTTAATACAAATGGGGAAGAAACAGATAACCACAGCTGCTGAAACTTTACAAAATTGTTCATTCTGAGGACAAAATTTTATAGTCGGAGTGCAGCCCATGTTTCTTAGATAACACGGTTACAATTCACTGAAAATTCATCTTTATAGGAAGGAAGCATTTTCTTCATCTTCGTTTTTGGTTTTTAGCACACATTAAGAGCTTGATTCTGTCTTAACCTAAAAAATAACAGCCAATATGACTTTGGCTTCACTGGGACGATGAATAAGCTTATGGGTCTACTTTAGGTGTTCAGTAGATATTCACCCCAAACATCAGTTTTTCCTAAACTCACATTTATTATTATTTTTTTTAATCCTGTGGCACTGTCTCCTCTCTGTTCTCCAGATCTGTGCCAGCTCTGGGTCTTCAGGTTTGTGCCCTGGACATGAAGCCCTTCCCATGTAAGGAGCAGTATGTTTTCAGGTTCTTTAGGGTCATTGCTATTCCAATTAAAAATATTGTCAGAATTAAATGAAAAAATACATTAAAAAATCCAAAGTAACTCAGCAAGCCACCAGCATGTAACAGTCTGGGAACTTGCTGGAGCATTGTCTCACAAAGTTCCAGCAGAAGCCAGCAGAGGTTCCTGCATGGACCTGCAGTTTGTGACGACCTCTCTGTTCCCAAATACCAGCTCTCCATAGGGGTACCCTGTAGGAGCTGGTGAGGGTTGGACGGTCGGGATGGATGGAGACGAGAGATCTCTGGAGTCAGGTCCTGGAGCGTGCGGTTTATTGCACAGGGTGTGGGTGCAGGGCCCTGCTTGGAGCTGCCAGCCCAGCTCGGAGCAGGCCCGAAAGAGCAGGAGTGAGAGAGTGTCAGAGAGCAGGAGTGTGAGAGTAGGAGCGTAGGAGCAAGAGCGTACAAGTGAAAGCAAGAGAGTGCAAGTAAGAGCAAGAGAGCGAAGTTCTCATTACAATACAATAAATCTTCTTCTGTGCTGAATNTAACTAAGGCTTGGTATCTCAAAGCTTGCCTTCATTTCAGTCTCGCTTATAGTTTCTATATTCTCAAAATTTTTTGCCAGGCAATCATATTTATAAGGCTTTCCTGTTTCATCTTCCCCAGCAGCACCCGCCCTCTCCTGGCTCCCACGCCTGTGCCGGTGTCTCACCTGTAGATGGTGTATTCATTGGGCAGCCCCGAGGTGGGGTCGGAGCCGTTCTTCTTCCCGAAGTTGCCCGTCCAGAGCACGGTGTCGTTGTAGATGACGATGGCCGACATGGCCGGCAGGCCGGAGCTGTGCATCTTCTGCCGCAGCATCAGATCCACCTGGGGAAGGAAGGGAGATCATGAACTTCCAAAAGAAGGGTCTTATAATGCATCCAGTCTGTACCAGGCAGTGGGAGGCCCAGACCATCAGCCCTCGTTACTCCCAAGCACTCCAGAGTGATCCTATGAACGGTGTTTGGGCAAAAAGAAGTATTTTAACTGTTTATCTGTTTCTTAGAATTGCTTCTGTTGAATTATCCTGTGTCCTTTTTCAGTCTGTACGTCCACTGTGTAGAAGAATGCGGTGCTCATGCTTGTAATATTTATGATTTAAACCAAATACCATGACTGCTAGGGATCCAGGGGCAGCCACAGCTCCTCTGGGCACCCTGTTGGAAGATGCAGCTCTTCTTGCCTCTGCCCTTGCCCTTGCCCTTGCCCTTCCCCTCCACTCCCTTCCCAGGAGTTACATACAAGCATCTTTTTAATTTTTAAACTGGGGCTTGGGGAAAGCCAGCAAAGCAAGCAAATAAGGAACTGGCACTGGCTGATGAATTGGAACCAGAGAGGACCTGAGCCAGGTACTCTCCAGGACATGAGGGCTGCCTAATAATGGACCAGATGCTGGTGGGAGCTCACCAGACCTTCTGATGGACAAGTGATGATGTTTGTCCATCCCAGCTCACCCTCTGAGCAAGAGAGCTGCTCACTGACCTGTTCACTGAAGGAGTTGCCCTTGCCCATTTCTAGGTCCCTGTGTTCTCCCCCTCCTCAATTCCCCACCTCCTTCCCCAGGGATGTTCAGCGGCAAAATCCACCATCTCCCCTGCACCCCTGGAGAAAAGCAGCCAGGAGCTGTGTCCCCCTCTGGTGCCTCCTCCCCACAGACCTTCTCCAAAGCTTCCTTCAGGATGGGGAGGGGATGGTCCAGCGGGACGGGCTCAGGGTAGCGGGGACACATCTGCACAGCTTCTGACCTCACCTCCATCACAGACGGACCTGGAAAACAGTTCAGGGTGACACAGGGGACTTCAGCAGACACATGGACAAGCTTTAACCTCGCCCAGCAGCCATCACAAGCTTTCTTGCTTGCGCTGGCCTAAGGGACACTTCTGCATAGGGAAGGGACAACCCTGAATTATAAACCATTCTGGAATTCTGTGGTTCCATGAATTCTAATGTGAACCAGGGGGCTTAAGCCAATGCAAAGATTTGGGGAACAGGAAAGGGAGCAAACCCTGAAGCTGAAGCACATGGTAAGGTATAAAACAAAACCGGTTCTAAGCTGGAGTAACTAACTGGAGTAACTAGAGTAATAACAGGAAAAAAAAAGATAAAGAATCTAAGACAAAATGCCTCCTTAGCAGTTAACCAAAGCTAGGCCAGGAGTGATGGAGCTTCTCCGGACACCAGCAGAGTGATGTGGTACCTCCGTCAACCCAGCCTTCACCTCCTCTGTGGCCTTGCACCAGAAAAGAGGATGAAACTTTATTGCTGTCTGGGGAAATCTGTGTTTGGGGAAGTGCTCTTCGGGCAGAAACGGGAAGAAAGCTTTTATTAGTCTTCCAAATCCCTGTGCCACACCATGACCAAGGTTAAAACCCACTACTCACTGGGCTCCACCTTGGGGAGGCTGTACTGCCACAGGAAGCAGCCGGTCATGGCCACGGACAGCAGGAAGAGGAAGACGACCAAGACGTGGATCCACTTCACCTCCATGGCAGCGAGTTTGAGGAAGCTCCGGCTGCTGGGTGCCTGCTGGGAATGGAAAAGGAATGGGCTATGAGAGGGAGAAAACACCCGTGGGTGTGTCAGCTGTGAGAGAGGCCTCTGTGCTGGAGAATAGAGCTGCTGCAGGGACAGGACTCACCTGGTCTGGTGGAACCATGGCAGGGGTGGAATGGGATGAGCTTTAAGGTCTCTTCAACCCAAACTCTTCTGGGATTCTGGGATAATTTCAGAAGCATTGCTGCACCAGGGCAGGGCAGACCAGCCCATGTTGGGGTAACTGGAACCAGAAATGACTTCCTGGCTTTCAATTAGCCCTGTGAGCCTCTCCTTGCTGGTTCTTGTGGAACACCAACCACTCCTTTTGCCTTCTCCCCTCCCTGCAGGTGAAGCTTATCATCCCAGCCTGGCAGGAGTCTCAGTTACAGCTCTCACTTCCTCCCTTCTCAACCACCATGACTTATTCCTGGATATCTTTCCAGCCCCTTTTTCCAGAGTCCAGCATCTGTTCATGGCAGCCACTAGCCAGACCATCTGAGCAGATCCAGCTTTTCTAGATGAATGATGGAATTTTTCGCTCTGTGCTGCCCTTACCCCTTCTCTGTTGTGCCTGTAAATCCCATTCTATCACGTACCATCTGTAAGCTTGGCATTTACAGATGCCATGTTTTGGGAAACTGGCTGATATTTGAGTGTGTGCAGCTCTCACAACACTGGAGACCATCCAGGTTGGTGAGAGAACCAGATCAATGTTGAAGAAAAACAAGGAACAGATGACAAATGAGGAGGTGCCTGAGCCTGAGCTGTGCTCCTTCACTGCCTGCAGGAGGTCAGGAGGGTGCTTTTGAAAGTTTGGCAATTAATGTTATAAAACATATGGCCTGCCATTTGCATCCAATATGCTCCACATTCCTAAGCTGTTTCAGGTTGTCTGGACTCACTTGTAGGATAGACAGATTGAAATATTCCCTTTAGATTTCCACATGGCCCTTTTCCCCCCCTGTTTTTGAGATATGGGATAGTTCATGCAAAAGCTTCTGCAAATCAACTGAGCCTTGTCACTCATAGCCAGGGAATCTGCAGAGACTCTCCCAGACTCGCACATGACTCTGTGGATCCAGCTGGGTTTCCCAGCCTTCACTGGGACTCTGGGCTGCAGTTCCACTTTCTGCACAATAACAGAAATATATCATAATTTTTCTTGAAGCCCTTCAGCCTGATTGGGCATTCCCACAGGAATTTCTGAAAGCAGCTTATGTCAGGTTCTTCCATGACATAATTAAAATTCAAGGATGGCTTAAGAGTGTGCAGGTGCCTGCAGACCCACCCACACCTGAGCCTGCCCGAGCACTCCAGGTCCATATTCTTGCCTGTGATGTGTTTCTAAACAGGGGAATGCCATCCTGACACCAATCCCATTTTTGTTTGGGTATACCAACCTCCCACGGGGCCTTAGCAGGCAGGAGATCCCATCTCTCGAGGAGAAACCTGTGCCCAGATCTCTCACGCTGGCAGGTCTCAGTGTGTGCTCAAGGATGTCACCTGGAGCTGTTTTCCTGCAGCGAGGAGTGGGACAGGGCCCTCTGCCCTGCAGTGGTGTGACTTTCTTGGATTTAGTCCCATCTTAACAACATTGATTCCTCCACCGATTTTCAGTTCCTCTGACCATCTTTATGCCTCTTTCCTTGCTTCACTGAGAAGGCCCGATTCGTGAGTCCCGAAGAACAAGGTGAGAGGACAATATTTTCTGGTGTATTCCTCACCTCATGGACTCCAGACTCCCTGGGCCACTGACTGAGGAGACAAAGATACCAACTTCGAGCTCCTCTTTTAGCCCAAACTCATCCTTCAGTCCAAACTCCCCTTTACTTCTTGTGGATCGTGAGTGCTCTGAATGGCTCTTTTTCACTCTGTGCCCTGTGATGCAGTGGGAATGCAAAGAAACCCCGGCAATACCCTGGACTAGGGACATGGATCTCTCCTTTACTGATGGGACACCAGATACCTGAAAGTGTGAAAAACATTCATCCACCTGAGGAGATGCTCTAACCTCCAAACTACCTTTCAGGGAAAATACCACTTTTTCCCTGTACCGGGGAGGCTGTCAGGCAAGCAGATGGATAGATCCCTATAAACACTCCTCACAATTACCACTCCAGGACCTGCCTGCTCTCACCTTCCTCAGGTTTCCCCCTCACTCGGTGTCTCTGTGACCGTCACTGCTCACAGCACAGACACAGCAAGGCAGGGGGAGGGGGACACCGAGCACTTAAACACATGCAAATGAATGCAAACACATGCAGGAATGAGTGCACGCAGCTTCCCTTGGGGACAGCTTAGCAGTAGGATACATTTTTTTCCCCTGAGCTTGGCAAAATTAGGATGGGAAGAGAAACTGGGGATTCCCCATGGGCCACCCAGGTCACTGTCCTGCCCCACCAGGGTCGCTTGGTCAAGGCACAGCTCAACACGGATTAGGGAGAGCCAGAAACACCCCCAGCCCCTCACGTACCATCTCCAGGAGCTGCCTCAGTCCCAAAGGCTGTTGTCCCTCGTCCGGGCGTGTGGGCACCTCAACAGCCCCATCCTGGCTGGCCTCAGCCCCGGGCAGGGGGGAGCAGGAGCCCTCGGCATCTCCCAAAGGCAGCTCCGTGTCACGGGCAGGGGCTGCTCTGTCACCGGCTGGAGCGGCCGGGTTTATCTCCCAAGAGTCCTGCTCCAGGTTTATCTCCCCAAAAGTTCTGCTCCAGCTTTATCTCCCCAAGAGTCCTGCTCCAGCTTCATCTCCCCAGGAGTCCTGCTCTGGGTTTTCCCATCCATTTGTGCCATCCAGGCCCTCCACAGAGCGCTGCTGATCTCCCCCGGGAAAGGAGCTTAGAGTGACACGGACAGGATGGCGTTTGCACAGGAAAGTGCCTGAGAGATTGGATGTTAATTCTTCCTAATGCTTCTGTGCCATGTGTGTGAATCACAGCTGAAACCAGGAGGGCTTCACCATCTATTTATAGCAGCTTCATCTCCTCCTGACATCTGAACAGGAGGCGATTAAGCAGGAGAAGGCCAGTCTCTGAGTGCCTCCAGCCAGCCCCGGGAGCCGCTCGAGGGGAGGGGATGTGGGGAGTTAAGCCGGGAGCTCGGGCACTCTCTGGGCTTCATCCTGAACAGCCTTCTGGAGTTCCCCCACAGTGACAGACAAGGGAGCCATTCCCAGCTCCCAGGCTCACAGGACAGAGGTGAAGCTGGGATTTCTTGCCCCTTAATTGCCGGGCACTCTGAAGGGTAGTGGGAGGTGCACGAGGGGATCCTTACCCGCAGCTGTAACCCCTCCATGGCTGCTCAGGAGGCTCTTCTCATCCCCTGCGCTGCTGGGCCCCGCAAATAAAGGGCTCATGAACCCCTGTGATGAAGAGGAACAAACAGTTGGTGCAGGAAAAAAAGCGGAGTCAGAGCAAGGAGGTAACAAAGCCCCAAGTAACAAAGCCCAGCTCAGGTAAGCAGAGTATGAGGGAGAGATTGGCTTTGGACAGGGAGATGGGGGTTGGAATGATCTTTAAGGTGAGGTGATCTTTAAGGTCCCTTCCAACCCAGACCATTCTATGAGATAAAGCACAGCAACCACACAAAGTAAGTCCTCAGCAGCGCCTTCCCTCTCTCTGCCTCTGGTCTGGCAGCATCTTGGGTTTACCCCCAAGCTCTGGGACTTCCCATTTCCCTTGGCCATCCTCACCTCATCTCCAGACACAAGAAACTGGAACTTTGAGACCTTCAGGGCTGGCACAGTTTCACTGTGGCTCCTCCAAAGGGTCCTTCCAGCCCCCTGCAAGGCTTCTTTGCCTTGTCCCCTCTACACAGCCAACAACACCCCCTCAGCCTTGGGAATCACAGCCACAGCCAAGGGACTGCGTGACAGGATTGGAAGTGCCAAGATAATGGCACCACCACCACCTTTCCCATAAAATCTTCCATAAAATCTCCCTCATCCATCTACCTGGCAGCAGCAATCCAATCCCCAACCCCCCCAAAAGAGCTCTTACCAGCCTTGCTGCTACCTCTGGCTTCCTGCTGAGGAATTTGGGGCTGTCCTGCAGCTGCAGATGTTAAGAGCATCTGAAGCACTAATCCAGCTGCCAGCCTCTCTGAGCATGGATTAATGGGCCAGGCCTCACCCCTCCACAAGCAGCACAGCATCTGTCCAGGGATGCAGCCAGAGGGAGGATTGCTGGTGATTTCCTGGCTCCAGCAGTGCTGCAGAGTGGAAAATGGGGAGCTGGGGTGTGGGTATCCATAACATGCTGTGAGCTGGAAACGTTGAAAATGAACTGATACTATATTATATTATATTATGTTATGTTATGTTATGTTGTTATATTATATTATATTATATTATACGATATTATATTATTTATAAAGTACATCCTAAATGCTCTCCAAAGAGGAGGGCATGGTTATGCACCCAGTCACGTTCCAGATCCAGGGGGATTATGCACTTCAGGGGACCTGCCATCCTATTCCTTCTTCAGACCTTCACAGGAAGGGGCATTCTCCCCAGCAGCATCCCTTCATTCCAGTATCTCCAGCAGGGGCCCAGAATCTGACAGTGCCCAAAATATCCAGTGGAGCCTGTGCAGCCACGTGTCTGTGCCCCAGAGCTGTGCCCAGCTTTTGGTGGATGCAGCCGCTGACGGCCTCCTCGCTAATTACAGGAGATCAGGCTCCTCACGGTTTTGCCACTCCCCATTTCTGGGAACTCTGGTCTCCTTCTGTCCCTGCTGCCAGCGTTCGTCATGGTGGTCTCATGCCCAGTTATCCCACACATACCAGCCATCCCTTTGTCCTGGGAACCTGGCTGATGCCTCAGAAAGGCGAGTCTGTGCTGTCAAAGGGCCCTTGTGGCGGCCACTGCCCTGCTGGGGCTCCATCTCTGGTTATAAAATATCTGTGTGCTTTTTGGATAGACCTGCTGTGCCAAAGATTCTTTTCCCAGTTTTGTGGTACCTCAGTGAAAGGCATCCCTTCTCACTGCTGGGTTTATTTTCCCATCATTTTCAGGAACTAAGAGGGATTTAAATCCTGTTCTGTGTGCGCTTTATGCTGACCAGGCTGTGCATGGGGAAGCAGCAGGAGAGGGGTTCAAACCCTGCCCCAATATAGAGGAACTCACTCCAGTATTTTCACCAAATCCACTGACGGAATTTTAGCCCTCATCCTTAAGTGCCTCGGTCCTGGTTCTGACCAGGACAGGGTTAATTTTTGCAGTAGCTGGGAAGGGACGTGGCCAGGACCTGGAGGTTGTTCTGTACTTCCACTTCCTCATGGAATTGCTGGGAGCAGGGAAGGGGATTCTTCTGGGAGAAGAGGGGAAAGGGATCCCTTCCAGTCGAGGAAATGGTCGGTTATTGTCTATTATCGGGTGGTTTCTTCCATATGAATAGTTTCTTACACCCTCTGTCACCAGTATTGTTGCTGTTACTGTTCATTTTCTTATCTCATCGCTGTTTCCAGTAAATTGTTCTTATTTCAACCCACGATCTTTCTCCTTCGTGCCTGCACACGGATCAGGCCCAGGTGCTTGAGCAGTTAAAGGGAATTAGGAAATGAACAAGGGAGGCTCTCAGATGCGCGGCCCAGGCGCTGTCTGACGCCGGGAGAGCAGTGACATGTCCCAGGGACAGGGGCTCGGCTGCACTGTCCCCTCCTGCCCGGGCTGTCAGTCTCTCACAGACACTCAGGGGGGCTGCCAGGGGAAGGCAATTGCCACCTCTAATTGCCCTTCTCTCCTCGCAGCCCTTTGAACCAGGAGCGGGGTGAGGGGGGTTCTCCCCCTCCCACGGCCCCACATTGCAGAGCCCAGCCAGGACTTTGTTGTCCCACTGGGTGTGCTTTGTGTCCTACCGGGCACCATTGTCAGCCTTTGTGTCCCGTTACCAGCTGGTTCATTTTATTGATGGTTTTGTGTGGTTGAAGTGAGCTTGGGAAGTCAAAAGATGGAGCAGAGTTGCAGAGGGGCTCCGGCTGCACGTTCCTGAGTCCGGGATTAGCGGCGGTGGCGTGGCTCAGGGGGCAGGGGAGGGGGTGGCCAGCAGTGCCAGGGAATCAGGAATCAGAGTCTGAAGCCTGAGAGGAAATATTCCATCCTGGAGACAGCCAGGACATGTTTTCAAAAGTTTCTCCAGGATGAGTAAGGCAGGGGCACAATGCTTTTACTCTTTTGTTTCCTATGTCATGATCCAAGACCTTGGGATTTGGGGTTTTTTTGGAAATAGATTTGTGATAAAATCAACCAAAACGGGGAATGCTGCTCCCTGCTAAGGACTGGATATGCTAGAGTGTGTTCCATGAGTATCTGCCAAGGCTCTGGGAGTACCAACAGCCCGAGCCAGCCTCACCTGAAGCCTCCCCCTCCCTGCCCTCCGTGTTGGCCCAAAGCTCTGCATTTAAGCTCCAAACCTGCGCCTTTGCCCTCGCCTGGGATTTGCTGTAACTCTGCTGGTCCCCAGTGCAGCCGTGCCCATTCCCTGGCCGTGGATTCCACTGATCCTGACCCTGGTGTGTGAATTGACACGGGATCTGCCTCACCATCCCCAGCCCCGCTGATGATGGAGACTCTTGACTGCCCCTCCCTCGCTCAAGGGCTGGTGGGATCCCCGACCCTCCAGCCATGGCATCATCCCTGGCTCCCAGCTCGTGGTCCTTCAGGAAGCACAGAGCCTTCTGGCTCCTTGACAAGAGTAAACTCCTTTCTATACATTTCATTTATTTAATGCATTTACAGAAAACACATTTGTTTAATCATTCTCAACTTGCCCACATCCTGAGAAAAAAATTCCCCCTGCTCCTGTACCTGCACCCAGAGAGCAAACGGACCTGTCCTCGATGCCACCACCTCCCTAATTATCCACAGGTCATTAACACACAGGAGAGAGTTCAGTCTTTGTGCCACTGAAAAACTCCAGGCTGCCTCTGGGCACTGAGATGCTCAAGGGCTGGAGCCAGCCTGGGAGAGCTGAAGGTGTTCATCTGGAGAAGAGAAGGTTCCAGGGAGAGCTCAGAGCCCCTTGCAGGGCCTAAAGGGGCTCCAGGAGAGCTGGAGAGGGACTGGGGACACGGGATGGAGGGACAGGACACAGGGAATGGCTTCCCACTGCCAGAGGGCAGGGATGGATGGGATCTTGGGGAGGAATTATTCTCGGTGAGGGTGGGGAGGCCCTGGCACAGGGTGCCCAGAGCAGCTGTGGCTGCCCCTGGATCCCTGGAAGTGCCCAAGGCCAGGTTGGACAGGGCTTGGAGCAGCCTGGGACAGTGGGAGGTGTCCCTGCCCATGGCATGCGGCGGCACTGGATGAGCTCTAAGGTCCCTTCCAACCCAAACCATTCTGTAATTCTATGATTCTGTGATCAATCTCTGCAGAAAATCCCCGGTGCTGGGTCCGACAGGGGCTTCCCTCAGTCCGTGCAGTGACAGCGAAGCTGCCACCACCCCACACCGGGGCTGTCACAGCTGGACCCAGCTTTGGCTCCCTCTCCTCTTTCATAGCTGCTCTGAAGCCTGCAGGGAGCTGGGTTTTCACTGAGCCGTTTCAAAGCTCTCTCATTAACTGCTTGCCAGCAGCCAGCTCTCCGATAATGGGGATCGCCTCTGGAAATTGCAGCCCCATAGCAACAAGGAGTTTAATGGCTGTTATTCCTAAACGAAGGACACAGGTCTGGTAATCCACCTCGTGCCTCTGGCAAAGGCCCTTGGAAGTGATGATTTCCCATTGTGGGTAAGGCAGGAAAACACACACAATCACAAGGCCTGGCTTGGCAGAGCAGTTTTTAACTTTTCAAAATACTGGAGTTTTAAAGAAATTTTCATATTTTTTTTTCATGGAGTCAAGTGAAGATACAGGAAATCTTCACGTGTTTTAAAAATTGAAAGGTGTTCATCTTCCTTACAAGAAAAAATGGGAAACCTGTTTTCAAGGGCAGGACTCACTTCACCTGGTCTCCAGTGGGGGCTTTCGGCACCCTGTGCTTGTCCTTGCCCACCTTCAACCTGAAGAAGTTTCCCTGCATGTCACATGGTGAAGTATTACAGAATCACAGAATCACAGACTGGTTTGGGTTGGAAGGGACCTTAAAGATCACTTCATCTCTTCCACTGTCCCAGGGTGCTCCAAGCCCCATCCAACCTGGCCTTGGGCACTGCCAGGGATCCAGGGGCAGCCACAGCTGCTCTGGGCACCCTGTGCCATTGCCACCATCCCTTCTCTGCACACCCAAATCTGGCTCCATCCTCTCTCCAGCCCTTTCAGGCAGTGGAAGGTGCAGTGAGTTCTCCCCTCATAGGTACAGCTCTCCAGGTCGATCCATCCCAGTGAGCTCCCCCTGGATCCATCAGGGAGCCCTGGCACAACTCCACTCAGCCCTGTCCCCGTGACCTTTGTGCCACTTCATTTTCTTCTCCATCAATTTAAGAAAGTACACAACTTGTCCCTACAAAGGCCTTTTAATGTGGTTTTGTCAACATTGAGGAGGGTGGAGCCAGGTGGGGGTCGGGCTCTGCTCTCACGTAACAAGTGACAGGAACAGAGGAAATGGCCTCGAGCTGTGCCACGGGAGCTTTAGGTTGGATAGGGGGTAAAATTCCTTACAGAAAGGGTGGTCAGGCACTGGCACAGGCTGCCCAGGGCAGTGGTGGAGCCACCAGCCCTGGAAGTGTTCAAAACCACGTCAGTGTGGCATTTGGGGACGTGGTTTAGGGGTGGAACTGGCAGTGCTGGGTTGATGGTTGAGTTTGGAGCTCTTAGAGAGCTTCCCAACCTTAATGACTGGAATTATAATTAATTAGTTAATTAATTAATTCCATGATTTCTACCCACCCAGCAGCTCCATCTCCCCTGTCATGGCCAGCAGTGGGTTTCTCTGAGCTTCCTTGCACAGGATCAGGCTGAGCTTGGTAAGACCCTGGCCATCTCCAGCCAGGATGAGTTAACACTGGGAGCAGCCCCGGCTGTCCCTGTGACAGGGGGTGACCTCACCCTGCACGTGCCCAGCATCGCCCACCCCTTTACTCCTCTGCCCTGCCTCCCCTGTGCCGCCTTCCCCCACCCTGTCACCAGCGTGGGGAGAAACCAGAGAGCCCTGGAGCTCTGGAGTGGCCTGGGAAAAGGGGAATATCGAGAGGCTCCAGGGTGGGAGGGAGATGGGAGCCTGAGGGGAAGGTGTGCATGCGTGAGAGAAACCCTGAGAGGGCTGAGGGCAGCAGGCAGAGAAGGTGCTGGTGGGTACATGCCTGGCCATGACTGGTTTAGGGTTTTAGGAGGGTTTTAGGAGTGGTTCCCCCTGCAGCTGCCTTTTGGAGCCCTCGGGATCGCATCCACTGCTTTCTGCTGTGCCAGTAGGGCTGCAAAAACTTTCTGAATTTTTTTGATGAAAGCAGCATTTCTCCCACAGTCATCACGGGACTCCAACAGCTGGAAAAGACTGAATATTATAAGAGAGATAATAACCTTTTAATATCATTGTAGGCCCTCTGTAGAGTGGATAGGAGGCTTGAGCTCTGTGTCTCCCTGAAGAGCCACCCAGCCCAGCCAGGGCTGTTGGGGACCAGCGTGACCCCAGGGAGGGGGTTCAGCACAGCTGTGCTTCTTCTCAGCAGCGCCGTATCCTCTGGCATATCCCAGGATGCTGGAGCTGGTGTCTGGGTGCCTCCCAGCCTGACTTCCAAGCCAAGGAGACAGCAGCGTGCGGTTCACCACTGCAAACCAAGTCACCCCAAGAAAGAAGAGTTAATTCAAGTCTTAAAAGCCCAGCTTGGAAAGCTGCAGCTCCAATGGCAATGAGTGCAGGGAAGCTTCCCCTTCCTCAGCCCACAGGGGGTGCGGGATTTGGGCAGTGGCTGAGGAAGGAGGCACAGGGCTCCCCAAAGCCTGTGCTGGGTTGTGACCCCTGGGCCAGGCTCCAACTGGGTTTGTGCAACCCCTTCCCTCCCCAGGCACCCCTGGCACCGCAGCCCAGAGCCCGCCCAGGGCCATGCCAGCAGCACCAGCTGCCTGCTCACACTGCCCGCACTGAGAGGGTGCTGTGGGTGCCCTGTGCCCCCCAAGAGGTGGCCCCAGGACGTGTCACCTGCAGCCTGACCCGGCTGCCACGGGCTGAGGCAGCAGCGACCTGCTCTGCCCTGCTCCGGGCACTTTAAATGGGTCAGCAGCAGGTGACTGGATGAAATTACCCTTCATTTTATTGTAAGGGAGCTGCAGACGAGGCCCTTCCCCGTGGCTAACAGCAGGGATTGCCAGTGACAATGTAATGATTTTAATCCAGCAGTTTTCATTAACTCCTCGTGCACCGCGGGCCTGCGCTGGCTCAGCCTCGCCACGAGGCAGGGTCGGCAGGGTGATGCCACTGCTCTAAATGTGCTCAGGGACATGTCCCTGACACCACCGTGGGCTGCAGTGGTACAAACCCATCACTGGGGACTTGGTGTAAAGCCCAAAGCTTCTCTCTGTGCTCCCCTGGGTCAGTGCAGAGCTCAGCAGCTGGTGGGGAGCTCTGTGACAGCAAAGTGCCAGTTCAGCCCAGGGATCAAAATCGGAATTTCTGGAGGTGAACAGAACAACACAGCTCTTCACGTGTCCCTGGGTGCAAGCGGACTTTTATTTGTCAAACAGTAAAGGGCATGACTTGAGCATCAGGGTGTGGACACAGGACACAACGGGACAGCAGGGGAGGCAGGGGTGGGGATTGGGTGGTGGAGAAAATCGATGTCACATTGTGGGTGCACATGAGGGCAGGGCTGTCCCACTGGGCAGAAAAGCAGGCTGAGGGCTCAGAACGAGCCCAGAGCTGGAGCTGGCTTGTGGTGTCATTATTTATGTCATTATTTAATGCATTTACAGAAAATGAATTTTTGAAATTTTTCTCAACTTGCCCAGGTGCTCAGTGAGCTGCGTGGGGCAGAAGGACAGTGAGCCACCACAGTGTGACTGAAAGGGGCTGACTTGTCTTTATCCCCCGAGTCCTGGTGTTAAATCTACCTGCTCTTCCCCCCAGTCTCCAGCAGGCCCTTTGGAGAAGCAGGGCTGACACAGAAAGGTGCTTTTTCCTCTCTGCTGTGGAGAACAAGCAAGGTCCAGAGTGACCGTGCAGGGCCAGTGCAGGGCAGCCCAGTTTGGACTGCAAGCAGGGCCAGAGTGATGGTGTTTGAGGTGGTCCCAGGGCCAGAACAGACCATGAGAGCAGCTGTGCTGGGGTGATCCACCAACTCTGGAACTGGGATACTCCAGATTCCAGCAATTAACCCCCGAAGCAGAGAGGAAAGAGGATCAAACAAGGGCAATTCAGCCAGTGGAGCAGCTCCTGCCACTGACAAGGGGTGGCATCCTCCCCTCTTGTTCCTCTTCCCACCTTTCCCACTCTTCCTTGACCCCAGTCCCTGTCCCCCCAGTATCTCGTGTGCTTGTCCACCTTTCTGCAAGGGGGTTCAGCTCCCAGACCTGCTCCAGGAGATCCCAGCACCTCCGAGGTGTGCGCTGAGCACCTCTGGAGCAGGGGAAGGTAAGACAAGACCTCCCCCTTGTGCTGAGCTGTCACAGTAGATTTACAGCTGCAGCTCTGGACAAATGCAGCAGGTGTTAGATTATTGAAGGAATGGGCTTTTAAGCCTAGAGAAGGAAATTCCTTTTTCTTCAAAAGGCAGGATGAATTTATTCATGTCCTGGAACAGCGTGGGGGAGACACTGCACCTCCGTGAGCCATGCTTGGGCTTTTTCATTTATTTTTTCCCAGGATGTCCTTCAGAATGGAAGGATGTCCCGAGGTCGGGAAGTGATTTAGTCCAACCTACTACTCAAACCAGGATCAGCTCTGAGGTCACACCAGGCCACCTACGGCTCTCTCCTGTAAGGCCTTGAAAACCCACAAAGTCTTCTGGTCTTCTAACAGCATGGTGAGATTCTTGGGACTGTTCCCTAGGGCAGGAGTTGGACTCAGTGGATCCTTCCAACTCAGGGCGTTCTGTGACTCCCTGAACTGGTTTTGTATCACTCTGGCTCTTTGGAAGGTTCCTAAAGGAAGATGAATTGCTGAGCGAGAGAGCCAGCGACTGCTGCGTCCCATTGGCCCGGCCTTCAGGGACATGGCTTAAAATCCCACTGTCTTGTCCAGGTGATGGCCCCAATGTGCTGATGGAGCACTGCAAGCACTGGCCTCTCCTGGCTCCCAGCCCAGCAAGAGGGGGAACACCGCTGTTCCACGGCCATGCTGCTGGACACAGGTGGAACTGAGGCACAAGGAGAGGAGGACTCCCCATTCCCACTGTGTCTTGGGTTGCAATATGTAACCAAAAATTTTATTCTATTTTCATCTGTTGAAACTGGTTGAAAGATATTTTCATGTCTTGTAACTCCAGGGGAAGGAGGGCGGGTGCCT
>WEIT01041336.1:325300-346892 GCA_013389985.1 Dryoscopus gambensis | reverse complement strand
GGAGCCACAGCTGCCACTCCAGGAGGATTATTTTGGGCTGCTCCCCACACCCTGACCAACAGGGGGTCAGGTCATATTCTGACCCTGTCAGAGTTTCTGGGATTATTGTTTGTCGTTGTTCTTTTTTTTCTCTGTACCACTGTCTTTGTAGTTTGTAATATTCTTAGTAAAGAACTGGTATTCCTATCCCCACATCTTTGCCTGAAAGCTCCATAATTTCAAAATTATAGCAATTTGGAGGTGGGGGGTTTACATTCTCTATTCCAAGGGAGGCTCTGATTTCCCCTGGCAGTCACCTGTCTTCTAAACCAAGACACGCTGCGGCACGGATGGGGCTCCCCAGCCCAGAGACACGGCCTTGCTTCCACACGAGGCTTTCCACGGGGCAGGGCCAGGGCAGGAGCAGGCTCTGTGCCCGGAGATCCCCGCGCTGCCTGGTGCAGGTGGCACAAACACTCACCACGGATGGGGAAAACCTCTGAGCGGCAGTTCTGCTGCAGGCTGCCCAAGCAGCGTGACTGAGACCCTGGCATACTTCCCACAGCTCCTGAAATATCTCGGGCAAGGAATAGCCAGCGCTTACGAGCCAGCCTTGGCTCTGTTCGAGCTGTTCCCTAAGCTTCAGAGTTCCTAAGCTTCACTATTAATAAATGTCCAAGTTCAGGCTGGAGAGGGCTTGGGGCAACCTGGTCTAGTGGAAGGGAAGTGGAACAAGATGAGCTTTAAGATTCCTTCCATCCCAAACCATTCTGAAATTCTATGATTAATGAGATTATCCTGATTTATGGTAAATATGGCCCTTTGCATTTTTTTTAATCATTTCTCTTGCATTAGCTCTCCTTGTTTATGGTAAATATGATCCTTTCAATTTCTATTTTTAATCATTTCTCTTGAGTTTGCTCTGCCTGTGGTGTATGGGAAGGAAACAAGCCGTGAACTCAGCGGGGCTGAGTGCTGAGATGTGAGGATCAGTTCCTGAGGTCCCAGAGCCGTGCTGGGCTCCTCTGTGGCCTGTCACAAGGTGCCACTGACCACGCTGGGCTGTCCTGGCACTCACAGCCTCACCAGGGTTATCCCCTCTCTCCTAAGCCAGTAAAGGTGTTGATACCACGTCCAAACCCAACAGCATATGGAGTGTTTGTGAGACTGCCACCGAATCCTCGTGCTTCACCTGCCTCACAGGGAAAGTGTGACTCCAGCCTGTCCACACCAAGCTGTTTATTGTTTGCACGTGTTAGAAATATCAGAAATACAGAAAACTGGTGCAAGAGGGAAGAGGAGCTCAGCCACGGGGTAATCCTCAGCCATGGAGAACAGAGCTTCCCAGGTGTCTACAGACCTCAGAGCTGGGGCTTCAGCACAGTCTGGCTCAAAGCAGGGACAGATACGAGGTCAGATGGGGCTTCTCAGAGCTTTTTCTGTCTCAAAAACCTCCAAGGACAGAGCCTCCACAACCTCTCTGGACAACCTCTTCTGACATTTGATTCTACACATAAACCCAGCTGCACATTATTCCTTTATTTGTGGAGCTCCTAAATGCATGACAGCACATTTAATAAAAATATAGCCCTAAAAATATAAAATACATATATTAAAAAAAATGGGGCTATATAAAAATATAGCCCTAAAAATGTGCTTATGATTTTATAGAATCATAGAATTATTAAGGTTTGAAAAGACCTCCAAGATCATCAAGTCCAACATTTGACTGCAACTATAAATCCTGGTTTCTGCCCTCTGCTACTTCCAGTCCTCTTTCCTGTCCTAACAGACTAAATTGTTCAGGTGAGGAGCCCAACAGGTACGGGTGGGATGGTGGAAAGAATTGGGAAGGTGTTCAGATGGCCTTCAAAGCTGGGTGTTGGTACTGAGAGACACTGCCCAAAAAATTGTGTCTTGGTGGAATTGATTTATTGGTAAACAAGGAGTAACTTAATACATTTTAATACTTCGCTTTCCTAGAACAATTCATACAAAGCTGTTTCAACAAAGCAGAAGGAAGAAAAAAATGCCCTACAAAATACTCCAAAAACTCACAATAAATTGCTATTTTCCTTTGGAAAAAAAGAGAAATAATTTAGTCCTACTGTTTGGATGTCAGTAAGGACCACTGGTCTCAGGAGATAAAGATGAAGCCCATAATGAAGAACACTCATAAATGTTTCATTCTGAGAGAATATTTAAAAACAAGTGATCTGGAAAGAAGAGCAAAGACTAAACAACTACGAGCATATCTTTATGTGGGTGTGAGGAACGATGCTGGCAAACAGAAGAGGTGAATCCTTGAATACAGAGGAGTCTGAAGTTCAAGGAAACACGAGTGTGGGAATACAAACACCGGCACTTCTGAGCGGGGCTTGGAGAAGCCCAAACTACAGAACATCTCTGTTCACTCAGTGGTAAAATTACTGGAGGAAGAAGGATGACGGCCAGCAAATTGAACTGCAAGTGCCAGTCCCTGCCGTGTTCCTGTGCTCCTGCTTTCCCGCGTGTCCCTGGACAGAGGGAGGAGATGCTGATGGTGCAGGAGGGAGGAGAGGGCGGCAGGAACACAGCCCCGGCGCTGCGGGTCCGGCTGGGAGCCACCACAACACTTCCACTGCCCCTCGCTTTGCGCCTTCCCCTCAGTCCCTCCTCAGTCCCTCCGGCACCGCGACGCTGGGAACGTGCCAAGAGACTGATGGTATGTGCTGATTTGCAGATGAATTTGCATGAATTTGCATACATCTCCCTCTCAGTTTGCATTCATTCCCCGCGATGCCTTTAAGAACAAGTAAAACATTGTCTGCTCTGAATGAGTCAAATTTTCTACTTTGGTTTTCTTTTTTTGCTGATACACAAATGTGAAAAATTCAGCTACTGGTTAATTTATTTTCTTCCTTTTCTATTGCTTTTCCCACCTCCCTTCCACCCTCGGCTACCATAGCGATCTATTCTTCTTTTTTTTACATTATATGAGAATTGTTATCATAAATTATTCCCTCAGTTGTGCACAAAGCAGGCAATATCCCAAACTGTGGCACTGACTGTCCAATTTGCACAACACTGATGGTTCACAGACTGATCTTAATATGCTCCACTTCTCATTTCCTCTCCTGGAGGAGCAGGTCTCCATACTGACGTCTGCTCGGTGAGAAGTTTTAGGTAAATAGAATTCCACACAATTAAATGTTGAGGAACAATTATCCTGAGAGCTCTTTGCTGTGCAGATGAGGGAGCTGCATGGAAGATCATGGACTGGGATTGCTCGTTCTGCAGGGAGCACTGTGGCTCTGGGGAACAGCAGATATTTTGGGAAACGTGGTCACTGTGGGACCTGATGGAGTGAGAGCTAATGCTTTGTTGGCATTCCTTCCTAATATCCCACCTGGAGTCTCGTTATCTCTTTGGTGTCGTTCTCCAAGTGCCCTCCAAGTGTTCGTGGGCTGTGATCTCCAGCCCCTCAGCATCGTCTTTGTGTGACAACGCAAACCAACCCCTTCCACCTGTGCTGGGGCCGTCTGTCAGAGCCCTGACACCTCAGCCACCCCCTGGCACCTCAGCCACCCCCTGCCACATCTCCTGTGTGTTTTTGTCACACCCTCTCGTTCTGGGTGGAAGAGGGGGCTTGGGGGATGGACAGGAACAGGGGATCCCAGCACAGAGCAGAGGGAACTGGTGACTCCTCCCTTCTGGTGCCATTCCTCGTGAAGCCCAGTTTGTGGTTTCCCTGATCTGCCATGAGAGTGCACTGTTGACTCGTGTTCCATCTGTCTTCCTGGTCCTTCCCAGCAGGCGGATCCATCGCTTCCCAGGCTGCGCTGGTGGCCGGGTGGGTTATCCTGCCCTGGCCCGGAGCACTTTGGGAGGTTCCCGCTGGCCCAGATCCGAAGTTTGTTGAGGTCTTTCTGGACTAAAGCTCTGCCATTCCCGTGCCAGCTGCTTCATTATCCCTGGTGTTGCCTACAAACATGGTGAGGCTGCACCTGAGTTGTCACCCAGAGAGCACATGGAGATCTTGAGCTACCCCAGGCCGCTGATTGGCCCTGGGATGCCCAGATTGTCACCTGAAGTCAATCAGACTCCAGGCCGGCTGTCCCCACTGCCCTTCCTTAGGGATGGTCCATTGCCACAGTCTTTAACCCAAGAATTTTCACTCTATTAACTCAGTGGTGTCCAGGCTGTGTAAGGGGGGTTTAGGATGGAGATCAGGGAAAGGCTCTTCCCCCAGAGGTGCTGGCACTGCCCAGGCTCCCCAGGGAATGGGCACGGCCCTGAGGGTGCCAGAGCTCCAGGAGCATTTGGACACCACTCCCAGGGATGCCCAGGGTGGGATTGCTGGGGTGTCTGTGCAGGGCCAGGGGTTGGACTGGATCGTCCTTGTGGGTCCCTTCCAGCTCAGGACATTCTATGATTATATATTCCATGATTCCATGTTTTCCCTGAAATTACCCTTCTGTTCTACCGCCTTCAAGTTACCTCCAGCATCTCCTGTTCTGCTGCTTCCCTTCCACTTTGGTTGAGTCCTCACCTGCTGGATGCACCTCCTGGCTCGAGCCTGACGCCTCCCATCCTGGGATCACTGGAATGTGGTCTGTGGCTCTGGCCTCTCTCCCTCTTCCTATGCTTTGGGATAGCTTGTCCTGGCAGGGGATGGGTTTGCCAAGCACCCCCTCTGGGTGTCCCAAGCACGGTCAGGTTTGGGGGGATGTTTGTTGCCCAGCCATGGGCTGGCTGGGGTTTGGGAAGCTGGAATGCATTCCCATGTGGATCTGCTCTCTCTGGTGAGGCATTTTCCCATCTCAGGGCGGGGCAGGATGTCCTTACACTGATTTACGTGCAGCAGGGAAAAGGCAGGAGCCTTTCCAAGGTACCTGTACATGGCTTGTTCATGACAACAGTGAGAGGGAAAATCTCCTTCAGTGACCAGGAGAGGACTGTTTAGAGTCAGCAGGAGAGAGATGGGGATGTTCTCTTATTTCCCCCCTTGTATAACATTGCTGCCATGCCAGGAGATGGTCGTTGCCTGGTTTTTTTTAAGTCACAGTTGAAATACATCATTATTTGTAGCTGTGCTCGCTATTAACTGTAAACCACAAATCTAATCAAGCACCTGAGTTGTGTAATCAAACTCCCGAGGGAAACACGAAGATTGCTCCAAACTTGGCATAGAAATAAATGCCAGCAGAAAGAGGTGAGGCCCTCTGAGCCAGGGCTTCCTTCTGAGCCAGGGGATTTGGCACAGGGAGTTCTGTGCTCACCTGGGGAGCTCAGGCTCTTGGAGAAGCTGAGTTATTCCATTGCCATAGAGGGATTGGGTATTATCCTGAAGGATCGGTTAACTACTGATCCTACAGCTAACTACTCAAGTTTTAGCTACAAACAATATTTAACAGATGTTTAGAGTTAGTTTGTCAAGCTATAGCTTTCAATTAGCAATTTGCTCTGCTGTTTTTAAAACCGTAGGAGGGCAAACTGTAAATATGATCTCGAGCCAAGAAAAAAAGCCCTACTCACTCATCAAAATCCATTCCTTCTGCTTCTCTGGAACCAGACTTTTTTGGATTTGGCCTTTTTTTCCCATTTCACCTGCAGGTTTGCTCAGGTTTTCAGCAGTTTGCTGTCTTTCCTTGTGCATCTCGCAGCAGGCAGTGCAGCCAGAAGGGTTAAACAAGCCTGGGAGTGTGCAGGGGACGTGCTTGACTTTCATTACTGGTTATGGCACATAAGACAGAGAACCCAGCATGTCCTCTTTAAAGGAAAATTGTGTTCCTCTGCCTGCTTTAAGTGTGTCAGCAAAGTGGTTGTGAAGGATGCAATTTACTGAGTCTTTCAAAAGCCTTTGTCAAAGTTCCTCCCGAAAGTCACAGAGGACCAAAAGCACCTCCTGAAACTCCGGCGTACGATGAAGTGCAGCCAGGCAGGGGCTGGACAGGGATTCCCCAAGGTGGTTGGGACGCCCACAGGTGAGCCAAGAAAATGAGAGGCTGCTCTTCAAGTTGAATGTTTCCTTCTGGGGTCGTTCAGCCTGGAGCAAAGGAGGCTCAGGGGGGCTCTTGTGGCTCTGCACAGCTCCCTGACAGGAGGGGGCAACCAGGGCAGTCAGGCTCTGCTCGCAGGGAACAAGAGCAAACAGCCTCAAGCTGTGCCAGGGGAGGGTTAGGATGGATATTAGGGGAAAATCTTTCACAGAAAGGGTTGGTCAGGCACTGGCACAGGCTGCCCGGGGCAGTGGCAGGGTCACCATCCCTGGAAGTGTTCGTAAAAACAGCAGGCCAGCACTTTGTGCTGTGGTTTGGTGGCCACGGGGGTTCCAACTCATGTGAAGGTTGGACCTGATGATCTTGGAGGTCTTTTCCAACCTTAATAATTCCCTGATTCTGTGAGATCCACCGCCCTCCGTGGTGCTCATCCTGCCTTGGCTCACAGAACTGTGTGGGTTGTCTCCAGGCAAGCACAGGCTGTGAGTGACAGCAAAAGAGAAGAGTGTTGCTCGTACAAAGCCCTCGGCCCAGGTGACTTGGCAGCAGAACCCTGTCCCCCAGCAGCTCTGGCAGCCAAACACCTCAGTGTCTGTGCCATTTCTCATCCTGTTATCCCAGCAAATACACCAGATCCACCAGAGGCCCCAAACGAGGAAACACTGGCAACAGAAATCGATCTCACTTAAGACTTACAGAGGGTGAAGCAAGAAAAACTCTAAAGGAAAAGACCACGCTGCAATAAACATTGACTTCTGGGTCAAAACTACTGCCCAAAAACCTCTTATCCTTGACAATAATGAGCATCCAGGGAGGGATGGTAAGGGCAGAGCAGCTGTTTGGAAAGGGTGTCAGTCCTTGCCATCCCTCCCTGGATGCTCTGGAGTGGTGTGGAAAATGGATTTTGGGATTTATTGCAGTGTGCCCCACGCATGCACCACATCCTGGTGTTTGTGCCTGTGCATTTGAGGGTGCGGGGGGCAGCATCAGCCTCCCTGGAAAGTTCAATGAAATCAAATCAAACCCTCCTCTGCTTCCTGACAGTTTCTCACGGAGTTTTTGGTGCACTCACCACGGCCAGTCCAGACTCTTCCCTTGTGGGACAGAGCCTTTCTCCTGCATTCCTGCAAAAGCTCCTGGGGGCTGCTTTGCGTGGCTGAATGGAGAGATTTCCTGCATAGAGGGCTCTGTCCCTCTTCCCTGAACCACGGGGCGCCTGTCCCAGCTTGCATGTGAATCTCAGGGAAGATGTATTTCTGCAGCTGTTTTCTGTGCAAAGCGAGGGGTGAGCAGCCCCAGGCCCTCCCAGGGGGTTGGGGAAAGGCCAGGCTGTCTGGTCTGCTGGTCCCTGGCAGCACAGGGGGAAGGACTCAGTCCCTAGGGAAAAAAAAATAAATTAAAAAAAAAAATCAGGGAAAAAAATCCCGATTCCAAACTCCTATTTGCCTTCCTCTGCAGACAGCAAGTGTCTTATGAGAGAGGTGGGACACAAGGACTTGGGGAGCAGGGAGAGAGGGCTTGGGAAGGGGGGAACACTGCCAAAAATCTGCGTCTGCAGGCAGCAGGAAGGGACAAGTTGAGACCTGAGGATGACACATCATTTTGTGTGATAAGCTGGCAGATTGTGAGGGGGCCAAAGGCTGTAAGTCACAGGCCTGGAGGTGTTTAATTGCACTTCCCAAAGCTCCAGCGGTGCTTCTCTAGGAAGCTGGGTCTGCTCAGCCCGGGCCAGCAGGGCTTGACGTGCGCCCTCCCCACAGCGTCCATCTCTGCAGGGAACACGCCTTGGGATTCCCTGATCACTAAGTGGGGCCACAGGGATCCAGTTAATCCTCCCTCTGCACCCTTGGGCACAGGAGTGGGCATCTGAACTCTCCTTCCTGCGAGATCCTGCGTGCTCTGCTTTGTTTCCCTCGTGCAGAAAGGGCAGGGGGGCCGATGGTGGTAGGAGCAGTCTCCAGCAGCAGTGCTGTGATTGAACTAGAGTCAAATCCAGCTTTGATTCCTGCTCTCCTGTGCCTTCCTCCCTCCCCTCAGGGCCAGAGGGAACCAGAGAGTGAATGGAATTCAGCTACAGGGACAGATGATGGCATCCCACCCAAACATCCCATCCAGAGGCTCCCGCTGTGCCTTGTTTCCTCCAGAGAGCAAACTTCTGTGCCCCATGGATGGTCCCGGGCACAGAGCAGTGTCCAACCAGCAGCCAGAGCTTCCTCCCAGCAGGGAATCACTCGGACACGTTCCTGGATGGACCCAGTGGCTCTGTGGCAAGAGGCAGCCCCAGAGGAGCTGATGTGAACACCTTCACCAGAGCGGCGCTGATGGAAGGTCCTCACAGAACCCATGGAATGACAGAATGGTTTGGGTTGGAAGGACCTTAAAGCCCATCCAGTGCCACCCCCTGCCATGGGCAGGGACACCTTCCCTAGCCCAGGGTGCTCCAAGTCCTGTTCAGCCTGGCCTTGGGCACTGCCAGGGATCCAGGGGCAGCCACAACTGCTCTGGGCACCCTGTGCCAGGGCCTGCGCACCCTCACAGCCAACAATTGCTTCCCAATATCCCATCTCACCCTGCCCTCTGGCAGTGGGAAGCCATTCCCTGTGTCCTGTCCCTCCATGTCCTTGTCCCCAGTCCCTCTCCAGCTCTCCTGGAGCCCCCTTAGGCCCTGGAAGGGGATCTGAGGTCTCCTTGGAGCCTTCTCTTCTCCAGGGGAACACCCCCAGCTCTCCCAGCCTTTCCTCATAGCAGAGGTGTTCCAGCTCTCACCTCTTGTCCCCTTACCTCTCTGGGCTTACTCCTCACTTATGGAATAACCCCAGAAACCAGAACAGGGAGCACGGTGCTCTGTGGAGGAGGAGGAAGCTGCTGTGGGAAGCCCCAGGCACACCCCTCAGTGCTGGTAATCACCAGAGCTGAGCCCCAGTCATCCCAGTTCCGTCAGTAAACCCTCCCACAGTGGTGCAGAGTGCTGAGGAGGCTGGAGGAGAGAATCAGAGGATGTCGGCAGTGTCAGTCTGGCTGCACCCTGGGAATGTCACCTTGAATGTTCCCTATCATGGCACAGGGTGCCCAGAGAAGCTGTGGCTGCCCCTGGATCCCTGGCAGTGCCCAAGGCCAGGCTGGACAGGGCTTGGAGCAGCCTGGGATGGTGGAAGGTGTCCCTGCCCATGGCAGGGGGTGGAATGAGATGGGCTTTGAGGGCCCTTCCAACCCAAACCAGTCTGGGATTCCCTGATTGTATGATTCCGTGTTTCAGCCCCAAGCACCCGTTTTCTCCTTGCTGGGGGATGTTTTTGACACACAGTGGTGGTTGACCACGGCTGGTCACCAGCTGCTCACCCAGTTTAATGGGAGCCAGCCCTGACTTTTGTCTCGGTGCTGAGCTTCACTCCTGGTGTGGGAAAACACTGACCTGGCACACGATGCTCTCACCTGGGCTTGAGGCATCCGGGAACTGCATTTTCAGGACAGGTCAGAGCACTCTGATAAAGGCCACCTCAGCCTTTCCCACTGACTCAGATGCTCCTTATTGTGAAACGCTTCCCTCTTTCCCAACACTGCAGTCCCAGCCAAGAGGATTCATGCAAGAGCCAGGGAAAACACGGAGGAAAAAACAGGGTATAAATGAGTTTGTCTAAACAAGTTCCCATCACAAATCCTGATCCTTAGTTCAGCAACAGCAAAAAACAAAAGATACAGTTTCCTCCAGAGGTAAGGTGGTGGTGACACATCCCACTGCTCACCACCACAGTGACATCAAGGGAGAACAAATCCCTTGAGGATGGGGGGAGAATGGGCAGCAGATCAAAATTCGGCTGATGAGGAGGCTCAGAACAATGACCTGCCAGTGGGAACAGGTGAATATCTCACCCAGCCATCGGTGCTGGCAGCCAGGGCTCAGCACCAGGGAACGGGGGAGACAAATAATTCCTGTTTACAGCAATAAAGGGCTCGGTGCTGAGGAAGGAGCTGCATCCATTCACACCTGGGCTCACCCAAATGCCCCACTAGAGCCAGCTGATTGCTCAGGTACAGGCGATTTGTTTCCCAGGCAGCCCCGAAAAGCCGCTCAGAAACAGTTTGATGTGCTCTCAATTACTTTTGGAGTAAATCAGCGAGGGCCTGGGGTCAGGTGGGAGCCTGTGGGAATTTTAACAGCACCACTAATGGCAGCAGAGGGGCTGGAGCCTCCAGTCCGTGAGTGCTGCTGCTCCTCCTGACCCCTTCTGGTCGTTGTCCAGCTGTGTTGTGTTTTCGCAGGACTCTGAGATCCCCTCCCTCCCGTCCCCTTTTAAACCTCTGTTTAACCCTGAATATTCCCCCAGACCCCACTGTGCTCCGTGCATCGAGTCCCTCCCGCCCCTCCCTGCCTTGCACAAATTCTAATATTCATCACAGGGCTCAGAAGTGCCTTATGGCTTAATAAAATCTGTCTCAGTCAAGGGAAAAGATTTAGACAGGAATCAGCTCACTCAGCAGAGGAAACTGTTCTCCTAACAAACTCATCAAGCCATTTCCCATAGGAAACCAGTTCCAAAGGCACGCTGGCAAGCAGCAGCCTAAGACAAAAGGAGATCAATTTGCTGGATAAATTGCACGCTGCAGACAGGAGGGTGACATAATTGTGGCTTTTCTTCTTGCGACAGGTGAGTTTCAGACCCAGGACACCTTAGATCACACCAAATCACTTGTTAAGGGAATAAAGTTTTATGCCGGCTTACCAAACCCTGAACAATGTGGGAAAGGGGAGGGTTTGCTGCCGGATGCCTCAGAGCTGCAAGGAGCTAATTTATTTATAAGCACCCCCTCTGCGAGGGACTCAGTGAGGCTGTGGAAGGAACCTCACAAATAATTCACCGTGCACACAGAGCCCGGGGCTGCCCAGCACGTCCGAGGGCTGCCGGGGTCTGGAGGGTGAGGGGTGGGACGCGAGGGCCTCGTGGGGAACGTGAGGGAGCTGTGACAGCTGAGAAGCAGAGGTTTTGCCAGCACCGGGTTTCAGCCCCTGTCCTCTGTGTTATAAATAAGAGGCCAGATTATCAATTTAACAATTGTCCGTTAATTTTATACTTCATTGTAGTTTGTTGTTCATTACCTGAATGTTATATTTCGTCCTTTATTAACTGTTACTGCTAATCATCCTGTTGTAAAAAACCTACAGCTCCTTATCAGTAAACTACTCCTTATCAGGATATGTAAATTTAAGGAATCCCTACCCTTCCCCGTTGCCCAGCTACCCCCCCTCCCAGGCCTCTGTGAAGATACCAGAGAGAAGAAAAAAACAGAAAACCTGATATGCAAACGAAAGCCCAAAGGACCCTTGGGAGAAGCAACAAACCCCTAGAAAAAAACAAGTTAAAGACGAGCCAACGAACTTTTTAAGAAAAATCAACCCAATTACACGACCAGTTGGAAGGAGAACATCACCTGGCCAGCTTTTGGGTTTCGTTTTTGATCACCACAACCACTAAGAGGGTTGACTGAGAGCACCCCCCCTCCGATGAAGAGTTGAAATTGCCTTCCTGGCCACTCCCCTGTGAGGAGAGCAGGCCCGGCTTTATCCCTGTGAGTGGCAAGGCCGAATTCCTCCTCCCCCACGTCGGAGCCGGGAGCAGCGGAGGTGTGCGCAGCCTGCCGGGCACCCAACCCAAGCTGATCACTTTTAATAAAGGCTTTTAAAGGACTCACAGTCCTGCCCGTATTTATTTCACTCTGGTCGTTCATAAATTGGTAATCAATAGTAGTGTTTACTGGAGCTTTCTGGGAGCGCAGAGGCTGCTGAGCCACCAGAGCACCCCGGGGTCCTTCTCATGGCACAGTCCTGGCTCTGCTTGGCTGGGGCAGAGGCCAAAACTTCCCATTCCTGGTGGTCTGTTCACTGGGAAGCTCAGGGAAACACTGCACTTGGCACTGATGATTTCTTTGGTTTTACCTTTACAAGGAGGAAAAGGAACAGATTTGTTGCCCAGAGCAGCTGTGGCTGCCCCTGGGTCCCTGGCAGTGCCCAAGGCCAGGTTGGACAGGGCTGGGAGCAGCCTGGGATAGTGGGAGGTGTCCCTGCCCATGGCAGAGGTGGCACTGGATGGGCTTTAAGGTTCCTTCCCACCCAAACCACTCCATGTTTCTATGAATATGTTATTTCCAGCCTTGCTGTCTCCCACATAATCAAACTGTAAGTTGAAGTCACTGCTAGAGGCACCACAGAAATTCTGTGTAAGTACCTGAAAATCAGGCACTTAGCTCAACAAATTTCCCCTGTGGCTTCCTGCTCGTGCTCTACCAGTGAAATCTTCGATCCCTGCGTTTCCCTGACTCATTTTCATGCGGAGCCCCTGCTGCTCCAGCTCTTCCCCTGGGGACAGACCCGCAGCTCGGGGGACTTTCAGTCCCCAAAGGGGTTTTTAGTGGGGAGCTGTGCCCTGCAGCCCTGGCCCTCAGTGCTCCTGCTCTGTCCCTGCTGCCAGGGCTGCTGGCACAGGCACCAGCCCCTGCTTGAGTGGCACTTCAGCCACCGAGTCCCCAACAAAGGCAGGGTCACACATGGTCACTGTAATTAAGGTCTTTATTTTCCAACACGTTTCCCTGTCAGCCGTGCTCCTGAACTTTTGAACTGCCCTGTCGCTGGGCTGGGCCTCCTGGGGACGCCTCGCTGCCACGTTTGTGTCCCGCTGCTGCTCCCACTTATCCCCATCACCTTGGTGCTAATGGATACCCAGACCCCACAGCTGGTGGCTTTGGGCAGTGAGGTGGAAGCTCTGATCCTCCGGAGCTGGCTCCGGCAGCGTGGCTGTGCTGATGATTTCATATTCCAGGGGTTACCCTCAGCCACAGGCACCTGCCTGACACGTGTCCAATCCAACCCTGCACCTCATCCCTGGGATCAAAGCCCCTGCACGCAGGTGCCACAGCTGCACCGGGGCACACCTGATGCTCCCACCCAGGATTCTTCCCTGCCAGCCACAAGGACTTGGCACTTGGCATGGAGCAGGTTGCCCAGGGGAGCTGTGGAATCGCCGTCCTTGGAGATAACCAAAAGTCGTCTGGAAACGGTCCTGGGCAGCCAGGTGGCCCTGCTTTAGCAGGGGACGTTGGACTAAATGACCTCTAGAGACCCAAATGACCTCCAGAGACCCAAACGACCTCCAGAGATTCCTCCCTGCCCCAACCAGTGCGTGACTCTGCGATTTTCTGCAGTCTCCCCGAGGCTTTGCCAGCCCAGCCCTGCCTACAGGTGTGCTGGTTGGGGCTCACCTCAGCAGCCCTGAGTGGCCCAGTGCCACACGTGACCAATTCAGCTGCAGAGCTCAACACCACAAGTGTGACAAGTCCTGCTCCCCCCTCTCATCAGGACACGCCTGGGTCAGGGCTGTTTCTCCCCGCTCAGGTTTTCAAAGGCTCCACATCAAAGTCAGCCCGTGGGTTCCTCAGTTTCTTTCATATATCCCACAATGGCCTTGTTAAATCACAGAAACCTTTGTGGCTTTTCTCCTTTCTTTCCTTTCTTTCTCTGTTATTTATTAAAATAATCTTTTCATTTGGGGGGAATTGATAAGGGAAAGTGGTTGTTGGGGGAAGGAAATTTCTTCCATAACATTTCTTTAAGAGTCTTGCTTATCAAAGCAGTAGGAAAGAAGCACCGAGGAAAATGCAAGCAGATGGATGAAATGCTTTCCTTTTATATATATATATATTTTTTTTTTTTCCCCATGAAGCTTTGGAGATGTGCCTTTGATTTTTCTCATTCTTCTCCTATTTGCCCCCAGTTTGAATCTACAAATTTGCAGCTGGGAAACTGGCCAGAATCACCCCAGTGACCCATGGAATACCCCTTTCATCTTCCTTGCCTGCAACTCCCACATTACAGGATCAGAGAAACCTGTTAAACCCCAAATGCCCGTATTTGTGCTGGGTCCCTGGAGCCCACAGGAACCTGATGCAGCTCCAAGAAGGCCAAATAATCCCGGGGCTCACACTTCTGGTGTGAAAGGTGGGAGTTATTTGGGCCAAACGGGGCGGGCTGGGTTCTCTTAACTCACCTGGGTGTCTGTCAATAAATCCTGCCAGCTCCCACTCACCCATGACAATCCTGCCCACCTTCTCCAGGGTACCACCTGCTTCCAGGCAGATCTCTTTGGAACTTGCCATCCTTTTTTTGCCTCCTCAGAATTTTTCTCCCTCCTGACAGGAAAGTGGAAGTTTCTCTCTAGGCTGTTACTCCCACTGCACCTTCCACCACCTCAAGTTTCCAGTCTACACTTAGTCTGTGTATCCATCTCTGTCTTTCCTTGCACCATTAGCATCCAGTTGCTTAAAGCATCTGCTCTCCAGGCAGTCTGAATCCCCCAGAATATTTACAGAGAGTGATCTGATCTCCTTCAGATCATTATTTTGCTCCTGAGTGAAGTCCTCCAGTCTGCTCCCTTGAGTGTCAGCCCTGCTCTGGTGACAGCCCTCCCCAGGGATGTCTCCTGGGTGGGAGATGCGCTGGGAATGCTGCTGTGCTGGGCAGGTATCCTCACCTGCACTGATGCAGATCACAAAAAGATATTTACGTGCAACAAAGATGCTCCTGGGCACCCCAAGGGCAGCACAGCCCCAGCTGTGTCAGCAAGAGCACAGCTGGAGGGATGGTGGTGTTCCCACCTGCTCAGCATTCCTGGGGCTGCATCTGGAGAAGTGTGGACAGTTTGAGGACACGCTGGGGAGGCCAGAAAAGCCTGCAAAGTCCAGCGGAGGGTCACTGAAACATGGCAAAGTACTGGGTGTGTGGTGTGGGAGGGAACTGGGCTGCTTGGCCTGGCTGGGGAAGGTCTGTGGCAAAGGTGTGATCAAAACTCGACTGGACAAGGTCATGAGAAATCACAGAATCAGAGAAAGGCTTGGATTGGAAGGGACCTTAAAGATCACCCAGCTCCAACCCACTTGCCACGGCACCCCCTAGACCAAGTTGCTTCAAGCTCCATCCGACCTGGCCTTGGACACTTCCAGGGATGGGGCAGCCACAGCTTCTCTGGACAACCTGCTTTGAGTTTGAAGTTAGCCCTGGGGACGGATCAGGATGTTAAAGGTCCCCAGAGGGTTTTTTCACCTTTTTTTACTCCGAGAAAGTCAAAGCCAAGGTTTAGGGCAGACTGCACTCCTCAGCTCCTGCAGATGCACCTTCCCAGCTCTTGCTCACAGCTGGTTCTNGTTATTTATTAAAATAATCTTTTCATTTGGGGGGAATTGATAAGGGAAAGTGGTTGTTGGGGGAAGGAAATTTCTTCCATAACATTTCTTTAAGAGTCTTGCTTATCAAAGCAGTAGGAAAGAAGCACCGAGGAAAATGCAAGCAGATGGATGAAATGCTTTCCTTTTATATATATATATATTTTTTTTTTTTCCCCATGAAGCTTTGGAGATGTGCCTTTGATTTTTCTCATTCTTCTCCTATTTGCCCCCAGTTTGAATCTACAAATTTGCAGCTGGGAAACTGGCCAGAATCACCCCAGTGACCCATGGAATACCCCTTTCATCTTCCTTGCCTGCAACTCCCACATTACAGGATCAGAGAAACCTGTTAAACCCCAAATGCCCGTATTTGTGCTGGGTCCCTGGAGCCCACAGGAACCTGATGCAGCTCCAAGAAGGCCAAATAATCCCGGGGCTCACACTTCTGGTGTGAAAGGTGGGAGTTATTTGGGCCAAACGGGGCGGGCTGGGTTCTCTTAACTCACCTGGGTGTCTGTCAATAAATCCTGCCAGCTCCCACTCACCCATGACAATCCTGCCCACCTTCTCCAGGGTACCACCTGCTTCCAGGCAGATCTCTTTGGAACTTGCCATCCTTTTTTTACCTCCTCAGAATTTTTCTCCCTCCTGACAGGAAAGTGGAAGTTTCTCTCTAGGCTGTTACTCCCACTGCACCTTCCACCACCTCAAGTTTCCAGTCTACACTTAGTCTGTGTATCCATCTCTGTCTTTCCTTGCACCATTAGCATCCAGTTGCTTAAAGCATCTGCTCTCCAGGCAGTCTGAGTCCCCCAGAATATTTACAGAGAGTGATCTGATCTCCTTCAGATCATTATTTTGCTCCTGGGTGAAGTCCTCCAGTCTGCTCCCCTGAGCGTCAGCCCTGCTCTGGTGACAGCCCTCCCCAGGGATGTCTCCTGGGTGGGAGATGCGCTGGGAATGCTGCTGTGCTGGGCAGGTATCCTCACCTGCACTGATGCAGATCACAAAAAGATATTTACGTGCAACAAAGATGCTCCTGGGCACCCCAAGGGCAGCACAGCCCCAGCTGTGTCAGCAAGAGCACAGCTGGAGGGATGGTGGTGTTCCCACCTGCTCAGCATTCCTGGGGCTGCATCTGGAGAAGTGTGGACAGTTTGAGGACACGCTGGGGAGGCCAGAAAAGCCTGCAAAGTCCAGCAGAGGGTCACTGAAACATGGCAAAGTACTGGGTGTGTGGTGTGGGAGGGAACTGGGCTGCTTGGCCTGGCTGGGGAAGGTCTGTGGCAAAGGTGTGATCAAAACTCGACTGGACAAGGTCATGAGAAATCACAGAATCAGAGAAAGGCTTGGATTGGAAGGGACCTTAAAGATCACCCAGCTCCAACCCACTTGCCACGGCACCCCCTAGACCAGGTTGCTTCAAGCTCCATCCGACCTGGCCTTGGACACTTCCAGGGATGGGGCAGCCACGGCTTCTCTGGACAACCTGCTTTGAGTTTGAAGTTAGCCCTGGGGATGGATCAGGATGTTAAAGGTCCCCAGAGGGTTTTTCCACCTTCCTTTACCCCAAGAAAGTCAAAGCCAAGGTTTAGGGCAGACTGTGCTTTCGGCTCCTGCAGATGCACCTTCCCAGCTCTTGCTCACAGCTGGTTCTCCACCTCTGTCACCCTGAGCGTGCCTGGCTGGAGGTGGGCCACAGCCCTGCTCCAGAGCTTCTGGTTGCTTACAGGTGTACGACCCTGGGCTGGCAGGAGTGAAGGGTTGCACCAGTCCTGGTCGTTTCTCGTGTGAGTTCAGCCAAGGGANGGCTCCTGCAGATGCACCTTCCCAGCTCTTGCTCACAGCTGGTTCTCCACCTCTGTCACCCTGAGCGTGCCTGGCTGGAGGTGGGCCACAGCCCTGCTCCAGAGCTTCTGGTTGCTTACAGGTGTACGACCCTGGGCTGGCAGGAGTGAAGGGTTGCACCAGTCCTGGTCGTTTCTCGTGTGAGTTCAGCCAAGGGAAGGCAGCAGGTGATCACCCTCTGGGAACATGGTCTCGTTTCCTACAAGATGGGCTGCTTGCATTCCTCTCCTGAGCTGTCCCAGCAGTTCCTGCCAAGGTTCCTGTGCCAGCAGGAACTGCTGTATCATGCAGGGACCATCCCTAGTCCTGCCTGCACACCACACCTCTGCCTGACCCTGTTTTCCCACCTCACAGGAGAGGCCATGCTGGGAAGAACATCTGTGTCTTCCTCTGGTTCCAGCAGTCATGCCAAAAGAGGGAGCAGATGGAGCGAAAGCAAAGGTTGGAAGGGGAGGTGACAAGAATATTCTGTCTTTCTGTGCCATTTTGGGTCAGTTCTGGGGTCTGCGCACATCAAGCAGCTGCTGGGAGTTCAGGGGTGGACAGTTACTGGGGTGGGGATCCTCAGAGTCTGTCTGAAGGGTCTGGGTTTAAAATCAAATGTTCTCCAAGGCCGTGAGGCATTGCTGGATGTGGTGTGAGAGCAGAACAGTGTCCAGAAGCTTGCAGGGGGTGGGGGGCTGTTATCACCTCCTTTGCTCATCACAAACTGCCTCCAGCATCCCGGTGTTCCCACCTGCAGGAACACAGCCTCTGGGTCTCCCAGCACAGCCCCAGAGACCGGTGTGAATCCAGGCTGGCTCTGTTTGCTCAAATATGCCCTTGAGCAATTGCTCAAAACTTGTCTTGGCCGGGGACCAAGCCCTGCGACAGCACGTCCCAGTCTCACATCTCACCACAGCCCAAACCGGTCCCGGCAGCAGAGACACCTCAGTGTTCACAGCCTGCCCTGCTCAACACCCACCCCAAACCCGACAACGTCTCCTGATAACCTGCTGGTATCAGAGGAGATCAGACGTTCTCAGAGGTACACGGAGTATTTCAGAAGTAATGAACCACTAGAGAAGGGCTCGGCAGGAATTTCCCAGCCCGCCCAGACCTTCCTTCTCCAGGGCAGAAGCCGAGCGCTGATTTCCCCATCCTGCCCGTGGCTGTTGTGGTCCCACTGCTGCCATTCCCCCGTGGGTGCAGTTTACAGAGCCCATGCAATTGTCAGCAAAGGCTTTCCTCAGGCTGAGCCCTGCCAGGGCTCCGTGCCAGGGTCCATCCCCCCAGGAGCAAGGACAGGCACTTTCCCATCCTCAGGGTCTGTGAAGGGACAAGAGAGCTGGAGAGGGACTTGGGACAAGGGATGGAGGGAAAGGACAAGGGGGAATGGCCTCTCACTGCCAGAGGGCACAGTTAGATGGGTTATTGGGAAGGAATTGTTCCCTGGGAGGGTGGGGAGGCCCTGGCACAGGGTGCCCAGAGCAGCTGTGGCTGCCCCTGGATCCCTGGCAGTGCCCAAGGCCAGGCTGGACGGGGTTTGGAGCACCCTGGGACAGTGGGAGGTGTCCCTGCCCACGGCAGAGGGGTGGAACAAAAAGAGCTTTAAGGTCCCTTCCAACCCAAACCATTCCATGATTCTGTGTCTCTGTGATCCAGGAAAGTGAGCTGTGTGGGACGAGAGTCTCAGTAGCCTCATGGGGAGTGTGGGGGTGGCACAACCTGCCAGTTGTAAGCACAAACATGGCTTAAATTCTTGTCTGCCTGGATTTATGACATCCCCCTGAAGCTGGAGTTCTCCGGTGCCAGGGCTTGGCTCCGTGCCTCACTTAAGTTTAGCTGGAGGTGGGAACAAGACCCAGTGCCTTGTCGAAGAGCCCAGTGGGCAGGATATGTGAAAAAACACCAAAAAGCTGGGTGTGATCCCCAAATCCAGAGCTGCCCGTCCCCGGGACTGTGCCCCAGCTACAAGGAGGGTGCTCTGCTGGGGCTGGTGCAGAGCTCCCTTTAAGTGCTTTGCTGGCAGGCTGGGAATCCACAGTCCCACTGTGCAGGGGGATGCAGGAACACAGCCCTGGGATGGGTGAAATATGAGTAAAATCCAGCCTGGCTCGAAACCTTTCAGAAGCAGAAGGAAGAGGAAACAGCAGCGGGCTGGCAGCAGGACGGGAGGGTGGAGGGGCTGCTGCCAGGGAAGCTCATGTATAATTCCCTTCTCCAGAGCTGGAAAACAGGCTCCAGCTCGGCCACCCCCGCTGGGTCAGCAGACACAGCCGCAGAGCAGGGGAGGCTCTCCTGCCCTCGGACACCTTCCTGGGGAGAGCGCCATCAAAAGCTCGGGATTTTTGTGCTCAAATGCTCAAATAGCATTTCCTATCAAAAAGGTTTCCTTGATTATTTCCTAGCAAGCTGCAAACCTTTGCAGTAGCCCAAACATCACAGGGGGAGACCGAGGGACCAGCTGTGAGGCCAGCTCGGGGCAGCTCCATCCCCTCGGTGCTGAGTTTAAATTGTTCCTCTCCCAGCCCCAGCCCGGAGCACGAGGGAGCACTTGGGAATCATCAAACACCCTCTGCCCTCCATCCATGGCCCCCCACCTGATCCAGATCCTCCACAGCAGTGTGGAAGTCTCAGCGCTGTTTTGTGCTGTTCTCATGGTCGTGTGCCTCAGGTTCCCAATTTCCTGCGTGCTGAGGAACAAGTGGGACAACATCCTTCTGCTCCAGGAGGTAACAAGGAGTGGCTGCTTGGCTCCAAGTCTCCAAACAAGGCACAATCAAAAGCCTTGTTTGGCATCAGTGCTGTGCTCCGAACCTGGGAACAGAAACTCCCCTGCCTTTCACAGAACCATGGAATTGTTTAAGTTGGAAAAGCCCTTTAAGGTCATCCAGTCCAACCATTCCCCCAGCACGGCCAAGGCCATCACTAAATGATGTCCCCACATGTTTTTGAACACTTCTTTGCTGCCCTGGGCAGCCTGTGCTAAAGCCTGACCACCCTTTCTGTGATATTTTCTCTAATATCCAACCTAATCCTCTCCTGCTGCAGCTTCCTGACACCTGCTGTAGGTTCTGGGTGGTTTAGAGCCTTTCAATGGAGATCTCTCATCCGACCAAGTCCCAGATGAAGAGGAAACAGGAAATAGGATTGGTTCTTTCACAGAATCACGGAATCATTTAGTTGAGAAAAGCCCTCTAAGACCATTGAGTCCAGCCATTATCCCAGCCCTGCCAGGGCCACCACTAAGAAAAGAAGACATTCCTAACAACATAAAGTCTTCCTCTTTCCAGAGTATCTCTGCCTTGCAGCAAAGCTCTGGCTCTCACTCACTCTGGGACTGGTTTTTGAAGCAGACCTCTGGAAATCTCCAGGGGGAGCACAGCATTAGGGAAGCCCAAATTGTCCATAGGCAGGTGTGCTGGAGAGACACCTGGCAGGACGAGACGGAGCAGAAGGGCACAGGCACCATCAGCAACCACGGCTGGGAAAGGCTGGGGAATGGCTGGAAGCAAATTTATCCATCATTCCCACTGACCACGTCTCCTGAGAGTTTAGAATCACCAAATTTGGAATATCTTGAGCTGGAAGGGACTCGCTAGGATCATCGAGTCCAGCTTCTGGCCCTGCACAGGACAGCCCCAATTTGCCTGACTGAGCATTTTGCCTGCTATTAAAGCTCATTTCTTTGCCCTTATGATTCCCCGTGAACCTTCAGCGATGGGTGTACGGAGCCAGGAACAGGATCCAGCAGCAGTGTATGGAAATGCCAGTCCCATAAACTGGCAGGAATTAGGGAATGGGGACAGTGTGGGCGATCGATCAGCCCAGTGGAGAGACACACACAGGAGCAGAGTGAAACAGCATGTAAGGAAAAGCTACCAGGAAAATTCCCTGGAAAGGACGGAGAATCAGAAAACTGAATGCCCAGAAAATGAGGAAAAAAGAATAATTGAACAAGAAAGAAGGAACGCTCAAAGTAAGGAGAGCCAGTCACACGCATGGCTCGGAATCCAAGGAAATCACGTTGTCTGGGGTCAATATTGCACACCCCTCCCTAATCCCACGTGCCCGGCTGTTCCAGCAGGAGCCTGGGCAGAGCTCTGAGAATTCAGCATTTCCAATTAGAGAGGAGCCCGGGCTCTTCCCAGGTTTGGCTTTGCAGCTCATCAGCCGTGCAGGGGGAGAGGGAAGGGCAGGAAGGGCAGGAGTCAGGGGTGGGAGCCCCTCTCCTGCGCTGGGAGCCTGGGCACGGCTGGGGAGGAATCACCTTGGCCCGGGAGAACAAGGGGTTCTCACTCCTAATGCGCTTCCCCAAGGTCTCAGCGAAGGTGTCAAGGTGAATATCAAACAGTCCTGAGGAGCCCCAGGAATTGGGCTAAGGATGCAGTCGCCATGGCAACAGAGTGGCTTATGGTCGACGATATTGAGTGATGTGTCACATTCATAAAGTCACAGCGCTGAGGCAGCGCCTCCGAGGAGCCTCCAAAGCAAACCAGGATGGAGCAGAGAGAGCCAGGGCTGGGGCTGGGACTGGGGCTGGGGCTGGGGCTGGAGTTGGCACTGGGGCTGAGGCTGGAACTGCAGCTGGG
>WEIT01041336.1:255534-325011 GCA_013389985.1 Dryoscopus gambensis | reverse complement strand
CATAAAGTCACAGCGCTGAGGCAGCGCCTCCGAGGAGCCTCCAAAGCAAACCAGGATGGAGCAGAGAGAGCCAGGGCTGGGGCTGGGACTGGGGCTGGGGCTGGGGCTGGAGTTGGCACTGGGGCTGAGGCTGGAACTGCAGCTGGGGCTGGGATTTGGGCTGGAGTTGGGACTGGGGCTGAGGCTGAGGCCGGGGCTGGGGCTGGGATTGGTGCTGGGACTGGGCCTGCTGGGACTGGGGCTGAGGCTGGGGCTGGGGCTGGGGCTGGGACTGGGACTGGGGCTGGGACTGGGACTACTGGGACTACTGGGACTACTGGGACTACTGGGACTGGGACAGGGACTGGGGCTATGGTTGGGGCTGGAACTGGGACTGGGGTCGAGGCTGCGGCTGTGTTGGGTCCGGAGTTGGGACTGGTACTGGAGCTGGGACTGCTGGGACTGGGACTAGAAATGGGACTGGGACTGGGGTTGGAGTTAGAGCTGGGGCTGCTGACTCTGACGGTGTTTATTTCTGGGCAGAGGTGTTCTCAAGTTACCTCTTGCCACAGGAAAGCTGGCAGTTTCCATCGTTATTCCACACTGTGGCATGCAGAGAGGTAGGGAAGTTCAAAAGCCAACAGATGGACCCAAACCACGATGTTCTGTTTTACATTCATGCCATGACCTTGCCCAGGATTAACCTTTAGGATAAACCTTCCTGAAAACAGCTGAGCAGAGGCATTTTCTTCTGTTAGCAGGAGGCGATAGAATTGTGGAATGTCCTGAGATGGAAGGGATGCACTGGGATCACTGAGTCCAACTCCTGGCCCTGCACAGACACCCCAACAATCCCACCCTGGGCATCCCTGGGAGTGGTGTCCAAACACCCCTGGAGCTCTGGCAGCCTCGGGGCCGTGCCCGTTCCCTGGGGAGCCTGGGCAGTGCCCAGCACCCTCTGGGGGAAGAACCTTTCCTGATATCCAACCTAAACCCCCCTGACACAGCTCCAGCCGCTCCCTCAGGTCCTGACACTGGTCACAGAGCAGGGATCAGTGCCTGCCCCTCCTCTTTCCCTCAGAGGAAGCTGTAGCTGTGATGAATCTCTCCTCAGCCTCCTCCAGCTGAGCAAACCGCGTGCCCCCTGCCACTCCTTACAAGGCTTCTCCTCCACACCCTTCCGCATCCTCGTGGCCTCCTTTGGGCACTCTCGAAGAGCTGAAATGATACTTTAATGTTCTTACCATGTTTCTGTTTCTCCTCCACGCCTGGAGGGTTCAGGTGTTGGTTCCCTGCAGCCACGGTTTCATTCACTACCCGTGGTCTGGGTCTCTCCGAGCTGCTGCAGAGTCCAGCCCTGGGCAACTGAGCAGCCACAGACAGAGATCCCGTGGCACATCCTCCTCTCTCAGCTCCCCTGGACTCCAGCGGGGCAGCTGGTGCTGCTGGGCACACATCTGGACATGCAGAACGTGTCTTGCTCTCACCCTACAGCACAGAACTGAGCCAAGCTCATCCCTGAGATCTGTTGTCAAGTCTCTGTGCTTTGGATATTGAGGTTTTTTCCCTTACCCGGTAAATGTCAGATGTAAAACACCTAAACAGTCAGGGCAGAACCTCAAGGCACAGGTTTTTTCCAGCAGGTCCCACATAAGAGATTCCCCACCTGCTTGCTCCATACACCCACGGGTTTATGCTCAGTTTCAAAACACACACAATGGATTGATGCTCCTTTTCCATTTTCGAATGCTCACAGTGAGTGAGGGTGGTGGGGGTGGTACTTCTGGTCTCCCTTTCCCAAATAATTGCAGTGATCCCTCCAGATCCCAGCTGGGATGTAGGATTTGCCCTCGGTCTCTCGGGCAGGGGCTCTCATTGCAGGATACGACACAGCCGTACGTGTTTTATGAGAAGACAGAGGTCTAAGTGTCTAAACATAGGAATAAGTTTCATGCTCCAAATCCCAATTTCACAAGTTGCTTAAGTGCTGCTCTTGGGTAGACGAGTGAACTCATGTGGAAGAAGCTCCACACAACCTGTGTCATTGTCATCTCCAGCGCAGGGCCGTGGACATCCCTGTGCTCAGCATCATCCTCGTCACAGCCCTGCTCTCTGAGCCTGGTCTGTCCATTTTCACTCCAGTGTGTGCAGGTCCCTCAACTCAGCACTGCAAATTCCACCCCTGGAACTGGGCTGCTGCTCCTCCTCAGTTTGGGAAGGGCTGCACACCACAGATCAGGAGCCCATCGTGGATTTAGCCAGAAGAACGTTGTCATGATGAGGGATGAGCATGGAGGGAGAAGGAGTTGAACATTAATAACAGTGGACAAGACTTGTCTGCATTGATGGATGGTTCTAGTACCAGGAAATCAAAACAGATTTAGACTGGACTTGGGATAATTTGCGAATTGGGCCAAAGCAAATGAACCCAAGAGCACCTTTTTGTTTCTCTGTGCCCTCAAAACAGCATTGCAGAAACATGAAAAGAAACTTTTTGTCCCCACTCAGATCCCAAATCACTGTTTCAAAAGACAGACCCCCTTTGAACAGGTGTCTGTGGGGTGTTTGTGACAAGGTTTTGATGGGGAGAGCTCCGTGGCAGAGCAGGGGTTCCCTGCAGTCTGTGCAGGACCTGCCCCGAGCAGATGGATATTCCTGGCAGGAAGCACAGCCTGTGGAGGACCCAGGCCAGAGCAGAGGAAGAGAATGAGGGAGGAGGGAGCCTCTCTGTCCTGACTGCAGCCCTGTCCTGCACTGCCTGCTCTGTAATGAGGGGCTTGGGTGTGACCTTTGGTGGCAACAACAGGGGCAGAACAGGACTTGGAGTGAGGTCAGCCAAGGAAAGGAGGGAGGAAAGGTCGTTTCCCTATGTGGGTTAATAGCTATCTTTCTGAGTCCCACAGCCTGAATCAATAATTTAAATTATTTAAAAAATAAATATTTTCATGTTTATAGATATAATTTTGCTCGACAATAATTTCCCCAGGCTGAGTCTGTTTAGTCCACAGCAATGGGGCCCTGAGCAGCCAGATCTAGTGAGGGCCATCCCTGCTCGATGAGCTCTGAGGTCCCTTCCAACCCAAACCATTCTATGATTTCTAGGGTGATTTCTCAGATGATTTCTATGATATTTGGTAAGACGGCTTCCATCTTTATCTCAACCTGCGAGTTTTCTTGTTCCTGATCTTCCAAACCCTCTCCCCTCGTGCTGCAGGGAGCAGTGAGTGAGCAGTGGTGCCACTGCAGGACTTTGGCCACTTACTGGGACCAGCCAGTGTCCCACCAGTGTCCACTCCTTCTTACTGGAGGTGTGAGTCTGCCTACATAAAAAATGTTTTCACTCGACTTTGTCAAATGCTATTTGCTACTTTCTGCCTGCGCCTGCTCATCGGTGTGTAATTAATTAATTACCACCCCAGCCAGTGGTTCACCCACCACAGGTCTGAGCTGTAACACCCAGCTTGGCTTCAGTTCTCTGCTCCCAGAGCTGACCACAAGGATGTCCACAAGCAGAAAATCCTACACGGCTTTTATTGGAGAATTAAACTTTGAAATGTCAGCTTGGTTTAAGTCACAGAATCCCGGACTGGTGTGGGTTGGAAGGGACATCAAAGCTCATCCCGTTCCAGCCCTGCCATGGGCAGGGACGCCTTCCCCTGTCCCAGGTTGCTCCAAGCCCCATCCAACCTGGCCAAAATCTAAAGTTATGAAGATTCCAGTAATATCACACGCACAAAGTTTCTCTACCACCAAGGCTATTCATGCAAAATCAGTTCTCTTTGCCAACAATAATCTCATCAATGACATGGTGTTCTTTAAGCTGCTTTTTCCCGAAATACAGCACAAAACATGCACACACACTTTTTTCATCCTTACTGAGCAATTCTCACCTCGCACTGGATCTCTGCCATTACCAGAATTTTGGTTTCTAATGTACTCAAAAACTTCTTTGCTCTATTGATTGCAGCTGTGGATTTTTCACTGAAGACCTTAAACCCCTCTATCAATTCTCTGTTCTGTTAAGTGCCTCCTTCTCAGAGATTGTCAGGTATCACCCCCTCCTCCTGTTATTTACAGCTTTTCTTTTTCAGTAGTTCAGCCCGAGTCCCTGGGAGGTGGGGACTCGAGCAGCAGGAGCTACTGTTGCTGGAAAGAAAAGCTGGGCCCCGAGGAAAGCGGAATGTGGGACAGACAGATGGGGCAGGATGGAGGGGGGCGGTTTGACTCGGATACCTTGAGGGGTCTGGGAAGAGAGGAAATGGACGGGCGCCTGAGAGATGAGATTGCTCTTGGCAGCATCACAGGCTGGCGAGTGAGGAGCTGCGACAAGCAGTTTACAAATGTGAGCCAGGGGTGGTCTCCCCTTGGTCTGCAGCTGTGCTCCAGAGCTGCTCCGGCCACTCGGGAGCTCGGCAGTTTATGGGGTGGGTGCCGTGCTGTCACTTCCCTGATCAAGGCAGTGCTGGCCAGCAGCAGGGGAGGGAGGCAAACCACGGGGAGGAAGGAGAGGGAATGGAGAAAGATGCTCAAGGAGCAGTGAAATCAGTGTTGGACACGAAGAGAGAAGACAGGGAAACACAAAACGCTTGTAAAGAGGAGAAATACGCAGAGGTTAAAGAAAGTAAAGGGAAGCACGAGCCTCATGGGGTGTGAGAGGGTCTCGGAGAAAGCACAGCTCCAGCAGTGGTGTCCTTCCCATCCCCCAAACCTTCTTCAAATTAAGAATAATGAATGCCCCCCTCTAATGAGAGAATGAGGTGGGGAACTCCTGCACAATCCCCCCGCCCTCGCTGCGTTTCTGGAGCACATTCCCTTTCCCTGCCCCACAGAGGAATTGTCTTTGCAGCCCACTGCAGAAGATGGAAAGCCTCAGCCCAAACCAGAGAAGCCATTGCAGCACTTTGTGCAAAATGTGGAACACATCCCTGTGGATCCCAGAGCTCCAATCCCCCCATTCCCATACTGAGAGATGGAATTTATGCTCCAAGGCCAGTGGCTGTCTTCTTCCCTAATGTCTTCTCCTCCTTAGAGCCACAGAATCCCAGACTGGTTTGAGTAGGAAGGGACAGCAAAGCCCATCTCATTCCATGCCCTGCCTTGGGCAGGGACACCTTCCACTATCCCAGCTTGCTCCAAGGTTGATCCAACCTGGCCTTGGACACTTCCAGGGGCAACCATGGCTTCTCTGGACATTCTTGTGGTGCTCCTCTCTCCTGCACAGATCCCCTTCCTTGGTCAACCTATGTTCCTCACCCTTTCCCACCAGTACCAAACATCCCTCTGAAATTTTCCTTACAAGAGATTATGAGAGGAACACCAAGATCTGAGCCTGTCCGAGGGGTGGTGAGCCCCTGATCCAGCAATCAACCTATCATAGATAGACACCTCTGGCCAGGAAATCCTGCTTGGAATGTGGTACCCCTGGAACTGAGCCAGAAGCTCAGTTTTGCAACCAAAACCTGCGGGTTCAGAGTTGTTCCAGCTGCAGCTGCTGCCCGTTGTGCCTGGTTCTGCACAGCTCCACACACAGCGAGTTATGCAAATAAAACCTTCAGCTACCTCTTTTTTTTATGTTTTCAGACTGTTTATCCACAGCTTTAAGCATAAAATTGTGGAAATGGGAAGTGGAAAAGTATCATTTGGTTCATGGAACATCTGGATTCTGCACATGTTGCTCCTGTCTCCTCTCTTAGGATGAGGACCCACCCCAGGTAAAAAGGGGCAGGACAAGAGGAAGCGGCCCCAGGTTGTACCAGAGGAGGTTCAGACTGGAAAATAGGAATTTTTTTTTTCATGGAAAGAGTGGTCAGGCATTGGCACAGACTGCCCAGGGCAGTGGTGGAGTCACCGTCCCTGGGAGGGTGCAAAAAATTTGTGACTGTGGCACTTGGGGACGTTTAATGGTGACCATGGCAGTGCTGGGCTTGATCTTAGAGGGCTTTTCCAGCCTCAGTGGTTCCACGATTCTGCAAATTCCAGAAGATAGCAAATGCACAGGACAGCAACCCTTCCACATGGAAAGGTTTCCATGGAAAACCACACACGGAGAGCTGTATCCCATCCCCTGACCGGCTGGGTATGCAGGGGGTTTGGTTCCTTTTTGGGCTATTTAGTCCCAAAAACCCTGGGCATTTTGAAAAGTAGGACAAGGAAGAGACTTCTGCAAAAAAAGAGGTGCACCTGGAGGTAGGGAGGGGAAGAAGAACGTGGAAAACAGTGCCCCAGTCCATAGGGGGTATAATAAAAAAATGTAATTTTCCTTTGCAAGCAAAACTTTCTGTGTTTTTTGAGGTCTATGTTGATTGTTTCAGTTATTTTTGTGGACGTTTTTGTTTGGTTTGGGATTTTTTTGTTGCTCTTGTTCTGGTTTCTTCTTTTTTTTTTAAATTTTGGTTGTTTTTTTTTTTTAACCAAAAAGATGAATCTGACCTTGAAAAAACTTTCCAACCATTAAAACCAAATCTATGGAGCTGTGAAAGGAGCTGCTAAACAGGACCAAAAGCTATTTCCACACGGGTTCTCAAGAAGTTCCTGAGGCTGCCTTTCCAGTGGACTTTGCATCAGCCCTTGTATCCGAACCAGCAGCAATTACCAAGAAGATTAGAAAGTTGCCCACTGGTGTCAGCAACAGCAGTCCCAGAGAAACAGTCTAATTAAGAATCAAATAATCCAGCATTTAGATAAACGCAGAGTAGCTTGATCGGGTCAAACCATCAGAGCTGCTGAAGGGAGAAGTGTGTCTTGTTAACCTGGAAAAGTTAATAAAATCCGAGGGCAAGGTGACCCGAGTGCGTGTCATTTCACTGGATTTTGAAAACACTTTTTGTAAGGTTCCTCATAAAAGGCTTGAGGAAAATAAATGGGTATAGGAGAGAGGGAAATGAGTCATAATAACTGATTTCATTAAAAGATACAAACCAAAGAAGTGCAATGGAAGTTTGTTCCCCAGAGGAGCAGAGGTAAGAAAAGGGTTTTCTCAGTGTTGTTTTTTATAGTCTTTAATTAAATATTAAAACCAATGTTAGTTATATTGTCAATGGAAAACATAAATTTAAAATATAGGAAATGCCAAATGTCCAACTGTCTTTTGTAACGAGGCTCTGAACTGTCTTTAACTTTCAAATGGATTTCCTTGGTCCTTTGCCATAAAAAAAACCTTCCCTTAAAACCAAAACCAATAATGAGTCACACAGATTTTATCTGAAAAAGGATAAGAACAAGGAGGACTTTTTCTTCCAGTCTGCCTTTCAGATCCAACAACCTGATGCTCTTCTGGGCTGGGATATCCCTGCTCAGGAAAAGTCATGGCAGTCACAAAGTCTGATGTCCCCTTCTGGCTTCTGGAGCTCTGGGGAATGGGAACTGTCCATGAATTCACGCGTTAAAAGAGTTGAAAGACACACACAACAAAAATGTCCTGGCTACTGCAGTTTCTCATGGGTTCACCTAAGCAAACAGAATATTCTGAATATTGGGGAAACAGGAAAGGAGAACTGTGATTATCTGCACTCTGGTCACTGGTGGAGAAAACCAGGATTCACTGAGGAGCTGGTACGTGAGTGTTTCCTTTCAGCTCCACTGGAGATGGGGAGATGTTGAAGCACAGCATCTTTGATGGCAGATAACGAAAGCCCAGTGAGTCTGAATTATTTCAGGTGTCCCACCCAGGTGGGTGTTGTGCAACTTTTGGAATTTCTGGGAAAAAAGTACAACAGAACCAAAACAACAAAAAGATTCCCAGAATGGTTTGGGTTGGAAGGGATCTTAAAGCTCAGCTCGTTCTACTCCCTGCCATGGGCAGGGACACCTTCCACTACCCCAGGCTGCTCCAAGCCCCATCCAAGCTGGCCTTGGACAATTCCAGGGATCCAGGGGCAGCCACAGCTGCTCTGGGCACCCTGTGCCAGGGCCTCCCCACCCTCACAGGGAAGAAATAGGAAATTACAGATATATCTGAGAAATTTTTCAGTAGAAATGCTGTAAATATGGGGCCCCTGCCTTCTCCATGAGGGTTGTCAGCACTGTAATAACCATTCTCAGATGTCAGAGATGTTTCCCAAGACAGGAATAATGACAAATGGTCAATCTATTGTCATTTCATATAATAATAGACAGATTCTGGGTTGGAAAGGACCCGTGGGGATCTCGTGGTCACCCCATATTCTGAGCAGGTCTTTCAAGACCCATCCTGCTGCTCGAGTCTTGTTCAGTCGTGTTTTGACCACCCCCAGTGACAGAGATCCCACGGCCTCGCTGAACTCTGTGCTGGTGCCTGGCCAGGGTTTGCTTCCCCACTGGTCCTGGCAGGCTGAAGTGGCAGGGGTTTGGAGAAACCAGAAGTTTATTGTGATTGCATGAAGCACCTGCTGCTCCTGCCCCTTTGCAGTGGTGTTTTTACAGCAAGTCTCATTGTCTGAAATTCATCCACAGTCTGGCTGACAGCTGAAATACCCCAATATTAGGTGATAAAATGGACTTCAAACAGGATAAAAAGACTGGTAACTTCCTTGGGTGCTCTCTGGAGAAGTAACACAATTGCAGAACCAAATCCATACCAAACTGAGCCTCAGCTGAGAGGGAACCAGGAGAATGGGGCAGCCTGGGAACCAGCAACCAGGGAACAAAGCCTGCAAGAGGTGACAGATTTTTCAGACATTCTCCTCCTGTGGAATGGACCACAGGAGGCCTGGTGAGACCCTGCCCTGCTGCCCCAGCACCAGGAGTCACAGTGCCTGCCATGGTGCTTCTAATCAAGCAGCCCGAAGTCGGGGTTTGTCAGACCCCCAGTGACAGTGAGGGAAGGCACAGCTGACACATCAGACTGATTAAAAGGTTCTTTTTTTTCTCGGGGCACAGCTAATGATGCAGGGCTGCAGCAGTTTTGACTGTAGGGATTACACTCACCCTCACTGCTCGTTGTTTGTGGGGTGGGGATGCCTCGGAGGAGCCTGGAACCACGTTGTGGTGGTGCTGCACGGACACATCCCGACCAGTTTGAGGGACAGGGATGTTGTCCTAGGTTACAGTGTAAGATGTATCCAAAAGTATGTATTCCATTTACCATCTTCATAAGCTGTTGGAGCCGGTGGGACAGTGTTGCCCCATCCCCTCCATGACTCATCCCTGATAAGCTCCTGGGGCTATCTTCTGTTAATGGGCCATCACCGCATGGCTGATAAGATTACATCCCATTGTGAGATACTCCGCCCAGAGGGAGGAACCAAGCATTCCATCCTGAATATAAGCTGAGGTTTGGAACACCACAGGCAGCCTTTTTCCACTGGACTATCAGAGGAAGACCAGACCCTTCCTACTCCGCCACTGGACTTTCGGAGGAAGACCAGACCTCCTCTACAGAATCACTGCTTCAACAGAACCATCACTCCAGGAGAACTGGAGCCACCATTTGATTGAACTTCTGCCAAACCCCCTGACTGTCAGGGGGTCAGGTTTGTACCCTGACTCTGTCCGTGGGTTGTTTTTTTTGTACTACTACATTTATTTTATTTTTCCTATTAAATTGTATTTCTGATTCGAAGTCTCTCACTAGTTTGCTTTCAAACTAGAACAGATGTAAAGGGACAGGGAGAGAGGGAGAGTGGGAGGAGAAACCGAGGCACAGGGTGGGGAAGAGCTTCCTGTCGGTCGTTCAGGCTTTCAGCTGCGATCTGACGCCAGCCAGGTCCCCAGTGCTCTGCCCACCCAGCTGGGGGAGTGGACAACATCCCAGCTGTGAAAAAAAAAGCCAATTCTCCTGATTCTTTGGCCACAATACTGGCATTTTAGGGCTTGGATATTTTTCTCCCTTTGTTCTGACTGGGAAAGGTGAACATCTCTTGTATCAAAATATAATTTTCATGGTTGTGTTTCTGGTTCTTTGACGCTATTCATGGTGACTTCTGCCCTGGAAATAAGAATATAACAGACCACGAAATTGCAAAAGATGGCACAGGCCTTCAGAGCTTTGGTAGAAAGCTGAGGAAAATCCTTCCCATCCTGTTCCAAATGAGAAGAGGCTGAAAAGACAAAAGTTCTTGAATTTTGTGTGATGTCCCAAAACCGATGGCAGTTTAAGGTATGGAAGTTGCCTTTCAGAGAGGATGGATGGTTGGAGAGATGGAGCACCTCTCCTGTGAGGAAAAGCTGGGAATGCTGGGGGTGTCCAGACTGGAGAAGAGAAGGGAGTCCTCAGAGCCCCTTCCAGTGCCTACAGGGGCTCCAGGAGAGCTGGAGAGGGACTGGGGACAAGGCCTGGAGTGCCAGAACAAGGGGGAATGGTTCCCACTGCCAGAGGGCAGGGATGGATGGGATATTGGGAAGGAATTCTTCTCTGTGAGGGCAGTGAGGCCCTGGCACAGGGTGCCCAGAGAAGCTGTGGCTGCCCCTGGATCCCTGGAAGTGTCCAAGGCCAGGTTGGACATGGATTGGAGCAACCTGGGGCAGTGGAAGGTGGAAGAGGGTGGGACTGGATGGGCTTTAAGGTCCCTCCAACCCAAACAATTTAATGACTTGTGGGATTCTCTGATTCCCAGGAGGGTGCATGGGCAGAAGGAGGTCTCAGGCGATGGCCGTGGTGTGGGCTGAGGAGATGTTGGACCACCAGCACAAAGGCCTGTGCTGAGAAGTGAACCCAACACCCCGTGGCTGTTCGAGGTGACACTTGGTGACAGCGTAAGAAAGACCCAACCCTGAGGGACACTTGGAGCTGTTCCTGTGCAGGGCTTGCAGCAGTCACGGCTCTGAACCCCAGAGAGGGTCATTTTGGAAGGGACCACTGTGGGGTCGCCTGGGCCAACCTCCCTCCAAGCAGGACCTGGCACAGTTTTTGCTGAGTTTTAAGCCTTTTTGGCAGGTGGAAGGGTGGCACAGAGCCACGGAAGGCTCACAGGTAATGGGAACCACAGGGATGCTGGAAACCAGTGGATGGAGGGAGGTGGTGCTTTGTGTCAGCCAGAAGAGTGTGGAGAAATGAAATTCTGAGTTATGGCAGGGGCACAGCAGGGCCAGGGGGGAGGCTGGACAGGGCAGGAAAGTCTCAACAGCCTCCTCTGCGCCGCCAGCTCCAACCCAATCATGATTAGGCCCCTACAGTTATCAAATGCATGAGCATTGGTGGGAATTATGGGAGCCTTTAACATCTCAAAATAGATTGAAAGGTAATTACTGCTTATGTTGGCTCAGATATTTTAGGTGGTGTATTTCTTTGCAAAAGTCAAGTATAACAGTGCTTTAAACCTCGCTCCTGTATGGTTATAAAAGTAGTAAAATTTGAATAAAGTGTGATCTTGAGCTGCCTTTTCTCACTTTAACTTTCAAAATGGGCGAAAGTAGGTCTAGAATGAAGGTTTGGAAGCTTAGAAAGGCAAACTTTGAAATCTAAGGAAATGAATTATTGAGTCTCACTAAGCAGCTCCGGGATCTGTGAGCAGAGAAGGCACAGGTACTTAAAATTCAAAATTCAAAAGGGAGAGAGAGCAGTGAGAAGAGGAGTGTTTGAGAGGTTACAAACTGAAAAAGAAAGTTAGAATGGCCAAAACCCCACCTCACACAGGAAATTAAAATTAATAATAGTAAATGGCACTTAAGCCACAGAAACCAAGGGGAGCCAAGAGAAAATTAGGACAGTTGCACACTTGAGACAAAAATAGATCAGAAGTTACCTTTTGCCAAGTCTGAAAATCATATTTACCGCAATTAACAGCAGCACCAAGGTGATACCAAGGGCATGAACAGAAATCCCAGGGTAAATTAGGGTGGGTCACGAGGCCTGACATCATCTGAGGAGAAGCCACAATTTGGCCTGATTCAGGTGAAAAATATTCCGCTGATTTCTACCTGGGCCAGTAACAGCACTGGCTGAACAAGAGATCGAGTGGGAACCATGGATAATGGTTATGGAAATCAGGGATAGACCCCGTCATGGGAGGGGTCACAGATAAAACTCCTCTGTCAAGAAGAGGGTGAAGCATGGCTCAGACAAATGCAGGCTCTTAGCTGGATGTCAGAGTTATGGAACAAGAACAGATAAAGCCAGGGGAGCAGGGAGAAATGTATAAAGTACAAGATAATTTAACAAAGCTAGATTGTTTCTGGATAATTTAGCAGCATTTCCTGGTAGGATCAGTGCTGCCATGCATAGGACATACATGAACTAAATCCCTCTCACTTTCTGTGAGATCCTAATAAATTAGCCATGGATTTGTGCTCTGGAGCTGAAAGTGAATAAAAGGAGTCTGCAAGTGTTCCCGCTGAAGAGGGAATTGCCAGAGAAGGGAATGGTGGTGCTCAGAGACCGTTCTGAATCCAGCAGGACGTGGACTTGTGGGGAAAATGTCTGCTGGGAGGGATCTCGGGGGAGAAAACTCCTCTTAGGGCAGAGCTAACCTTGAAGGGAGATCTCTTTAGTATGGGATGGTGAGCAAAGATTAAAAATTAGGTCTGAGCTTCATGATTGGAGTGTGACACCAAACTGGGCAGTGCTACCAAGCCTGGCAGAAGAACTGGATCTCACTCTTTGAAATGGTTCAGATGAGGAGATATTTGGGAGCACAAATCAGACGCGTGTCCTTAGAGCTTCTCAACCAAGGCTGTCTTTTTTGATATTTGCTGTAAAATCGAGGACCAAGAGTGAAGAAATAAAAATGCATGAACTACAGGCATAAGGAAGGTGGAAAAGTATTAAGCATTTATAGGTTGCATATGGATTTTTATTTTCAAGACTGGACCAACGAGCTCTGACACGCATTTGAGACTTCGTGTACAGTTAAAGAATCCCAGAATGGTTTGGGTTGGAGGGACCTTAAAGCCCATCTCATTCCACCCCTTGCCACGGGGAGAGACACCTTCCACAGGGTTGTTCTGTCCGTTGTGTTCATAATCCCTCCGGGGGAAATGCTCGTGTGACAGACGGAACAGAAATCCCGTGTATGGATCAGCAGGAACTGGGAGGTGGGTCTGCAGCGATGGCTGGAGCTGGATCATGAGCCAGTTTGGACTGGAAAGTAGGAGAACCTTCCCATTTCAAGAGTAAAGTGCACCACAGGCGTCAAGTCAGCATTCACCTAAAATCCAGTGGCCAATTCCTCATACCTGAGTGGCAAACGTTGGGGTCAGAGCCACAGAGGAGTTTAAAGCCCATTCAGCACCTGCAGAGGTCTCAGGCCAGTTCGTGAAGCGCCTGGGTGTTCTTGCAGCATGGTCTTCATGACAGGGCTAAAATTGGCAGTGGCCAAGAAGGCCAAGGGCACCTGGGCGGCCCCAGCCGTGGTGTGGCAGCAGGACCAGGCAGTGACTGTCCCCTGCACCGGGCACTGCTGAGGCCTCACCTCGAGTCCTGGGTCAGCCCTGGGCTCCTCATGACGGGAAACACTGAGGGGCTGGAGCCTGTCCTGAGAAGGGAACAGCTGGGAAGGGGCTGGAGCCCCAGGAGCAGCTGAGGGAGCTGGGAAAGGGGCTCAGCCTGGAGCAAAGGAGGCTCAGGGGGGCCCTTGTGGCTCTGCAGAAGTCCCTGACAGGAGGGGGCAGCCGGGGGGGTCGGGCTCTGCTCGCAGGGAACAGGGACAGGAGGAGAGGGAACGACCCCAGGCTGGGCCAGGGAAGGTTTACATCGCATATAAAGGATAATTTCTTCATGGAAAGGGCTGTCAGGCACTGGCACAGGCTGCCGGGGGCCGTTCTGGAGCCACCGCCCCTGGGATTGTTCAAGGGGTGTGTGGATGTGGCACTTGGGGACAGGATTTTGTGGTGGTGCTGGCAGTCCTTGATGATCTTGGAGATCTTTCCCAACGCTGATGACTCTGTGATTCTGTGAGCTCCTCCTTGAGGGAACCCGGCAGTAATCCTGCAGTCCCTGTGTCTTGTGGGATACAGATGGTTTGGCTGTCCCATCCCTCTGCATCTCTTCATCTTTCTGCCCCACCTGCCTCGTGTGGAACAATTAGTGCCTTTTTTAATGAATCAGAGTCCTGTGGCTCAGTCATCCTCTGTGACACACATGACACCAGGGAAGCAGAGCTCCTGGTGGAGCCGCTGGCGGAGATGGAATAAAAACCATTTGTTTTGATACGGGAGCATTTTCTAAATTATAAATTAATTTCATAATTCACCATCACTGAGAAACTACTACAGGAGCTGCTCTGCTCAGCCCATCAACCTGGAGAAAATGCTTTTCCCTCCCGAGTCACATTTGGTGTCACGAAGCAGGAGCAAATGTTTGAGTGAAAATGCTCACAATAATAGAGAGGCATTTTATCTACAAGAAAGAGGTACAAGGTGGTTAGGCCATTATCAAGTCCTTAATGTAAAAAATGCTTTAGATAGAGGGAAACTGGCAGAAATGGGAAAATTACTCTTTATCAAGATTATGAAATGCTTTCCATTAACTGGATCCAACATATGTTCCTTGTTCTACACAGTCTATCAGATTTTAAGGAAGATTTCTTCTAAGGCTAATAAAACCATTTTTGAAATATTCACTCTTTGCTCATTTGCATTTGCTTACAGAAAATTGTGTCTACTGTAAAGACAGCAAAGCAGTAATTATTTAAATTAGTTTGATAGATGTTTAGTAATGCTTTGATTAAAATATCAATTTTAGATACCAGTAAGTTTGTGAAAAGCAGAGCGTTTAAATGATAATGAATTTTTCTTCAAGAAATAGTTTCATTCTGCACAAATGATTTGGAATGAAAAGCCCTTTTCATATAAAAATTTCAGGCACTCAAACAATGGAGCCAGAGCAGAACTGAGGTCAGTCTGGTGACCCAGCTGGATCGTTATAAGACAGAAAAGGGGCCCATCTCTGTCAGATGAAATATGGGGGAATCCCCCTCCACAAGAGATGAGTTTTGTTATGTGGGTGAGGCCCAAGTAACACCAACTCGCCTGGAAAATTGTCCTGTAGGACTGACAGACTTTGCTCGGGTGTGAAGCTGAAGGTCCTTGGCAAAAGGCAAAGCCAAACCAACACATCCATGGGAGCAACCCCAGGCCACCCCGGGGCTCCTGTTCCAGCCTGCAAGGGGTCGGTGAGCCCTGGGATCAGAGCAGGAATTCGTGGGGATCCATAGCCTGTTGCTGCAGCTCTGCACATTCATCTCCCCGGATAAATATCCATCTAATCTCTACATCAGAATATTCCACAATCTCCCTGCTGACTCTGACCTAAATCCTGTTATGCAAATGAAACCGAGTCATTTCTGTCTTATCCATAATGGGTTTGGAAACAAGGCTATTTGTGTAAATCAGCTCTTCCTCTGGATAAACATCTCAAATCCGTTTTTTCCCCCCTCCTAGTTCTCTATCCAACCGGTCTGCCTCTCCCCCAGCTCTCTAAACTGGCAGCATCATTCCCGCTGGGATCCTGCCCTTTCCGAGCACAGCACAACGATCATTGCACATGGTTAAAGAAAGGCAGAGAGACCTTTACCCAGAGCAGCTGGGGCTGCCCCATCCCTGGCAGTGCCCAAGGCCGGGTTGGACGGGGCTTGGAGCAGCCTGGGACAGTGGGAGGTGTCCCTGCCCACGGCAGGGGTGGAATGAGATGGATTTTAAGTTCCCTTCCAACCCAAACCACTGTGGGATTGTTGGAGTCCGGGGCACCCCTCTGGCTGCCCTGGGGGGTCAGGGACCCTCACAGGAGGATCCCAGACCTTGGCAGAGAGCCCAAAACAGCACAATTTTTGACCTTAGCCCACGGGAAAAGTTGCCAACTTTAAGAGAATAATTACAAAACTGTAAAATAGACAGTAGTATAATTTATCACTGGGTGAAAAACACAGAATTTGGGGTTTTAGAATGAAGTCAGAGGGTGACAAGATGGAGGGATTTGGGCCNTGTGAGCAGCTCTGCGGCAATCCAGCGGCGGTGGCTGATAATGGGCTCTGAGATAAGAACAAATAAATATCCCTGAAACTTGAACCTGCGAGCTCCATCTTTCTTTAGGCTCTGAGACTGGACTTTGGGAAGAAAAAGCCTAAAATGGACAGGTGTCCAGGCCACCGGCCCGCGACATGGCATTCTCTGATTCCATGATTCCGTGATATATAAATGGATTTTCGCCCGTGTTCTCTTCCAGCAGCAATGTGTTCATGCACCTTGGACCCATTGCTGCTTCCCAGGTCTCGTCTACGGCATTGCCACCAAGCTTCATTTCTCCTGCCCAGTATTTTCTGGAATATTGATTCTTACCTGGAAAGAACAGCGTGTTGAATTGGTGTGTATCAAACCATACCTATGTTTTTCAGGGCCTTTTCCCATATTCTCAGGGTTTTGCTGAGTTTTAAGCCTTTTTCCCCACCTTCAAAAGGAGTGGGCAGAGGAGGAAGATACGGTGACACTCGTTAGCTGAAGATAAATTCTCATTTGGAAAATGTAAGGCTTTGGTGGGAGATTTGAACTGCAAATGGACAGCTGGGGGTAGATTTGGTCTCTGGATTAAAACAATAACAATTCAAAGTTCAGAAATGTTGTGAATGACAAACCAGGAGTGCCCCCTCCTCCCACCTGGCAATTACTTTAATGTAGAGGGACACAAGCCCTGTTACCTATTGCAGCCTGAGCAGTCAGCCTGGGAGCAGTAAATTAGATGTGGAGCTGGCCAGAAAAACAGGATTTCTATCTTTTCTCAATAAAACTGTGCTTCTGAGACAGTAAATTTCCAAGTGAACAGGAGCAGTAAAGGTGATGTAGGTGTCTGCTGCACTAATGAGCAACATGCCAGGCTCTGTGCCACGATCATGGACCCAGGCAGGGGTGCACCACATCCTCACCAGAGATTTAGTGCAGCAAGCCTCAGATCCTCCTAAACAAAACCCAAAATGGGAACATTTAGAGCTCAGTAAAGGATTTTTTGCTAACGAGACTTCATTTAATTAGCAAATCTGTGAGCAGGGATGATCTGCTATGAGAAAATCCCATTTGGCTCTCACTGTGTCCATGTTTGCTGTCGGGTAGGAACACCAGGGAAGTGAAGCAAGCCCACAGCCAAGCTGCAGCAGTTGCTGAAAACTGTCTGGAAAACGGTCTTTGCTGAATTTGATTTCCCCATCTTTTACTTAGGCAGTCACCCACGCCAGTTTCCAAGCGAGGGCTGAGCCATGTTCCACTGTTTGATCCTCTACAAACCAGCACCTTCAGTGTTTCTTTCACTGCACAGCTAAAACACCTTGCTGCATCAGATTGCACCAAATAATTGTGGAGCAGAGAGGAACAGACGGATGCTAAAATGAAAATAATTCAGCAACAGCAAAGCCAATCCCATTGCCATGAGCTCGTCATGAGCCATTGGGAATTTGTGTCAGCAGCTCACGTCTGCACAGTCCCAACCACAGCAGAGTGAGTCTCAACAGCCATTTAAGGGGAAATGGCTTTAAGCTGATAAAGGGCAGGGATAGATGGGATATTGGGAAGGAATTGTTCCCCATGAGGGTGGAGAGGCCCTGGCACAGGGTGCCCAGAGCAGCTGTGGCTGCCCCTGGATCCCTGGAAGTGCCCAAGGCCAGGTTGGACAGGGCTTGGAGCAGCCTGGGACAGTGGGAGGTGTCCCTGCCCATGGCTGGGGATGGAATGAGATGGACTTTAAGGTCCCTTCCAACCCAACCCAGTCTGGAATTCTGTGATTCTAAGAGCTGTCAGTGCTACACCATCCTCACAGATGGCATCATCACGGAAAGTGGTACGAGATTAATCACTGCTGTGTCTCAGAGATCAACTCCCACTGAGCTGTCCTGGTTTTTTTTCCTAGTGAGCTTTGCGTTCTCCAAGAAGATCCGATTTTATGACCAAATCCAGTCTCTTGTTTCTGCTGGTGTTTGGAGGAGGCAAACTGGCTCTAACAGGCTCATTATCACAGCTGAGGAGAGGAAAGAAAGTCCAGCTGCTGATGCTGGAACAGACAGCATATCTCCTCTTGACCTTCAGCCCCCTTCACCACTCCACCCTCTGTCCCTGGAAAAATCCCCACCCCATCGTGCCATGGTGTGAATCAGCACCTTTCTCGGGAGCTCTCCAATTAAGATTCAGCAGCGCTTGGAGAGCAGCAGTCGGCCCACACTGGACTAATTAATTTTTCCTGCCTGAGTAATTACAGTCCAGAGGTGACCATGAAAGCCAAGCAAATCAATTTGTGTTTTACTGAGATCCTCATCAGTCACGGAGCACTAACCAAGAAGAAAAAAATGACCAGGGACAGAGCTGGCCCCTGAACAGCAACCAACAAAGGTTGCTCTGAAACTGCTAAACTTCAGCGCTGGTAAATGCAGTCCTCAAAATCTTTTTGGTTTTTTGCTTTTGTTTTTTTTTTTTGGCCCAATCACTCTGCTGCTCAAAATTTTAAACTCCATCTCCCTCACTGGCACTCACATTCCCTGCAACTGGCTCATCCCAGCCAAAAACCCTTCAAAGCTCAGTTTATGGAGATGAGCGCAATCATTTTGCAAATGTCTCAGCAAGTGTTGGGAGTGACTTTCCCACTTTCCAAACAGAGGCAATCTGCTGCTCTGCTGAGCCAGTGCGGTACCACCAGCAGCTGAACCTCTCGCCCAGGAAAAACTTCCCCAAATGTGCCAGGGATGCAGACAGACAGCTGTCTGCACACACCACTTGTTGATACATGCGTGAAATGTCTTCTCAGCCATAACAGAGAACATCCCACAGAAGCTCTGTCTCCTGAATCCAAAGATTTCTTTCTTTCCCATCTAAATTTTTCCACGGAGTTCATGTGGTCCTAGACGAGTGGTTTGGCTGGTGGTATGATGGAGAGGATCGAGTCTGAGCAGGAGGCGGAGCGCCTTCGGAGCTGGTGTGCACACAGGACAACGCAACTGCTGCCAAAGGCTTTCCAGGGTGCTCCTGTCACAAACAATCCTGTGCAGCCATTTCCATCAGGGACCATCAAAGGCAGGGCTCTCAAAGCCAGAATCAGTCAGGAGGAGAACGGGACGGAGTGGGAAGAGCGCTTGTGCCCCAATACTGCTCTCCACATCCCCTTGTCCAGCAGGCGCTGGGCAGTGGGGCCACATTGCCCTGACAGGTACCACTGGCCAAAACCACCCTGCTACACCCTGAACTGGTTCATGGAGAAAGCTCCAGTGGCTGGGGAGGAGCCTCGGGTTTGTTGCTGAGGTCCCATAATGAAGCTGGATGATGATCAAAGTCACCATCAGGGGATCTTTGCCCAGATTTGAGCAGCGTGATGGGGATTGCCCCATCCCTGGAAGTGTCCAAGACCAGGCTGGATGGGGCTTGGAGCAACCTGGGATAGTGGAAGGTGCCCCTGTGCAGGGCAAGGGCTGGAACAAGGTGGGCTTTAAAGTCCCTTTCCAACCCAAACTGGTCTGGGATTCTAAGATTCTGTTTATGTCCACGGCCCATCATCCAGAGAAGCCACCTTCTATAAAAAGCTGATCCTATTAACCGCACTGAAGTTGGTATTTGGGTTTTTTGTTGTTTTTTTTTTTCTCTCCCCATGCACAGAAGCTGGTTGGGGGTTTTTTTGGCCACCCAAAATGATGGCCTTTTTCCCAGAACGGACTTTTCCTGCCAACACGTTTATTTTTAGACATAATTGCTCTTCAGTTCCTCCTGATGAGCATGCTTTGAGGAAACGCTGCCTTTGGAAAGGCCCAAGCCCCGAGTTCAGAAAGAATTTGCAGAGAGGGATGGAATTGTTGGGATTTTTTGCTGTGCTCTTTCTCCATGCTTCCTTCCCATTATGCCCTCTGCTGTCAAGGCATAGACCTTGGTTTTTTTTTTACTCTACCAACCTCAGCAAAGCGCAGGCTGAGGGACCCCGAGGCGCTCTTACCGCGATGAATGGCGCACCAAGAGCTCTTTGTCCTTCAACGCGAGCGACTCCGAGCATGGCAAACCCACCCCGTGGGTCATGGGGGGCGATAAAAACACAGCAAATAATTTATCAGCACGGTCGTGTGAAAGCCAGCGGCGGTTGCAATTACCAAACTTGCGCCCCAGAATAATTATCTCTCACGGAAAGATAAAAAACCTCCCCAAAATTCGCCCGCCCCTCGCGCAATGGCGCCAAGAAGATGATTTCTCTTGACGCGCTGAACTTTTGAACCCGACGGAAAAAATCTTTTTTTTTTTACAAGAGAGTCATCGAAAGTTCATTGCCCTTTCTCACATTTGCACCACCAAAGGGACATAAGGAAAAACATCAAGTGTAATATCCGTCAATGTTAGTGAGGCATTCAGAATATATCACCGATGCATAAATAACCCCCATGAAACTCCAGTGGCAGGGGGAGGTTCTGGAAGAACGGAGATACACAACAATATTTAATTATAAATTGCATCAAAATGATTGTCTTTACTCATCAAAGGGCGTTCCACAAACATTCCTTTGGTTCAGATGTGAGCCTGAAAATCGTGGGTGCCCCCATCCAAAAGCTCGGGATTTTTCTTGGTTCACTGGCTACTTTTTCCTGCCAAAGCTCATAAAAATCCAGACACCAATTTACTTAACACGAGGGGTGTGAAATCCCCACTTAGGGAAGGTGAAGTTAATTGGAAAAGAAAAAAAATCATAAATTCAGGCCACTGAGCAGTTTGAATTGGCGAGCTCTCCTGTGACCTTGATTTGTTGTGGTTTTATTTTCCTGAAATGTTTTTCCCAACACAAGTTGGGTGGAAAAATCCACTGGAATCACCAAACACTGGGTTTTCCTACCCTTTGTATGGAGCAGCGGGTGTGTACTCTTTGTGCAAGGCACAGGCTGATGGAAAAATCTTCCCGGAAGGAGCAGCAGGAGGAAGTAGGTGGGAAGAACCCCAACCCTCTCTAGGGATTGAAGACTTGGAAGCCTTTTGTTCTCTCCAAATTACCACCTCCCACTGCCTATTCTTTCCTGGAGGCTGTCAGGGTCATCTCATCCCTAGTGCAAGACCAGTCCATGGTCAACACCCTCCTGTGCTTCCCTCAGGCTCCCTGGCTCTGTGTCTGGGTCTGGAATCTCTGCCCTGCTGGGGTCTCTGGGGTGGAGAATCACAGCATGGTTTGGGTTGGAAGGGACCTTAAAGATCATCATTCCCATCCCATCCATGGGCTGTGGGCCGCATCCCTGCAGCACTTTTGTCTGAGAGGCTCCAAAGTCTCGCACCACAGACAACGTTGGGACCCAGGGCGCCGAGCTGCTGCTGCTGCCAATACCTGTGCAAGGAAAATCCTCTGGAGCACTTCCTCTGCTGTCCCAGGACTTCCATCAGGGGTGACCCACAGCACGTGCAAGGGAGGAGCTCAGTCTGCACAGGCCCAGTGTTGTCTGTGGTGGGAGATTCTGGAGACTCAGACAAAACTGCTGCCCACGGGGCCACGGATGGAATGGGAATGGTGATCTTTAAGCTCCCTTCCAACTCAGACCCCTCTGTGATCCTGTGTCACAGACACCCCAGTGGGGCAGAGATTCCAGCCACAGACACGGTGCCAGGGAGGCCGAGGGAAGCCCAGGAGGACGCTGACCCTGGTCCTGCACTAAGGATGGGATGACTCTGACAGCCTCAAGCCTAAAACAGACTGTGGGAGGTGGTAATTTGAAGAGAGCTAAAGGCTCCCTGCTCTTCAGTCCCTGGAGAGACTCTTCTGTTGCCTTCAACCACGCACACATTAAATAATGTGGGTAAAGCACCATCACACGGAACTTGGAGGAAGCTGAAATTACTGCACCCCCCATTTTTGTAGCCCTGCTTGGACCATTTGGTGAGGGACCCCTTCGCTGCTTCCACATGCTCACTGCCAACAGCAGCTCCTGCTCTCGCTGGTGGAGATGCACATTTGCTCTTTGTACAACTTCCCTCCCCGTGGGGGAATACAGGAGGAGAAGGAAGAGAGGAAAGAAACTGTCCCAGCTGGAGAGACCCCCACGGTGCTGCCTCATCGTCAGACCCAGCCCCCAAGTCTTGTCAAATCATATCTGGATGGGGAACATAAAAGACAGCACGGAAATCTTACCCAGGGGTGTGAATATTCCTCTCTCTGGGAGGCAGCCACCACCTCCACGACTTTCAGAGGGAGAGTGTAAAAGGGGCAGGGAACAGCTCCAGGCGATGTTTCCTGCGGGAGTATCAATGTGCTGGCTGGAGGATGTGATCAGAAATCGTGTGGGGTCATTAAAACTCCCCTTTAGCCTGAGCTTTGTGTCAGTGTGGACCAGGCAGCTCTGACAAGGATCTGCTGTGGGAGAGGGGCCACCCGCACGTTCAGGGAATCAGCCTGGGACAGCCAGCCGACATTCACAGCCCCACAGTGAAGATAGGCCATGGAAAAAAAGGGAAATATAAAACGATACAAATGCAGCACAAAGAAAGCTGAGGCTCAGTGCGGAAAACTAAATTATTAGAGAATTATCTGGCAGATATTCAAGAAGCAAAGTGCTGAAATGGAGATGCTGAACTTGGATAGGGATGTACAGCACAAGGCGTGAGAAAGGGGACACAGAGCTTTGAATAAACTCGGTATTTTGATATAAATAGCAAGACATCTTAAAGCATTATATCTGATTGGGAGTGGCAAAACAAGTGAGCAGGAGATTTCCAAGAGGGAGAACCAGCTTCTTTCTGAATGATACAGAATGCAACGCCTTTTTAGGTGTTCTGAAAAGCTGCAGAATTTAAGTTAGAGAGAAAATAAAGTCAGAACAGCATCTCCTCCAGACACCAAGGCAGCAGGACAAAACCAGAAATACACACAAATAATTATTTCCTATCTTCAGGTATTTTAGACATCTTTTGTTTATTGAAAACCAAGATGCAAACACAAACTTTCTTTCCACGTACCAGTGAAAAATGAATTAAGTTTACATCTTTCCAGTGAACGAAATTATTGTTGAGTCTTCCTCCTCTTTTCCCCCTCCCCAGTAAATAGATGTGAAAAGGAGATTTTAACCTTAACAAAATTTAGTCCCTCCTGCCATTGTCACTCCACCAGGCTGTGCTGTCCACGTGGATTTATCACCACGCCACAGCTCGCTGAGCCTCGCTGGCTGTTACCAGGGTTTGGAGCATGTTTTCCTCGCAATAACCCACTTCCATTTTCTACACCGTCCCTGGATTTATGACATTATTTATTCTCTATAAATTCCCATTGCTTTTTTTTCCCTAATGGCAATTTCATCCTTTGTTTCCCCCCAGAACCGCGGGCCGGGGGTGCAGGGCTGGGGGCTGGCTGCACTCAGTAAATGCAATTATTGACACGCCCCCAGCACACACATCCATACGTGTCCAGATCTGCTGCTAATAACACATCTGCAAGGGAAAAAGGAAGAGTTCAGGGAGGATGGAAATTAGTTTAAAAAATTGGGTTGGGTGGTGAATCTTTTCAACCAGAAAAAATGGGATTTTTTTTTTGAAGTCCAACCAGTCGTCCTCTGGCCATTGCACAGAGAATCACCTGCCTGACCAGCCAGACCAGTGACTTGTGGCATTTCCACATGAAATCATCTTACCTTTGGTTCAGAATCTGTAAGACATTTACATTTGGAAAACAACAAGAAGAAAGAACACCTGGAATTTTTATTTTCTCTCACTCTTATTTGTGGAATACATGAATTTGTGGAACCAAGAAGGGTCATTCTCAGCCTCGTTAAATCCCTCAGGGATCCCGTGCGTGGTTTTATTTTTAAATTTTATTTAACGAAACCAACAAAACACACCCCCCAAAAAATTATTTCATTTTGATTTGAGCATCCTGCCCTCTCCCCTTGGTTTGGTAAATGAACAATTGATTATTCCCTTTCTGCTGCACGACCACTGACACTGCATTTATTTCCCTCTCCGCAAATCTTCCCATTGAGAGCGTTCCCAGCTCCATAAATTCTCATGAATAATGTACTAACCAGCATAAATGTGACACTTTCATATATGTGGCCTGATCTGATTAATTGAGATCCACAACATCCTATTATCTATGTTATCTCATCCTGGCAGTTTATATATATTAGATTGACCTGAAATACACTTTTAATTGATTTTTATCAACAAATCCGAAGAGCTGTGGTTTGATTTTACTGTGCTTGTAGCAAGCCTGCATCTTCACTTAAGCTGAGCTGCATTTCATACTTTGATGGATTTTCCATTAAGATCACAGGAAAGAACCTTATTTAGATATTAAAATGTTAAACAAAACATGGCAGAAAGGACTAAGAGAGGAGAATGCCAACCAACACCATTAAAATTCTTACTAAAATAAATATACATCAACAATGACAAAAGAAGATTGATACAACAGAAAATAAAATTTATAATAGTCAGAGCTGTGAAACAGCTTGGCAAGGAATTAAAAGAAAACAAGGAAAAAAGTGCAAATTCAGTGCTAATAATCAGTGAAAGTGTGGAAGGAAGAGGGTTCATAGAACACTCCGATTATTCATTTGAATCCCTCAAAAGAAAGATATTTATCTCCTTCTGAAGGCTGGTGGCCAAGGAGTGATGCCTCACAGGCTCCCAGCTGGAGTTGGGAAAGGGACTGGATGGGATTTAAGGTCCCTTCCAACCCAAACCATTCCGTGATTCTGTGCAGCAAAAAAGTGTAAAAACTGTGAAAAGCAAATAAGAAAATGTACAAGAGGGGAGATAAATATGCAAAGAAGGAGCAGTGCAGACAATGGATAAAATGCCTCAAGAAAACTGCCTTGTATTTAATAATCATTGGAAAATCAACTATTATACAGGAGTCTGCAGACCAGAAAAAGCCAAGGAAAGAAAACACAATAGAAGCAGTGCCTCAAAAGATCAGATTTTATACATTTATGACACCAGCACATTCCAAAAAGGCAGACATATTTTTTTTTCACAGCTCTGACTAGTACCAGATAAGGAAAAAACCCAGGCAGAGGCACACAAACAAGCAGGAAATTGCATGGGAAGTCAACATCAATGCTCCGTGAACGAGCAGAGCTACAAAGACTTCGCTGCATTGTGCTGAGGGAGAAAGCAAACCCAGAGCTAAGCAAAGAGAAATTAAAATTTCATGCAGGGTCTAAGGCAGTGTAAGACACAAACACACCAGAATGGATATTTATCGGCCAAACAACACAGGAATCGTTACTTTCAGCAGTAAATTAAAGGAATGCTGACATGAAATCAGAGAGAAATATTCCGTACAAACCCACAGGAGTGAAATGGGTAAGCAAACATAAAATATTCAGTCAGGATGATGCATCTGCCAGCAAGGGAGAAAACGTTTCTGCTACCCAGAACTGCAGATACTGGTGTAACTTCAGAGCCAGCAGTTCCAAAATGGAACTGACCTCCCACACTTGTTCTGCACAGAGAGGACCCCGAATGAGGCTGTGGAAACCTCGACCTGGCAGGAACTGGTATCACAGAGAGCATCAGGCACCGCAGCTGTGCCACAGGGCGCCTGGGAAACGCACCAGGAGCGTTGCTGGGATTTTTTCAGGGAGCTGTGGAGGTGGTAAAACACTGAGAGAGGTGCTCAGAGCAGCTGTGGCTGCCCCTGGATCCCTGGCAGTGCCCAAGGCCAGGCTGGACAGGGCTTGGAGCAGCCTGGGACAGTGGAAGGTGTCTCTGCCATGGCAGGGAGTGGGACAAGATGGGCTTTGAGGTGCCCTCCAGCCCAAACCATTCTGGGATTCTCTGATTCCGTGATTACCCTGTGACTCCGTGAGCCTCAGCACAAACACCAGGACACGCCGAGGGCTCACTGCTGGCGTTGCAGGTGAAAGCAAACACATCCCCAGGTCCCAGAGGCTGGGAAGAGGAACTCGGTCAGGAGTGCAGGGAAACCATTCCCAGCTGAAGGCTGACCCTCAGGGTGGACTGGATTATGAAAGGTAAAACTGACCCCATCAATGGGTCCCCGGCCACCAGGCTTCGTACTGGGGGGAGCTGACGTCCAGCAAATCAAGGCTCTCCTGGGGCAGAAATGCAGGTGCTTAAAAGCCTGTGCAGTTTTGGGGATCAGGATTCAGCCTTTGGGGGCCTAAGCTCACATGTGGGTCTCAGGCAGGGATTGCTGAGCTGCATCTCCTTCAAATTTCACTCTTTAGGTCTCTACAACTTCTGGAAATTGCAGCCCTACACTCCCAGGATAGATTCTGATTACACAGCAGTTTCCTCTCGGTGTTTTTCCACCGATTCCCACTGAGTTCTGCCTGACTTGCATCAGTGTGATGGGAGGGAATTCTCAGCTACTCAGCGCTCACTGCTGTGTCTTCCTGGGGCATAGCAGAGAAGCTTCGGGGGGATTCGGGGCTGCTGTTGGCACCAGCTGGTTTTTAAAGCAGGGCAGTTACTGGGGGCAGGGATGGTAGGGGCCAGAACAGCTCTGTGCTGTCACTTTTCCTTTCTGGAAAAGGAAAGGAAATGTTTTCAGCCTGGGAAGTTCAAGATTTTACATCAGACCCATCCAGCTGAGATTCCTTTTTAATGGTTTGCTCTGAGAGCAAAGAAGCAGTCTGGAAAAAGCCCAGGCAAGACCTGCTTCACGTTTGGACAGCAGCAAATCCCCTCCCCAGCGCCACAGTACCATGGCATCATGGAATATTCAGAGTTGGTATGGACCCACAAGGGTCATGGAGTTCAACTCCTGATCCTGCCCAGGACACCCCAGTGATCCCAGCCTGTGCCCCAGAGCTTTGTCCGAACGCTCCTTGCTCTCTGTGCCAGACATTTTCCTGTAGCCACCTGAAAGACCCACTGCTCTTTTTTTATTACCTGCTCCGAGTACAAGTGTTCCATCTCCCAGAACATCCCACACAGTGTCACCTCTCTCAGGTTTGTCACATGGTTCTGGGCCCGGGAGCCTCCCTGAATTGTTTGCAGGTTCTTTCTGCTCTTGGTGCAGATGGAGGAAAGTGTCCAGGGCCTTGCAGCACTGGACATTACAAAGGCACCTGGGCAGAGGGAGTGACCTGATGCTCACACAGAGCTGGGAGGAGAAATGGGGAGCTCGTGGCCCAACAGGAGAGCCAGCAGGAGCTGCCTGCCCCAGGCCAAGCTGGCACCACTGTTGCTGAAAATGTGGCTTCCTTGGGAAGGATTTCAGGTGTGCCTGAAGAAGTCCTTGGGAGCTGATCCTGCCCCATAATCTGTTCAGCAGGTTTCCCACAGAGATCAGGTCTTACCCAAGATGAAGACAACACTGTTCCCTCACAGACTCAAGTGGCCAGTAGGGTGGGAGGTGAGCTTTAATTTAATTTAAGGCAATTAATGCCTTTGCTGCCTTCCTAGACATTCCCCTGTGCTTGTTCTGCTTGTGGGCTCAGGGTCGGGGTCGGGGTGGGTGAACATCAGCTGCACCCACTTCCCTACAGGTCAGAACGACCTGGTCCCTCTCAGGGATCCCTTTTTTCCAGTCCTCCTGCTCCTGTGACTTGTACCCCTTGCTGCTCACCAAGGGCTCCTGGGAAGAGCTGTCCCTGCAGGAAACAAGGCTCCCTCCCTCCCCAGGCACCTTTAGGGCCTCTCCAGCACCGCATGAAAAAGGGAAAACCCATGCCCTGCTCAGCTGTGTGGTGCCAGAAGGACTGGGGCGGGTTCGCAGCCAAATAAAAGCCTTGCTGGGCTCACTGGTTTCAGTCCAAGGCTTCCCACCCGTCTTTCCTGCTGACGTTTCGGGGCTGTGTGGGCTGATCCTGAGCAGAGATTGGAGCTGGCAGGTTCAGGCCCTGACCCAAAGATCCGGGACCACCCCAGCTCCTGCTGTCCTGAAGTGTCTTACCCCTGCAGAAATCTTTGCCTCGGTTACAAACATCAAACCCGAGCTTCTCCTGACTAATCCATGCAGAAATTCCTTTTTCCTTTGGAAAAGAAGTATGAGGGTGACAGAACCAGACACGCAGATCTGTGACTATGAACTAAATTATTGATGCTCTCTTCTTAGGAGTCGAACTCTTTATTGCAGCTGAATGTTGGATTATGACAGCCAATGGTCTGTGCAGACTGTTCACTGCATTATTTATATCAATCATCTGAGCTACACCTCGTTCTCTCCATTGGGGCTCTTTTAGGGTTGAAAGATCACTGCAGAGAAGAATTTGTGGGTAGTAATTAAAATAAAATCAAATTCATTTCCATAGGACTTGATCCTTTCACTGATTTACAGTAATCCTTTACATATGTGATTTTCCTTTTTAAATTTTTTTTAATTTTTTTTTTTTTTTTAGTTTTTACACACAGGGCTGTCAAGGGAACAAGATTCCCATGAAAACATCTGTGATTTACTCCCAACACGGGGTTCAAGCTGGGGGGTGGTTGCTTAGACACTGAAATGCCTTGAATTTCCTTCTCCTCTTTCCAATTGCTTGTCAATCCATTGGGCATTGACACCTCCATGAATAATGAAGAAAAGGAAAATCATCACAGAAGTTCTAAGATAAAATACTCGAACCCGTGCACATATAAATTTGCAGCATGTTTTAACTAAAGAACAAGTTAGTGGCAAACAGAGTAGATAATTTATTGCTACACTTGTCAATTAATTATTCCGACCAAACGGTTTAAGCAGGGTAACAATGATATCTGTTTATCTTGCAGTCATTTACCAGGCACTAAACAAGTTCTGGGCATGTTTTCCCCCTTTTTCAGAAATCAATATCCCTCTTGTTTCTTTACCTTCATATTTACACCCAGGCAGGATCACTGGGAAGTGTAAAAGTTGGACAAAGTACCTAGAAAGGAAAGCCACAAGCGAATGCTTCAAACTTTACAATTCACATTTATTTTGAAAAAATGTCTTGTTAAAAATACTCCTACAAAGGCATTGGAGCAGCAGGTTTCTGTTTCCTTTATAAATACATCTGATTTATTTATTCATTTACTTTTTTTTTTCTCAGTAACATCGAAAGACATCTGACAAAGCCAGGGAAGCCCTGGGCTGAATGGAAGACACATCCCTGTGTAACAAGGACCTGCGCACGATCTCCCCATTCACAATTAAAAAAAAAAAATACAAATACTGTCATGAAAAGCGTTCTGTTGTCCGCAGGGTCGCGGCCAACACGTGGGAAGAGCAGGAACCCAGGGCTGGGGACACCCTGGAGCCCAGCTGGTGGATCCTGGGGCTGGCGGCAGGGGAGGACAGGACACAGTGTTGACTCAACACCCTTGCTGTGGGTGCTGAAGGACTCACCCCGTTCCCCCATCCCACTCTCCAGCTCCTGCCGGAGGTCAGAGCCCGGCAAAGCCTCCTGTCCCTGCAAACTTCCCCTGTGCCTTTGGCAGCTCCTCCACAAACCTTCCAGGGAAGGACATTTTCCAGCTGTCCCACCACGTCCTGTGGGAGGACCCCGTGAGTGCCCTGGTGGACAAGAGAATTCCCTGCCACACCTCCCCCGTTACCTCACTGCCACCTGCCACCTCAGGGTCACCCTCCCTTCCCTCCGGGACCCTCCTGGGATTTAGTGTCTGAGCTAGGAGAAGATCTTCCCTGCAAGGAGTCTTTTGGAATGGGAGCCTGGACGTTGGCTCTTCAGTTCCTCAGAAGCCCATGCGTAGATGATGGCATGGGAGGGAAATTTGGATACCTGTGCCCAGCTCATCCTGAGAGGAGATTCTGAGCTCCCAAACTCACCTGTGTCCTGCTCCCCACAGGCTCTCTGAGCTCCCAAACTCCTGTGTCCTGCTCCCCACAGGCTCTCTGAGCTCCCAGCCTCCTGTGTCCTGCACCCCAGGGGCTCTCTGAGCTCCCAAACTCCTGTGTCCTGCTCCCCAGTGCTCTCAGACCATGGCTTGGGGAAGTGAGAGGGGTCATGCCTTTCTCTGGGATGTGCTCGGAAGCACCAGGTTCTTTTATCCAGCATGAACTGTGACACCTCGGCTCTGGCTTCAGCTGCTGGAGCACCCCCAGGCTCCCCAAACTTAAACCAGAGCCTCAAAGCACTCCCTGGGCAGAGTTCACGTCCAAGCCAACCAGCACGGCAGGGAGCGACACAAGGTCAGCAAAGCCTGTCCAAAGCAAACCTGGAAATACAAATCGTGTCCTCACACTGATGGAAGTGCTCATCCACCCGTGGCAAGAGGCCAGGGAATATTCTGCTTCCCCTGCCTTCGAGCTGGGGCTGTCAGAAACAGTGACTGCTGCCTTCTCACCTTTCTCACATCTTTCCTGATTTAAGGGCATGAAACCTTTTCCTGAGCTATCCCGTGGGAACATCGGCTAGGGATCCTGACATGCCGGACCTGCTTTCACACAACTCCCTACTGCTTCATCCAGGATGATCTGTGATGTGGGGTGGATGTTTCCAGAAAGAAAGGCAGGCAAAGGGGGGATTATTTCATGGGAAGAGACGCAGCTAAGCACAGGTTCCCCGCAGAGACGTGCTGAGCCAGCTCCGAGGAAGGGAATCCCTGGCGATGGCCCAAACCTGAACAAACCATCCAGCCCTTCCGCACTGGGGAGGGGACAGAGGGCAGAGAAACAGCAGAGAGAGAGAGAGAGTGCTGAAGGTGGAGGCCAAGCAGTGACAAAGAAAAGGGTGCAAGAGTCCCAGGCTGAAAAGCGGATGTAGAAGTCACTGCAGGAGGGCACCCAACAGAACAGTGCCGGGGCTATGGATCCACAAAGCAAGAAGCAGCTGCAAGCCCCCGTCTCTGATCCTTGATTCCTCCCCCTCCAGCTCCAGCAGGATGGCGGGGGATGTGCTGTATGGGGGGTCTTGGAGGACCATTCTGAAGTGGGGAGAAGCGAAGCCGGGGCTCGGGCAGGAGACGCCGGATGATCCAGGAGGACGCCCACAGCCCGGCTCCAGGGACTGCTCTCCTTGTCAGGGTGTCCAGACTGCAGCTCCCGCTCAGTGTCTCCAGCTCCCTCACCCTCCAAGGGGTCTCTCCTTCCCCCCGTGCTCAAACCAGGCTTTTCACTGCTCGGATCCCGCTGTTGGATGGGACAGGGATGACCACACTCGTCTGTCCCTCCGCCCGTGGCTGATCCTGGGCAGGGGGAGCTGGGCTGTCTCACTTCCCTCCACTGCTGAACAGCTTGAAAGAAAACTCTGGAGCTTGAAGGATGGCTGGTCAGACCTCAGGGACCCAGCCACACCGCCCCGAGCAAGTCCTCACTCCAGAGCCCCGCAGGATTTTGGGAACTCCTGCAATCTGAACTTTATTTCTCTGCACCTCAGTCCTGTGGAAAGCCTGGGCTGGGCTCTAGGATGGACTGGGAGGTGCTCAGGCAGGGTGGGAATGGACACAGTGGTCACTGGGAGCTGGGCTGGCCAACATGAAACCCACAGCCCTGAAACTTGGCTGCCTCACATGAGGGTTGGACTGTCCTTCACTAAAAGCTGGGATTTTCCAATGATCCCAGTGCTCCTGGGATCCTGGACACAGAAGCTGGGATTTTCAGAGGAAAAAAGAACCATCAGAGAGCACCAAGCGTGTCCCTTCCCTGGCCCCCTACAGCTCACGAGGCTCTGCAGGGGCCGGGAATGCACAGCCAGGGATCCTTCAGCTCCAGCCTGGCCCTTCTCCCACATTCCTGGGCTCTCTGCAGAGGGACACCAATCCCTGCCTGTGTCAAAGAGCTTCTCACTTGTGCCATCAAGGCAGACCAAGGCACAGAAGTGTTGGAATGTCTGGATCTAAGTTGTCCCCAGGACATAAAGAACAAATTCATCTTCAGAGCTGGGCCAGCACTCCAAACCGAACCTTGCACTTAATCCCTGCCTGGATCCTGTCCTGGAGCCCCCAACACTCAGTGCCTGCTCTGGGACCCTCTGGGATTTCCCTGCACTCCCCCAGCCCAGCCCTGAATCGCTCCATTGCACCAAGAGCTTTTTGCCCATTTTAGAACCTTGTCCCAGTCTCCTTTCCTGCATTTTCACCCTTGAGGCAGCTCTGACGGGTCCGTTTGGACTCCTGGTCAGATTCCCAACCAACCAGCAGGTCACAGGGCTGAGCCAGCCAATGCAGAGGGACAAATCTCACTGTCACAAACCACCCCAGAGCAGAGGAAGGGAAGGACGGGGATCTCTCACACCCAGCACTCCTAAGGTTCCTCTGGGTCATGAAAGAAGGTTTGAGCTCAGAGTGCTTCCACAGAGAGCTTCCACATCCAACACACGATGGATCACCCAGTCAACCTCCCTTTTTGTGCTTTTCCAGCTGTTTGAGGCACTGATGTCCCACTGCAGCTCTGAGCCCCAGGGATGCCTTGGGATGCACAAGGAACTGGGAGGAGGAAGCAAGTGGTTTCCTCTGACATGGGAAACCCTCTGGCTCCACACTGAAATCCTTCCCCAGAAAGAGTGCAAATGGAAAATCAATGATGCTTGATGGAGCGCTTGGGCTTTTAAGAGATGTAGAATGTGCCAGTCCCACGGACACGACGGTACATAAGAATGTCTGCAGGAATCCAGTCACACACCCTGTGCCCCCGGGCATCCATGACCCAGAAAAACTGGAAGAGGCATTTTTGTGTCAAGGAGATTATTCTTTCAAAAGTTTGTCCAGTCACCTTTCGAGTCACAGAATGGTTTGGGTTGGAAAGGACCTCAAAGCTCATCCAGTCCCACCCTGTGCCATGGGCAGGGACACCTTCCACTGTCCCAGGTTGCTCCAAACCCCGTCCAACCTGGCCTTGGGCACTGCCAGGGATCCAGGGGCAGCCACAGCTTCTCTGGGCACCCCGTGCCAGGGCCTCAGCCCCCTCACTGGGAAGAATTTCTTCCTAAAATCCAATCTAAACTTATCCTCCTTTAGCTTAAAGTCATTCCTCCTTTTCCTGTCAATCCATCAAATGCTGGATCCATGTTCCAGCCATGAGTTCCACCCTCCAACCACTGTGCTTTGTGCCAAGGAATATTCTGCTTCCCCTGCCTTCGAGCTGGGGCTGTCAGAAACAGTGACTGCTGCCTTCTCACCTTTCTCACATCCTTCCTGATTTAAGGGCATAAAATTTTTATTGTTGTGGTTTGCCTCTGCCAGAACCAAGAATCAAAATCTATTTATCTTTTATACCTCCCACAGACTTCTGGCTGTTCCAGGAGCCCTGATCTGGCTGCACCTATCTGTATATTTATTTCTTCACATCCATGCATCCCTTTTGAGCGGAGGAGAACAAAAGCATCGCCAGCATTTGCAGAGCCAGCACATCAAAACTCCACTGGTTCGTGACCTTGTGTGAAGGCTCCTGAATGCCAATATTTGATAGCAATCAGAGATTTCACATTTATTCTCCAGCAGCAAAGGCCGAGCCAGGCTGTGGGTTGGCCACACCATCTGTTCCAGGCTGGTGATTTTATCAACCTCCATCTCCCAGCCCAGCCCACTCAGCCTGGAGTCAGCGAGCTGGAAGTGCAGACCAAAGGCAGTTTGGGGAAAAGGGATCGGACTGTCAGCGTCATCCTCAGGCAGAGCAACGTGCTTCCCCCAGTCCTCATGGAATCCTGGCGTGGTTTGGGTTGGAAAGGACCTTAAAGATCATCTGTTCCAACCCCCCGCCATTGGCAGGACTCCTCCTCGAACGCCTTCCATTAGTTTTTCCTAACACAGCTGTTTGGCTCCTAAAGACAAAATTTAATCCTTCCCTCCCAGACCTGGTTGGAACAACCAAAGGATGTGGCACGGCGAGAGCTCCACACTGACCCCAGAGGCAGAAGTCGAAGCTACAGCTGAGGCAAGTGAAAAACTCCTGAAGTTTACTGCAACGAAAGAGCTGGAAATGGATCAACCAAGTGTTTGTTGTTCTTTTTTTTTCATGAAGGCAAAACGGGGCTCCTGAAAAAAAAAAATGAGGCACGCAAGGCAGAATCTTGTGGTTTGTTTGCAGGGGTGGCAGTGGGGGCACTGGGATGTCCCAGGGGAATCAGACAGGGAGACAGAATGGCACTGCTGCTGCACGCCTGCAGAGCTCACAGGGGAATTTCTTGCAGAATTTAAAAAGAAGAAAAAAAGGGAGAGATACTGCTGAATCAGTTGTAAGACAGCACGAATGCAGATTCAGGGAAAGATTTGTGGGGAGAGAGAGGGCTTCTTGCTTCCAGTCCCAAATTTCTGCAAATAACATTTGTCAGTGGAGTTGGCAGGAGTAACAGAGGGACAGCAAGGAGGTAAATTCCAGGAAATATTTGGAGAGTGCAGGGAGTTTTCTAGGAGAGCAGTGGAAGATTGGAACACATATGGAAGCAAACCCAGGCCAAGGTTGTGTTCTCTCTTTGTGAAAGGCAAAGAATTAAAAGAAGCAAAGCTATCCTGAACAAGTTGAGATAAAAAAGGCCAAAACGTGACTGTAGATAAAAAACATTGAATCCCATATGTGAAGAACTTGCAAATACATAACATTTTTGAGGATGGAAAAAGACCTACATTAAATCAGCCTCGAGTTAGACATGCAGGAAGGAAGATGATTTACATTAAAACAATAAACTCCACTAAACCAAACCAGACAGCAGTGACACTTCCAGTACTCTGGATTTGTACATCCAAGGCAGTCCCAGATTTATTGCATCATCAGAGGATACAACTGTTAACGATGCAGCAGAGTTCAAGCCCTGACTCCAGGATTCATATAAATCAGCCAGGAAAATATAACAAGAAGTTTCCTCAGCTGCTCAAACCCTCCAAGAGGTTCTCTCTGCAGGCCACTGCTAATCTGCGGCCTGGGTGATGATTCCTGGGAAAGAACCTTTCCGTTAACCCAAATTCCAAGAACAGCTTCGGGGAGTGTGGGAAAAGCCCTGCGGCCCAGGCAGCAGCTGGCACTGATGAAGGTCCCTCTCCTCAGCTCAGCTCAGCTCAGCTCAGGCCAGGCCAGGAGGGAGCTGCTCTGGCTGCTCAAGCGGCCAGTGAAGAGAGCAGGAGCCCGGCCAGGGGAAGGGGTAGCAGGAGCCAGCAGCCCCTGCGTGGCCGATCTTGCAGGCAGAGCTCACGAGGATGAAGCTCTGCTGTGTCCCCAGCTCCTCTGTGCCCTGCCTTACCCTGCCCTGCCCGGGGCTCCCCCTCGATGCCCCGAGCTGATGCTGCTGTGCATCCACGGCATGGATCCCAGCCCACACTGGGGTTACAGCACCGAAGGAGCACGGCATGGATCCCAGGCCACACTGGGGTTACAGCACCGAAGGAGCACGGCATGGATCCCAGGCCACACTGGGGTTACAGCACCGAAGGAGCACGGCATGGATCCCAGGCCACACTGGGGTTACAGCACCGAAGGAGCACGGCATGGATCCCAGGCCACACTGGGGTTACAGCACCGAAGGAGCACGGCATGGATCCCAGGCCACACTGGGGTTACAGCACCGAAGGAGCACGGCATGGATCCCAGGCCACACTGGGGTTACAGCACCGAAGGAGCACGGCATGGATCCCAGGCCACACTGGGGTTACAGCACCGAAGGAGCACGGCATGGATCCCAGGCCACACTGGGGTTACAGCACCGAAGGAGCACGGCATGGATCCCAGGCCACACTGGGGTTACAGCACCGAAGGAGCACGGCATGGATCCCAGGCCACACTGGGGTTACAGCTCTGAAGCAGCACTGCAGCAGTGGGAAACCCCGGGACAGCCACGTTTACCCGGATCCCATGGAAGCCCCAAGCTGCCTCTGGAAGCTGCTGCTCAGCAGCGAGGATATTATGGAGAGGAGAAGCTCCTCAGCTGCTGAAAAGCACAAATCTCCACTAATTCGTGAAAGGCAGTTCTGAGGGTTGACTGGGGAGCAGAGCAGATCCTTTAGGGAGGGGTCATGCGGCTCACAGGGGGCCGTGTCCCCACAGCCACAAGGACAAGTGATTCCTCATGGCAGCGCTGCATCTTACAGGTTTGTTTTTCCTTTCTCCTTCACACCCCTGGGCTGTAATTCCAGCAAATGGGCTGGAAATGACCCACAAAGTATATTCTAACTTTTTACTATCCACCTAGGCTTTGCTTCCTCTGCTCTGCCCCGTGATGCTCTGCAAGATTTGAACTTATCAGTGTCCAACCAACTGAGAACTTCCAACCTGCTCAGCATTCCCACCGAACGCCATCCCCAGGGTGACCCTCAGCAGGAGATGGGAAATGGAGAAGGGAAGGGCTGGGAGGTAGCTTGAAAGGTCGCGGGGAAACGTGAAAATTGCAACGAGCTGCCTGAAAAAATCTCCGTGTGACGATTTCTGTTAAGTACCCACACATGCACACATGCACATGCACAACAGCATTTCACAGTGTCAATGTCAGCAAGTGCCTTTTTCCCCCTTTCCCCTTGGAACACGCTGAGTTTTGCACTCGGCTCCCATTCCGCAGCAGTACATCGGAGACCCACGAAATAAATATGTAATTGTCCCTCCAGCGCCTCTGCCCTCAGTCTGCAGCGTGTGCCAGAGGCGTTTACAACCAAAGCACTTGACGGGAACTCGGTTCCTCGTGCTCCCAGGAGAGCTGAGGGATGCAGAAAACTGCAGCGTTTTCTGGACCGTGTCTATTTTAGTCCAGCTCTCCATTAGTCCTACACAGGCAAACACAGATGTCACAGCCAGGCCTGGTATAAACAGATGGGAAGGTGTTACTTTTAGTACCACCTCCATGTGATTTTTGGTCAGAAGAAGAGACAAGGATGTGCTTTCTCTGTCCTGCAGACGGCTGCCACAGCTCTGGGGGCTGTGGCACTGGGACCTGTCCTTCACAGTGGGCTGGGTCTGGCAGGTAGAAGTGTCTGAAGCAGCCAGTGAGGAGATTCAGTGCACTGAGAACAAACGTCTCCAAATGAAGAAGACCTGAAGTGCCCTTCCAAGGCCTGGGTAGCTCTGGGGGGATGCTGCCTGGGCATTGCTCCTCCTTAGCGTCTGCAGGAATGCAGGCGATGGCAGAGAACAGTCAGGAATTGTCTGGGGAGGACAACTGAGGGCCATCATGTGCTCCTTCCACATGGCTGCCCCGCGGGAATCTGCTGGTGAGTTTTGCAGGCAGAGCTGCCCCGGCAGAGCTCTGGGGCACAGGGTCGCTGCTGGCTGTGGCTGGGCAGTCGGCACAGCACCGCCCTGCCCTCCCTCCAGGCAGTTTTGGGACACGGGGACAGCTGCTCCTTGTCGGAGCACAGCGGCCACCGAGTGGGACAGAGCACCCGGGGAGGCTCCCACCCCTCGCCGGGACCGGGCACACCCAGAGCTCCTGGTGTCCCTGCGTGCCCTCTGCAAACACCTCCCGTGGTTTAGTCAACTCCAGTGATTTTGGATGTCCTTGCAAAGTTGAGCCCGTCACCTGACCAGCAGCAAGTGCTTTTTTGGATGCCAAGGCATCCCCAGTATCCCTCTGGACAGGCTAAACCAGGCAGGATTTAGGGCAGAGAGCTGCACACCCCATGCCTACAGCCCACTGCCCCTCGCTCCACACCGCTCTGTGCCCCCTGCCAGCCAGCAGTTTGCATCCAGCCCAGCCCTGGCACCCAGCACGCACCTCCTGCCACGTTCCCACCACTGTGGCGTGCCCAGGGCTGGGCTGGATGCAAACACAAACACAGCACTGCACTGGGGGTTTTGGATGAGCAGGGGCTGGAGGGACAGTTCCTCCAGTGAAAGCCCCTGCTGCTGGAGCACCAAACAGGGACAGGGCAAGAGCTCACCTGAGAGGGAAGCCCTGCTTGTAGGGACTGCTCTGATGCCACTCGCAAGGGCCTTGTTGTTGGATCTGGTCTGGCAGTAGAAAATGCTAGAAGTACTTTATAAATGGCCTCATATTTTACAAGCAGTCTGGGGAGATGATGTCTGGCCACAGAGGTCTAGACAGCTCGGGATTTTCATCCACAGCAGACACACTTCCCCTTGGATCCAGCTCCTGGAAAACACAGCCAGGCAGCTCCCAGTGAACGTGCCTTCGACACTCCTCACTGCCAAAAACAAGAGGAGGAGCCCGGGAATGACACGGCAATGGCAGACAAGGGCTCGTAAACACCAGCCCTGAGGCCACGGCCAGGAGATGGGTGGGAAAATGCCACGTGCAGAACGTTTCAAAGGATGCGGGGTGGTGCTGGGCAGGGAGAACAACCTGACTCCCATCCGCACCTCCCTGTGCTCGCCTGGTGGCATTTGCACATCCCAAAGACCTGGTCAGTAACTAAACAATTTATTTCAGTTATTTATAAACCCACTGATGGATCATTCAGCTGCAACCACAGCATTTTGCCTCCGGAGAGCTGGGATTGGAGTTTTTGCTGTCCTGGGCTCTCTTTGAGGTGAGGGGCCGAGCCCTGAAGCTGCCTCAGAGCCCCCAGTGCATCACGCAGCGAAGGGACAGGGTCCCCAAGGCACAGAGCCCCCCCTGCACAGCCTGGCACCTGCAGGGCCCCGTCCCCACCTGGCGACAACACAACCCCCACTCCAAAACGCTGCGCCGCGAGCTCCTCTGAGAGGACTGGGCTTGCCCTGCCTTCCCGTGCTCCACGCACCAACCCAACGCCTTCCTCAGCAGCCAGGCATTCCCAAAGGGCTCTGGCAGCCAGCTGTGGAGTCACCACCCCCTCACAAAACCCGTCCACCCTCCCATCTTTCCCTCCCAACCCCGCCACGGTGCTGCTCACCCCCGAGTTGAGCTGGTGGCCACCTCACCTTGGCAAACACCTGGAACCCCCGACAGCCACGCACATCTGTCGTGCCACGGCCAGTTGGAAAGAACAAATAAGCAAACGGAAGGAAATGTGCATATAAAAAACCTTTTTCTCCTGGCATATGGTCAATAAGCTGCGGTTTTTCCTTCCACAGGGAAGGGATTTAAGTTCTTGGATGATATGATGCTTGGAGATGTCATTTCTTTTTCATTAAAAAAAAAACCAAACCCCCAACCAGCCGAAAATTTCCAACCCCGAACTCACAAACTGGTGTTAACAAAACAATGTAAAAGGACAAATCTCCCAACAATGACAACCGAAAAATAAAGGTACACGTCAGCATTTGTAATCAAAAACTACTACATACTGTACTCGGGAAGTCTTCTGGGAAAAGATCATTGGCATCTAGAAAGGACATCACTAAAAGTCTTGAGCAATGATATGTATGAGACACGATGCCATTGGAGGGTGGATGGACGGACCCTTAGGAAACTGTCACTCACAAAACTGTTCCATGACAAGAGAAAATAAGAGATGTAAAAAGGATTGGTTTTCCCCATCCCCACCCACCCCAGGCGTTACAGATTCCTTCTCATTTGTCGGAAACAGCCTCCTCTAGTCTTAGTTTATTTGTTGCGTTTTTGTGTTTTTGTTTTTGTTTTTTTTTTTAAAAAAAAAGTCTTCAGCTTTTGAAGAAGTCCATCAGTTTCTGAGATGCACTTGGTTCCACAGCACCAAAGAGCTTCAGCTCTGCCTGATCTGCTCACGGGGGCTCTGGGGAAGGGCCTGGCTCTCGGCGTTCCCAGAGCCCGCGGGAGGAGGAGATGTGCTGCTCGCGGCCTCTCCTTGCATTCCTCCTCCTGGACAAGTCCCTCCGCTCCAGAGGTGCCTGGGCCCAGCTGCAGCAGCCTTGTGCAAGAGGAAACATGAAGCTGCTCTTTTCTCTTCCTTTGGGGACTCCCACTGGTCTTGGAGCCCTTTTCAAGAATGCAATTGCTTTATTATTATTTAAAAATATTTCGTAGTTCGTTTTGTTTTTGTGGTTTTTTTTTTTTTTTTCAAAATAGTTTTTTTTTTTTTTTTTTTTTTTTTTTTTTTTCAAAATAGTTGTCTTTTTTTTTTTTTGTTGTTGTTCCCTTTTTCCATTGCTTAAATTCTAGAAGCTCTTGGCGACTTCTCATTGTTGAGGACAGGGTGTTCCCTCCTGCTGCCGTGATCCTCAGAGCAGCTGCCTGTCTCTGGTCCATGCAGAACACTCAGGAACTGGAGCTTGGACATACAGGGGCAAAGGGGAGCAGGGCCTCGAGGAGGAGGAGTGGGAGGACAGGCAGCTATCAAACCTCCACAGACTGGATTTGGTTCATCTGTGCTCTCATCACCTGGATGCTGTTCAGAATTTTCTTCTGGTGTCCCGCTAAAGTGACCCCGACTCGCAGAATGTCCCTTTGGGAGGAAAGGAGACAAACACAAATATCAGGAGGTATTTTCTCACAGCAGAACAAGACCACAGGTGGTATTTAAAATTATTTTTAAGGTCCCTTTCAACCCAAACCATTCTGTGATTCTGTGATTCCCTGATTCTAGGAGCCCACGAGAACGGTATGTCGGGAGCTGAAGCACCCACAGATTTCTTCCATGAATGCAACAAACAGACACAAACCCCGTGAAACCTCTACTCTTTCACTTTTTCTTGCTTATTGTCCAATCTTTGCACTTTCCACCTACCTGCAGCACCCTCAGAGTCCTGAACCTCAACAGAGAGTGTGAAAGCAAATGCCACAGGCTCTGCTCTCTGCTCGTGAGTCAATTTGTCTTAAATTTTTTACCTTGTACTGTTTTGAATTTTGGATTCTATTTCACTTTGTGACACACTAACCCATTTTTTCCACCCCTGGAGACACAGGACAGGGCTGTCCCGCCCCTCCTCAGAGTAGATCTGACACCCCCAAATGCAGATGATGCTGTTCTTGATGCTTTTTGTTTTTGCTGATAAGACCACGAAGTGATCAGTTTTTGCACTGAGCCTTTTGTTAAATCATGGCAATCTCATTTTTGGACAGCTTCTATTTTTTTTTAGATTTAGACATCTGAGAGAAATAATGGTCATGCCAAGAGCATGAATGTGGCTCTAAACTGGTCTCCAGCTGAGCTTGCTCTCATCTCCCTCTTGGTGGACAAACCTCAGTCAAGAAATCTTCAGATCTTCTTCTTCCCATCAGGGGATGAGAGGCCACCTGACCCATCCTTGACTTGAAGGAATCTCAAGTGCCTTTTGTCCTTGAGTGTTAGGAACAGACTTGTAAGGGGAAGAGTGGCAAAACCTTTGCCATGTGCAGAGTGGAGGTTATTGGGCAAAGAAGGGTAAAGAGGAGCTCCAAAGGGTGGAAAAAATCCTTCACTTGTGTCTGTAAACCAGAATAAGACTGTGGCTCTGCACAGCCCTGGGATTCCAAGCTTTTCCCTGGACATTAAATATTTGATTGCATATTGGGAAGGAGTTACTTGCTCAGAGGGTGGGGAGGCCGTGGCACAGGGTGCCCAGAGAAGCTGTGGCTGCCCCTGGATCCCTGGCAGTGTCCAAGGCCAGGCTGGATGGGGCTGGGAGCAGCCTGGGATAGTGGAAGGTGTCCCTGCCCATGGCTTTAAGATGAGCTTTAAGGTCCCTTCCAACTCAAATGGTTCCGTGATTCTCAGAAGACAATTTGGTGTCCCAGGTGTCGGAGCCTGCAGACAAACCAGTGAGAACCCTCCCCAGCAGGTCAGTGCTGAGACCGTGTGGATTTGGAGAACTGAATCAGTTTTCAGGAAACATTCACACCGCTGGCTCTCCAAATTTGGACAAACCAGCAGCTCCACTGACATTCCTTTCAACTTCTGCAAAGGCCAGTGAACATCAGGGGCTGGTGTCAAGTCCTGCTACACCACAATTGTCCAAGGAGAAAGGACTTGGACTGTCCTCTCTATTTCACACCCAGCAAGCAGGTGAGGAATGTGGAATGGAAGTTTGCCAAAACTGCTGGGACATGAGCTGAGGATGGCCTCAGAATTGTGGTGAAGGCTCCCGGAGAGGACTTGAGGGCCATGGTGAGGGACTGGGAGAAGTGGCATTTAAGGGACTCTGAGGATGTCTGTGAAAGAACAGCCAGCATTAGCTGGACTGTCTGCATCCTGCTTGCTGTCAGATATTGCAGACAGCAGAACCCAGGCAGGGCTGGGTTGTGGTCTGATACCTCTCTTTGGTCGAAGTTCTCCCCTGCCCTTCAGATTTCGTGGACTGTCTCTCTTTCTTTTCTATAAACACAGCCAATATTGTGCCAAAATCATCCCCAGGGTCTTGGGATTGTGTCACAGATGTCCCACAACAGTCAGAACTGCCACGGGAGCTTCCCAGCAGCAAATAAGAACAAAAAGCCAGAGAAGGTCACGGTGGCTGTTTGAGTGAATGGATTCTGACTCACTGGTAGATTTAAGATCTGGATGATCCAAAAACCTCCCTGGCCACCAGGCTCAGAGGCACTGCAGCCCTCACAGATGGCTCTAAAGCCTGGCCGTTTCTGAGGGTTTCTACAGATATCTGCAGCCAGCCACAAACCTTGCAGCAGAGGCATCAAAGCCCCAGCCAGCCCCAAGGGATTCCAAAACCCACCAGAAGTGGGATTTCAGCTGCCTGCTTTCTCCAAAGAAATCGCTAAGAATTTGTCACTGCAGGAATATTTTAGTGGGTGCAGGGCATTTTCAGTGGACGCAGCACAACTTGAAACCACCCCCCACAAGGGGATCTTGTCAAGGGGTGTGAGGGGATGTGCCTGAGGCTGGAGCCGGGCTCTGCTCGACGTGGCAGAGCAATGGCATGAGAGCCAAGGCAACAGGCTGCCCAGAGAGGGTGTGAAATCTCTTCCCACAGACATAACCCTGAGTGAGGAGCTCTAGAAGTCCCTGCTTGAGCAGGAAGGTTGGACTGGATGACCTCCAGTGGCCCCTTTCAACTGTAACCACTCTGTGACTCTGCCTTTCTCAGGCAGAACTCTGCACCATGATTGTCTCCATCAGTACATCAGCCATCCAAGAGGGCTGCAGAGTTCAGAAGGGCTCTGGGGAATCGTCTGACGCCAGCCTGAAATCTCCATTTGTTCCACGTGGGGGTTTGGACACCCTTGGGGGGGTGTTCATTTTCACAATGTGGGAGTGGGGAGAGGAATCCTGCAGGTGCAGAGTGACAGACACGGTCTGGAGACTGAATAGATTAAAAAGTGGCCTCACAAAGCAACAATTCTATAAAGGCAAAACTACATCATATGAAAATAAAATCTAATTCAATACCAGTTGTTGTAAAACTGCTGGGACTTCCCCTTGTGCTTTGGGACTCAAAGCCTGGGCACTTACTCTACAGTCATCTGAGATACTACATCAAAGGTGGTGAAACCAGCACTGGCAAAGCTCTCCTTGTACTGGCTCATCTTGATGGCATCCAGCCACTCATCCACAGTGTTGAAGCTGGTGTAATCCGGGATTGTGCGGTCAAGGAGGGGGAGGTTCATCCTGAAACACAGAAATGGGCAATGACAGACCAAGAGCTGCAAGCACGGCCGTTCCTGCCCCCTCCAGCAGCTGGAGGCGCCGGGTCAGCATCACTCACACTGCTCTGTGTTGTGGAATTCCACCCAGAAATCACTGTCCTGCCGAGGGAAGGACTGTGCAGAGCAGCGGGGAAGCTTTTCTGGAGCAGTTCATGTGAGAGAGGCAGGAGTCATCAGAGGTGATGGGATGCAGCTTTAAATCCTGGCTGCGCGAGGGGAGAAAGCTCATTCTCATAACAGAATCAGAGTTTCCCACAGGCTGCTGCATCCCAGCCAGCCCAGGGAAACTCCACCCTGCCTCACGGGGCTTATCTGCTTCCAGTGCAGTGGGACTGGAACCCCAGGACAATCCCACTGCTCCAGCATCCCTGTGTACACGAAAACAAGGTGCTCCTCTGTGTGCAGAGTGCACTGTCCATGAGCTGCCTGTGCTCACCAGAGCTGCCCAAGGAGAGGGACCCTGACATCTTTATTCCTGCTCTGTGGCTGCCCCACCCCTGGAAGTGTCCAAGGCCGGGTTGGATGGGGCTTGGAGCAACCTGGGCTATGGAAGGTGTCCCTGCCCGTGGCAGGGGGTGAAATGGGATGGGCTTTAATGAGATGGGCATCCCAAACTGTGACTCTGTGATCCTTCAATGCCCTCCCTATAAAGGATCAAACACGGGCCAAGCTCTAAAGTAGCTCCTGAGAGGTGCACGGATGGTGCCACCAGGACCCAGACAACACCAGACCTGTTGAGAGGAGCCAAAGGACAAGAGGAGGACAGAGACACGTACCCAGAGGAGAGAGGTGCCATGGCTTTCAGGCTGTTTGGATTTCGGATCATTTTATCCAAGGTGTTGACAATTTGCCCAAATTTGGGCCTGTGGTTTCGATCCTTCTGCCAACAGTCAAGCATCAGCTGGTGAAGGGCATTTGGGCAGTCCATGGGTGGTGGCAGCCGATAGTCCTGCTCGATGGCATTTATCACCTGCAGGAGGAGAAAGGGGCATCAATACAGCTGTGATAAAACCTATTCAACTCATAATGTGCCTTTTCTTGGGTCCTGAGGGTGGCTGACACGGCTGATCCTGCAGCCTGTACTCACCGCTGCCTTCCCATCTCATCCCACCTCACACGGTAACTTCCAGCCCTCAGCAGGTCAGCTGAGGTGTGAGGTGTCCTGGGAGGTGACACCAGCCTTGCTCAGCCATCTGGCCAGGCTGGCTGATTGTCATGATCAGCCTGCTGATCTGGGGAAAGGAGCATCCCTGCTGCCCTGAGAGCACGCGTGATCCCACAGCTCCAGGCAGGGGAGTGAGAGGGAAGGGACTGCGCTTCCCGACGGGACACAGCACAACAGCTCGCTTGGAGAACATCCCCATCCAGAGAAGCGGGGTGAGTTACAGGCAGGGAACCTGTCTCTGTGTTTTCCATCTGGCTGTGGTGTTTTGTGCTCCTGACACAAAGCAGCTCGTCCAGGTGACGGGGCTGTGCCATGGCCTGGGTGTGCTCAGTCAGCAGGAACAGCAGGATCTTCCTGCAGGGCTGTGCAAGTGCAAAACACCACGGGGAGGACTCAGACCCCAGTCAGCAGAGCCAGGCCCAGGAGAACTTGGCTGCAGCGTGCACAGAAGCGCTGCAGCACAGCTTGCCAAAGCCACACTGCAGCTCCAGGCTCATCCAAGAAAGCTTTGGTCTCTCCTTACTGCTCCACGCAATCCGGGAAGATGTCTGGTCTTACAGTGTCCAGTGGAACAAGGGCTGGAGGATCTTCTTCAAGGGGAACTCCATCTCCCTGCCACTCTGCACCTGCAGCCCTCCATCCTCTCCTGGGTGACAAAGGAGGATGGAGTTGCTCCACTTCTTCCAGGAACGTCTGTTCCTCCGCCAGAGGCATGTGCAGGCAGGGTTCTCCTGCCTCCTCAGCCGTGCACAGCACAGGCACTGAAGGGTGAGCAGAAGGAGCCTTGGACACCAGAGATGGGCTCGTGCACGGCAACGAAACCCAGAAGGACGGACAAAAACCAGAACTGAGGATACTGCAGAGAACAGGAGCAGATCTGGAAATGACCATCTCTCCATGGGAATGATGGAAGAGGGGAGGAAGAGTGACAGAACCTCCCTCAGGGATCCCGAGGAAGGACCTCGATGTCTCTGGCTACTCTCACCATGCAATCAAGGCTGCCATGGCTTTGTCCAGCCATGTCTTGCACAATTCCAAGGACAGAGATCTTCCTGGTGGGATTCCCCAGGGCTGTGCCCCCATCCTGGGGAAGGACTAGACATACTCATGGTGGTGGACATATTGCTGAGCAGGGAGACTACACAGAGAAAATTAGGGATAATGGGAATGGGAATGGGAGAGAAGCAGGGAAGGGCTGGTGGCTGACCCATGCCAAACAATCCAGAGTGTGAGATGGGGCATCGGGCAGGGTTTGAGGTGGCCTGTGGCTCCAAGCAGGGAATGGCTTGGGAGGTGCTGCACTCGTGTATGGCCAAGGTGCTGGGCAGGCTGACCTCAGACACGCAGCTGGCACTGCTGCTGCCAAAATCTGCCAGATGGAAGAGTCCTTCCCCAGCTCTGCTGGCTGGACATGGTGGTGCCCCACCATGAAGGTCTGACCAGAGGCAAGTCCTCTACAAGTCACTGACAGGAGGGTGGAGCCGGGGAGGGTTGGTCTCTTCTCCCATGTGACAAGTGGCAGGATTAGAGTAAATGGCCTCAAGTTGCACCGGGGAAGGTTTAGATTGGATGGCAGGGAAAATTTCTTCACGGAAAGGGTTGCCAAGCATTGAGACGGGCTGTGCAAGGAAGTGGTGGAGCCACCATCCCTGGAAGGCTTCAAAAGGTGTGTGGATGTGGCGCCTGGGGACATGTTTAGGGTGAACGTGGCAGAGCTGGGTTGATGGTTGGACTCAACGATCTCAGAGCCTTTTCCAGTTATCCCATGACTACTGATGTGCTTTGTGCAGCTCAGGGATCCTCCCACGGGGGGCTGAGCCCCAGCCCAGCTCCCTGGGTATCAGGGCTGCCCAGGACGGCGGCAGGGGAGGCGCGGGTGGGGACCAGCACCGCGCGAGCACCAAGCACTCATCTCTGCCCAGGCTGAGCTGTTCTCAGCCAGCCCCGCTGCCATCAGCCACATCCCAGAGGCAGCCCCAGCCCTCTCCATGTCCTCTCCCAGCAGCCGCCCCAGGCGCTCACACCCCAGGGTCAGGAGGGTAATCTGCCCTCAATACCCGCCACGCTCCTCCGCAGCGGGACCAGCTGTGCTTAAGTGGTGACAGCTTCTGGGGCATCGTGTCCTGCGGCGGGGAGAGGGGGAGCAGGGGCTGGGGACAGCAGCGGGAGGTGCCAGGGCGCAGGCACAGCTCTGCCTTCCCTGGCACAGCTGGCGGGGCTGCCGCAGCACCGCAGCTGTGCCGGGAGAAACCAGCGAGGGGAGAGCGCCGGGAGAAGGACGAGGGAGAGGGAAGGTACAGGGACACCTGGTGCAGGACATGCTTGAAACTGAGGTGACAACGAAGGCTCAGCAGGAAGGGAATTGTCCTTGCTGAGAAGGGCAGACCCCTAAGTCCCATCGCTCTGCCTCAAAGAACTGACGGAAACATTTTCCTGGTGTGGCAGGGGCTGGGGCAAGGCTGTGAACAGCCAAAGGTGCTAAGGCATCATCCGCCTGCTCCAGGCTTAGGAATTCATGTTCATAAATTTCCCAGCAGGCGTTAGGGAGGAAACAGTCCCACTCTGGAGAAACCTGATGTGGCATGGATGGAGATCTCCTGAGATGGAAAAGGTCTGACCTGCCATAGGGACATGAAGAGGGACAGGAGTCAGGTGGGAGCTTGGCTCTCACTCTCTCCCTGTAAGACAAGGCCCTAGGAGCCCACAGGATGTGGAGATGGATGTCTGCAGGCTTGTGGGAGCTTGCCCAGAGGCTGCTCTGAGACGCGCTGGAAGCCAGGCAGATACTGTCACATGCAGGTCTGCAAGAGCCAGGACAAGCCTTCTGTGTCCCAAGGGTCCACCCAGGGGCTTGGCATTACATCCTGAGTGCTCATGAGGGGAGGAAGGGCAGCACTTCTGAGAGAAGGTGTTAAAAGACCCTTCTGACACCCACGTGGAGGTGCAGCACCCTCCCAGCACTCACTGCCACCGGCCAGGCGGGCTCTGAGCCCCAGGTGCCAGGCCAAGAGGAGCAGGGGCAACGGGAATGGCATTGCTGTGCTGAGGGCAGCCTCGGGCCATCCTTGCAGGGAGGCAAGGAAACTGCTGGATCCTTGGGAGCAAGGAGTGCATGTAACTGTTTGACCTGAATTAGAGCAGAGGAATGAAATATTTAAAGTGGAACATGTTCTGAAGTGCCTCGTGGCTTTGGTTTCTCGCCGTGCCTAAGTTACTTGGCTTCTCACAGACCCCAGTCCGAGCTTCCCATGAGAGATTTAATGACCATCTAGTGGAAGATGTCCCTGACCACGGCACGGGGTTGGAAGGAGATGATCTTTAAAGGTCTCTTCCAACCCAAGCCACTCTGTAACAGACTTTCCTGGAGTGCCTGTGATCCCTGAAGATGAAGCTCTGCTCCAGGGGCTCTCAGCTCAGGGACATCTCCTTTTCCACCCACCTGCTCCTTCCCTTTCTCAGCACCTGCCAACACCCCTGGCGTGCTCCCCTTAACCCTGTGCTGTGCCATCTGTGCTGTTCCCAACCTCTGCCACAGCAGCACCATGGGGCCAGAACAAATCCCCAAATTATCCCCATTACTGCTCCCAAAGGTCTTGACCTTGGACACGTCTGCCATGACAGAGAAGGCTCTGGACATGCCACAGGCTGGGACAGGCTGCGGCCACGCTCTGGCCTGGCAGTGCTCCCCGTTCCAGTGTTTGTGCCCCTGGTTTCCCAAGAACTCACGTCCTGGTTGGTCATGTCCCAGTAGGGCCGCTCTCCGTAGGACATCACCTCCCACATGACTATTCCGTAGCTCCACACGTCGCTGGCCGAGGTGAATTTCCGGTACTGAATGGCCTCAGGTGCTGTCCATCGGATCGGGATCTTCCCACCCTGCAGGACAAAAACAGGGGATGGTGACAGAGAGAGCAGGAGCAAGTGAAAAACAGCAGGGTCCACAATATTTGCCTGTGTGTGGAGACAAAAAGGCAGCTAGCAAGAACCTCTCTCGCTTCTTTCTAACCCTGTGAGAGAATTCTCTCTCTCACTGAAGCTATCAGTGAAGTTTTGTAAGCTATGAACACCTGCAACCTTGCTAATGTTTGTTTACAGTACAGTAGAAAAATATTTTGTTGTAGGACTTCAGCCAAACGCCCTAGGGGGGTGGCTGATAATTGACCAATTACACCCTGAAGCAAAAGGTCTGTAAGAAGAGTTGTAAAATAATGAAATAAGTTATTCCTGCTACTTCATTCCTGCCTGCTGCCTCTTCTCTCCTCCCCTACTGCCACGGAAATAGCAACACCTGTGATATTCTGGTAAAATCCCAGAAGGAAGGGAGCGCAGGACTATCTGTCCCTCAGGGTGGATGCTGTCCAGCCACACTGGAACCCTTCAGTGCTGGTGATTCTCTCCATTTAGTGACCTGTCTCACCACCCTCCTGAGGAAGCAGCTTTTCCTGTCGTTCACCTTGAACCTCCCCAGCCATGTTTCTGTCTATCACCCCTTACGGTTCCATCTGGTGCCACTGAGAACAGTTTGGCTCTGTCTCTTCATCGCTGCCCTGCAGGTCACTTAGAGATGTCCCCTCAGCCTCCTCTTCATCACCTTAACCAAGGCCAGCTCCTTCCCCCTGCCTCCCGCTCCAGTGATGCTCAGCAGGGCAAAATGCCCACGGTGCTGAGGGTCTTTGGTAGAAAAATGAACGGCCAGGCATGTAAAAAACCCAAACTGATCTCCCTCCGTCCTTTTGCTGACACCTGGCTACCTCCAGAGCAGAAAAAAGGGAATTAGAACACCTTCCTCTTCAGCCTTCTGCAGCTTCCTCTCTTTGAAGCCAGCAATACACCACCCCTGGGCTGAGTCCTGGTTTCCCAGCCTGTCTGTGGATATACACCTGATCCAGCAGGTTCTGATCCTTCCATGTGGGGTGGGGGGTCACTGGTGGGAAATGGGATGGGCTGGGTGGGCACTGGGGTCTCTGTCACCCAGCTCTGGAGAAATCAGGACTCTCTGCTCCCACTGAGGAGTTAAGCACAGGAGTGGCACACACAAGTGGGGACACAGGGACTGCAAGGCTCTGCTTAAGCCCTTCCTGCCTCCTGATTTTCTACCAGGGGCTTTGGACTTGAGCCATTCACTCAAGGGACCTTCCGAAGGGAAAATCTTCCCCTGTGCTGAAAAAACGGGCACAAGTGTTTGTGTTTGGTGGCTGTGAGGAGATTAAAGAACATTATATTTTGTCAGTGAACAACTGCCATGTCTTATTAAGGGTCTCCCAGGACCTCATAGTACTCAGCCGCAGTACACGCCAGAATAATGAAAAAAGATAATGTTCCTTAATCTTCTCACAGCCACAAACCCCAAAGTATTATGTTTTCCACGAGAGAGGAAGACGAAGCAACCCATACCAAACAGGATGTCCTCTCCATCAGGCAGACTTTTGACAGAGCTCCTGGCAAGCAGTGGATTTTAAAAATGGCTAAAAAGAAGCCCTAAAGTAGAAATTAGACTTTGGAGGATCCTTGTGGGGGGTCTCACTTCAGTGACACCTCCCATCTCTGTGGGGTCTGACCCGGAGCTTCACCACTCTGAAAACTTTCCTAAGGTCCAGCACGAGCCTCCCAGGCCAGAGCTTTGGCTTCTGCCCACCCATGGACACAAGGTCACTGGGAGAATGATGATAAAAACCACTGTGCAGAGGAAGATACTTCTGATACAGCAGGTGCACATAATCTGTCATTACGGATGATAAATGCCCTGCTACAGTGCCCACAGTTCGAGGAGAATAAATTAGGGATGACGAGTTTATTAATAGAGAGAAAAGCTACAGGCACAAAACCAGGGATAGAGAACAGCAGTTAAAACCATGTATTTAGTTAACAAAGGGAAAGTTAATTGGCTGTAAGGAACATGTTGTGAAAAATAAATGTTATTAGTGTTTGTACAAGCCACTGATGGCTGTGTGAGATGGACGAGTTGATGTCTGAAGCTACACAGATGAGAATAAACCCACATATTTTTAGGTGTTTGTTAGGCATTCAGCTACTGATAAAATTCACCAAGAGCTATGCCAGGCATCTCATCACTGCCAGCTTCAAAAGACTCAGGAGAGGTGATTTCCTACAGGTCATGCCCCAGCTCTATCAGCACTTATTTCCAAGAATTCCTGTCGTGGGCACTGATCCTGATGAGCTGTGCAGAGTGATGCTGTGTGCTGTTTATGAGGACTCCTGGCTAAGATCTCACTGAGCAAAACCAAATAATCCTCTGGTCCTGGTGCAGCTTCTGCAGCCTGACACGAGCTGTGAGTTCTTGGTGGCCCTTGTGTCTGCGGCACCGAGGTGTTCCTGGGAAGCTGTCACGTGATCACGAAGTCATTTTTAGGAGTGTTTTTCTGCTTAATTTGGATACTCTCTGGAAGAAGAGTATCCAGTATCTGGCACCCACCCACGCTTCCTACACTTCAGGCTGTCCTTCCTGGGGCTGAGCCAGTGAGATGACATGAGGAAGGACAGCAGGGCAGCACGACTGGACGGTGATGGTAAAAACCCAGGCTTGCTGCCCTGGCAACAAATCTGTCAGGGCAGCGTCTCATCCCCAAGGATCCCAGCTGAATCACAGCAGGAGGGTGCAGTGCATGATCCCAATCAGGGGTTTTGCAGGGACATTCTCATCCGGGACCTTTCCACTGCTGACACCCTAAAAAAGCGCTCCCACTGCCCAGGGGAGCCCTCTCCCACTCGTGCCCTCAGCCCTGCCCCTCCCTCGCTGGAAGAGCAGCATTACCAGAGCACTGGTGTAGGTGGGGTCGGAGGTGTCGTCCTCCAGGAAGCGGGAGAGGCCGAAGTCGGACACCTTGCACACCAGGTTGCTGTTGACCAGGATGTTGCGGGCGGCCAGGTCCCGGTGCACGTAGTTCATGTCCGCCAGGTACTTCATGCCCGCGGCGATGCCCCGCAGCATCCCCACCAGCTGGATCACCGTGAACTGCCCGTCGTTTTGCTGAGGGACACAGGCACAGAGGAGTCGGGAGCAGATTCACAGCCCCTTCGTGGCCAGGCAGAAGCCAGGAGCCTCTTTCCACACCCACGGCAGGATATGCCATGAGTACGTTCCCTCCCGGGGAGGGTGGGGAGCGCAGAGCTCACAGGGGCTGGGAGTCACCTCACAAACCCCAAGGGCACCACTACAGGCAGCCGCTGTCACCCTGAAATGCACCCACCCTGCACAGGAGAGCTCAGAAGGGACAATCTGCTCCTATTGACCGGGTTACTTCCCTTCAACAGAGTCAATTACCCAGTTCAAACCCAGAACTAGAAATATTTGGACAGAGCAGCTGGAGGTGGAGTCCTGCTGGGTTAAAGCTGTGTCAGACTGTCCCTCCGTGCCCACGGGTCAGTCTGGATGCGCACCTGTGGGCAGGCGGGCACAGCCTCTCGCTAGGAGGAGTGGACAGACACGTAAGAGCTGCCAGCCCTGGTGCTGCCACCCCACCTCTGCTCCCAAAACACAGACCTCTGGGCTGTGCAGCAGCTGCCCCAGGGGCAGGGCAGGCCGGGCAGGGAAGGCCTCTGGGAAGGGAACCTTGCCCCCAAATCCCCTCTGTGCTAGCACAGCCTCTGGAGCTGCACACTCCCAGATCCCGTACCCGCAGGAAGGAGTCCAGCGAGCCGTTCTCCATGAACTCAGTGATGATCATGACTGGAGAGCTCTTGGTGACCACGCCCTCCAGGTGGATGACGTTGGGGTGGTCGAACTGTGCCATGATGCTGGCCTCACTCAGGAAGTCGCGCCTCTGCTTCTCCGTGTAGCCAGACTTGAGGGTCTTGATGGCCACAAAGATCTCTCTTTTGCCGGGAAGCTTGAGATGCCCGCTGCACACCTCACCAAACTCCCCTGTGAACACAAGGTAGGGCCTGTCAGCCTCCCCCACCTCTGCCGTGCCCCCTGAGGGACCCCTGGCCCCAGCTGTGCCCGCTCTGCCCGTCCCTGAGCTGAGCACCCACCCCTGATCCGTGTTCCCTCCCTCCTCCGCCCCTCCAGCTGCAGTCATCCTGAGGAGCACTGCACGTGGGATTATGTGCACATGGGAACTGATGGTTTTGCTTCTCCTTCACTGGACTCCTCTGCTCCTTCTAGTCCAGCCTGGGGCAGTGCAGTCTCCCCAGAGCAGGGAAGGCTAAACCCTCCCAAATCCTGGCACCACACCATGAAGGAGCCCGTGCTGCTGAGGGCCACCCAGCCGTTCCCAGGGCACCTACCTGCCCCAATCACCTGCTCGATTTTGACACAAGAGATATCGATTTCTTTTGCAAACTCCCTGACAGCCTCGTTGGGATCTTCGTAGGTGAAAGGATCGATGTAAATCTTCATCCCTGGAGTCACTGCGTAAAGGTGAGGGAGAGAGTCAGACAGATGGATGCAACTGGAATGGTTACCACCAAGGGAAAGAGAAACCTGTTTGAGTGACAGTCTTTTTACCTCAGCAAGTTGCATAGTCAAGGCACAAAGCAGACAGAGAGGAACAGTCTGAGAAAGAACATGCAGAGCCATATTTCACAGGATGCTTAAAGCTGGATTTCATTAACATTGGCCCACAAGTCACTGTTGAGCTATATCGTGAGCCTGGACTACAAACTGCAGACAGACTCATCCACGGGGGATCTGTGACCCTTCCAGGAGCTGTGCAAGCAGGAGGGACAGTCCAGCCTGCCCTGTTCTCCTGACTGGTACCCCTGCCCAAGGCTGGGTCCCTTCTTGGGAGCCCCAAGACAAGGAGTGGGGCACACCAGGAAAACCACAAAAGGCAGGTTCCTCTTGCTGGGCAGAGCAGGGGACACAGTGACACGGGAAAGGCATTGGCCATGGGACCTGGTGAGGCTGGACTGCTGCTGCCACATCTCAGCCACCTGCACTGTGGGACAGCCCTTACCTGTGCCGTCCCCTTTCTATACTCATTTTGTGGCCCCTGGCTCGCTCCAGAATGGGCTGTTTGGAGAGAGGAGCTCACAGCTCCCTAAATAAGGAGCCCCCCACAGCACCAGAGCGTGACTGCCAGCTGCAGGATGCAGGAGCTCACAGCCTCCCCGGCCTTGGCAGCTTGCTGCAGTGTCTGCACAGCAATCCCTGCTGGGGACGGAGCAGGGACTCAGCCCTGGCCAGGGCTGCTGGGTGAGGAAGGGGCTCAAAGGCACCCCGGGTGTACCAGCTCTGCTGCATCCCGTGGCACCGGGCGGCTCCGAGTGGTGCAGGCACAGCGATTAAACCCACCCCAGCCTGGAGCTGTCATGTCCCACACCAGGCCCGGGAGAACGCGTGAATGTGTGCTTGCAGCCCAGACTGGCAAACAACTGAGAGCTGCATTTACATAATGTCTCCTGAAAAGTGTCACTTTTGCTGGTAAGTGATCGTGAGGCAGCCGGCGCAGGCTGCGGGGGCACAGGGCTGCAGCTCTGCCCTTTGGGACATGTTTCCCAGGTAAAAAACAGGAGCAACAGTGAATCCCGAGTGGAAACATGACTGGTGTTTCCCACGCTCTGAGCAAGGCCTGGATTTGTACAGGAACAAGGAATTAAAGGGGCAGAAATCCTGAAGCTGCAAGCAGAGCATGAGGAAAATCGCAGCTGGGATTGGAATAAAGCAAGATTAGAGCGACAGGTCTCTAGTGAGGGGGGAGAAAGGAATTTCAGGGATGTGCAGGCAGAGGTTAATCACAGAATGGTTTGGGTTGAAAGGAATCTTAAATGACCTCATCTCATTCCACCCCTGCCACGGGCAGGGACACCTGCCACTATCCCAGGGTGCTCCAGGCCCCATCCAACCCAGCCTTGGATGCTTCCAGGGATGGGGGAAGGAGGATGCACCGGGGTGAGGCAGGGTGTGCAGTGCGGCCGAGCAGGAATGCTGGATGTGAGGGAGTGCCTTGCACAGGGATGTTGGAAGAGGGAGGCTGCAAGAGAGGGCATGTTAGGTATTGTATTCTATACCTATATATAGATGTATCTCATATATTCTGGGAATCTGGGAGCACTGGGATGGGCTCTAGCAAAGGCGTGTAGGTTCCTGCAGGAGGACAGCACTCTGCAGGACAGGGATAGGTCAGGGAAGGGGTCTCACTGCTGCCCAGGAGATGGGCAAAGCTCAGCAGCTGGGGGAGCAAGACAGGTTGCGGTGGCGAAGGCTGCAGCACAGAAGAGGGTGAAGCTTCAGGGGGTGTTGGTTGCCACAGAGGTCTCGAGGTCACGCCCAGGGGTTGCCACCTGACGGCGTGCAGGGCTGAGAGCAGGGCAGGGACCAGGCGCTGGGGGGATCCGGAGCTGCCCCGCCCACACACACATGCACACCCTGCCCGGACCCTCCCGGCAAGCCCCGAGTGAACAGGAGCACGAACCGAGCAGCGAGCGGCCCCCCGGGGCCGAGGGGGGCCCCCGGTACGTACTGTGGCCGCTGGTGTAGTGCTGCAGCTTGTCCGTGTACTCCGAGTCGGCCCGCTCGAAGCCCCGTCTTCTGGAAGGGAAGGGAGACCTGAGCACAGCATGGGCCCCTCGGGGCCGCGGCTGCGCTGCGGGGGCACCTCTGTCCCCTCGCCGTGCCCCGCTGTCCCTCACGCTCCCCCGTGCCCGGTGCCCGGCCCCGGCTGTGTCTCGGCCTGCCCTACCTGTTGCACACGATGCCGATGACCACGACGGCGATGAGGAACACCAGCCCTGCCGCCGAGGAGCCGATGATGAGCGGCAGCTTCTCCTGCACGCTGGTCTGGTACTCGGCTGGCACACGGGGACAAGGAACAGGTTACTGTGGCACGGCATGGGCCACCACGCACGAGGTCACCAAAGCCAGAGGACTTTGTCATGTCGTCATGTCAGAGGACAGTTGTGGCCCTGAGCATGGGTGGTGTTTGATCCCTGGCACGGTTTTGGTCTGGGACAGTCAGGACCCCCCTCTGGCTGGGGGATGTGTCCCAGAAGGAAGGTCGGATGGAGCTATTCCTTCTGGGAGAAAAGTTTAGTCCTGTGGATGCGTGCTGTGCCTTGTCCTTGGCCCCAGGGCCAGAAAACTGGCTTGGCCTGTTTTATTTAGCAGCACAAATTTAGCAAATTAAGACATGGCTCTGCGTTTGTCATCAGCAGCTGTGCAGGTAGAAAACATAAATTTTGCTTCCTCTACATCCAGCTGAGCAGACACACCCCCACAGCAGAAAAGCTGGGCAGAAACTGGGGCACTCCCTGCATGGACCAAGCACTCAGGCCTCTCTCCAGGCCTTGAATGTGATTTGTCAACGCACCCTGGAAGGGACTGACAGTGAGGGGACCAGCGCTGCTGCACGTCCATCTCCATGTCTCTCTAGACCCTGAGCCACCTTCACAGAGGCAGCTGCAGACTCACCTTCAGTCATGGTCTGGAAATACATCTTCCCACTGTAGCGGCCGTACCCGGCCACGGTGCGCGCCCGCACCTGGAACACGTAGATGGTGCCGGCCTTGAGGTTCTGCACTGCCACGGTGTTGGTGGGGCTCTTCACCGTGGTCGAGTTCAACTCGCTCAGGTCCTGCCGAGAAAACACAGATCTGCCATCAGAAAGATCAGTCTGCAATCAGGCGCTGCGCTTCTGGAAGGAGGAAGGGCAGGAGACCAGGGTGGAGAGACCACCGAGGTCTGAACAAACAGGTCTTTCCTCCTGGCAGGGAGACACAGACTCAGGGGTGTGCGGGTGGATATCCCTGGGCTATTCACCACCTCTCAGGAAAGGCTCTGAAGAAGGCAGTAGCTGGAAAACTCACATTGCTTCTCTAAGCCTTGAGGTCAGTGAAGATTTGAAGATCACTGAAGAGGGAACTTCTTCCCTCTTCTGTGCCTTTCTCTTAGCACTGTCCTCCTCCCCCACCCCTCCTGCTGTGCCTTATCCAGCCTCGGCACACTCCCTTTGCTCTTCCCCACCTCCCATCTCCATTTGCCAGGAGGTAAAGCCCACCTGAACACTGGGCTTTGGACCTCAGGAGAAGTTCTGCTCCCACCCCGCTGCCCAGGGCCTGCTTCTCCAGGGGCCATGGCCAAGTTCCCAAGGCTGGGGAGCCCAAGAGCGTATTTCAAAGTGATAATAAGACTATTTCCAAACTTTTGTTCTGCCCCGTCTGCAGTTTTGTAGCTGAGGACTGGGGCAGGCACTCACTGATGCAGATGGCATCGCACTTGGATGGATGCATCGCTGCCCTTAGGAGCTGAGCCCTGAACCCAGAAGCACTGGGGGATAGGCAGGATCCCCTCATACAAGAGAACAGGCAGTCCCTGTCTCCCAGGAACATGGAGTCAACAGAGGAGGATGACAGAGGGTCCTGAATGTGGCCAGAGAAAGGTGGTCGGGAGCCCGGCTGCCACAAAGTCCCAAAAGTCAGGGCAAAACAGCAATGCCAACAGCACAATGCTTCTGGGAAACAGAGAGCTCTGAGGACAGCCAGGCTGTGAGCAAGCGCCCGAGAAAAGGAGGCGCAGGCAGATTTTGGAATCCAGTGCCTGTAGTGACACTGAAGGTGCTCACCTCTCCTGGCTGCACCTCGGGTCTGGCAGGTCAGGCTGCCCTGGCAGATCACCAGATGGAACGGAGGAGCAGCAGCTCAAAATCCGAGCTGGCAAGTTCCCAGTGAGTCCCTGAGATGTGCTGACTTCGAGTCACTGCACAGGGCACCCCTCGCACCCTCAGTGAGGAGAGGTCACCTTGTGAGACTCTGGCAGGGACTGGCAGAAAGTGAGACATGAGGTTTGGGGAACCCCGTGAGTTCCCCGCGGCTGAGGATGTGACCAAGGGACTGACCTCTGTCCCAGCTCTGAAATGACATGGGTGGCACTGAGACATTTCTGCTTTTCCCATGGCAACAAGAGGTCAGAGTGAAACTCCCAGGAAAGAGAAAGCACCTACTTCTCCTCACCAACTTCTGCAGTGGGGTGCTGATGGACACAGGGTAACGAAGGGGCAGTCAGGGAGAAGGAAGGTCCCACAGAATCACAGAATCATTAAGGTTAGAAAAGTCCTTCAAAATCATCAAGTCCAACCTTTGACCAATCCCCAGCTCAGAGCACTGAGTGCCATGTCCAGTCATTTCTTGAACACCTCCAGCGTGGGGACTCCACCACCTCCTTGGGCAGCCCCTTCCAATGTCTGAGCACCCTGTCCATGAAGAAATTTTCCCTGCTGTCCAACCTGAACCTCTCCTGGCACAGCTTGAGACTATGTCCTCTTGTCCCGTTGCTTTTTCCCTGGAAGAAGAGACTGACACCCACCTGGCTGCACCCTCCTGTCAGGATGGTGTGGTCACAGAATCATGGAATAGTTTCAGTTGGAAGGGGACCTTAAAGCTCATCCAGTTGCACCCCCTGCCAGGGACACCTTCCACTAGACCAAGTGTCCAGCCTGGCCCTTCCAGGGATGGGGCAGCCACAGCTTCTCTGGGCATCCACACCATCCAACCCGGCCTTGAATAGAGTTAATTTCTTGTCTCAAGCTGTTGGTTGAGCAGCGCTCCGGTGTGGATGGCGGTAAGAGTGGGGGCCTGGCAGGAATGTGTTTTTTTCAAGTGTGTGGTGGAAATGTGGATGGCAAATCCTTCTGCAGGGAGGGCAGGGGAGCTCTGCAGTACAAGGAGGGGCACGGAGAAACACAACAAGGGGGAATGGCTTCCCGCTGACAGAGGGCAGGGTTGGATGGGATATTGGGAAGGAATTCCCCTCTGTGAGGGTGCTGAGGCCCTGGCACAGGGTGCCCAGAGCAGCTGTGGCTGCCCCTGGATCCCTGGAAGTGTCCAAGGCGAGGCTGGACATGGCTTGGAGCAGCCTGGGACAGTGAAAGGTGTCCCTGCCCATGGCAGGGGTGGGATGGGATGGACTTTGAGGTCCTTCCCACCCAACCATTCTATGATTCCATGGAATACCTGGGAGACTGCCACTATTAACAGTGTTCAGGAACACTTTTCTAAAGGCTACAATATCTGTTTTATGCATCTAGACCTGGTGCTGAAGGTTCCTGGTTATCACTGGGGTCTCTGGTAATGAGACTGATGGCAGCAAAAAGCTCAAGGGCAGATACACACAGACCAAGGGAAGAGGAGCACACAGCAAACTCATGGCCTCATTTGTCTGATCAGGCCTCAGCACTCCCTTGGACCCTTCCCAGGCAGGCCAGGAGAGAAATAGGTCAGGAAATGTTTACAGTTTTAGAGCTCAAGGGCTTGGATGAATCCTCTCAGGCCCTTGGAGGGCACTAACAACACAGATGTTTCAAAATCATTTGTCCAACTCTTTTGGAGAACCTTATCCCTGCTCCTGGAGGACTTTAAATGGAATGAAATGGCCAAGCCTACAAGGTGGTTGACAGCCTGGGAAATTGATGTCTGCCTGGCTGAGGAAGGTGTGCTTGTGATGTGCTCTGCTTTAATCCCAGACCACAAGGAAAAAGCATTTACACCTCCCCACCCTCCCTTATCGAACCTATTCTTTCCCCTTGGCATCACCTCTCCAGAACCTGCATATTCACCTCAAACACTTCTCCCCTTTCCCCTCTCTGGGCTCCTCCAGCAGGCCCAGTGCATCCCAGGTGATTTAAAGCCCAAGTCCAAGCAGAGGTTTGTGGTGTTTGGGTTTTTTTTTCCCCGCTGATTTTGGTTTCAGTTTGGAAATCCTGATTCAAAACAAAACACTGGTTTGATTTTGAGCCCTCATCCGGTTCCCCTTCCCACGAGTCAAACTGAAGCTGCAACCAAAATCTGATCAACAAAGAAAGAGTCTCTTGAAACACGGGTAGGCTGTGAGAGACCCAAAGGATTTACAAAAATTGCTTCTAAAAAGTCGCATTAAAAAAAAAAAAAAGGTAAAAAAAAGCCAAGGAAAAAACGTCAACCGAGTGAATTTGGCAGAGCTCCTGCGAGCCTGCACAGTGGCATCTGCCACGGCCCTGGGGCAAACGCAGCGGGGCACAGCCACACCAGGGCTGGGTGCCAAACCATCTCACGGCTGCATTTCGGGATGCCCACGCGTGGGAGCAGGGTGCTGCCCGCCACGCTGGGGCTGCATCTGTGGGACCTGCAGCACCTGGGCTCTCACAGGGATCTGCTGCTTGTGGGGGCAGCCCAAGAACACTTGTGCCCCAGCCCCGTACCCCATCGAGCGGGACAAGGGGCCTCAAGCTGTGCCACGGGCAGCACAAGCTCGATATAAGGAAACGTTTCTTCATTAAAAGGGTGGTCAGGCATTGGCACAGGCTGCCCAGGGCAGTGGTGGAGTCCCCATCCCTGGAAGTGTTCAAAAAATGACATGTTGCACTTGGCAGTGTGGCTTGGTGGGCATCGGGGTGTTGGGTGAAGGTTGGACTGGCTGATCTTGGAGGGCTTTTCCAACCTTGATTATTCTCTGAGTATTCTCTGAGTGTTTGAATGCCTCTCCCAAACCAGCTGAGTCCTGGACAGTGCCCAGGGCCAGCCGTGGCCCAGGGCAGGGACTGGCAGTGCAGGGAAGCTACCCCTGGCAGGGTTCCCTCTCCATCTCCTTGAACTCACCATCTTCTCGGGACAGAGCCCCCTCCAAGGGTTTGGGCAGCGCTGGGTGAAGGGGCAGCCCCACCTCAGCACAGATGGCAAACACCAGGCAGCAGCTTTGGCTCCAGGCTCGGGGATTCTGGTGTCCAGCACCTCAGGACAGCGTCCAAAACATCAGCGAATCATGGAGCCCCAGGATGGTTTGGGTTGGAAGGGACCTCAAAGACCATCCTGTTCCAACCCCCTGACATGGGTGGGGATGTCCCCTGAGTCAGCCCAGGAGCAGCACCTCCAGCATCCTTGGTCCAAGCCCTGGGGACACCCTGTCCTGGCCAGAAGCTCCTGGGCACCAGGAGGGCTCTGCTTCCACCTCCACTTCCACATCCACCTTCACAGGTCACCTCTCCCCCACCCTTCATCCCCCAGCCAGCCCACGCCCCTTCTCCAGCACTGGCTGGAGACATCAAAGGCCTCCTTTGCCTCCTAAAATCTTGCACGGGTGACCAAACTGGGCTGAATGTCTTCGAACAATTACAAAATGGGTGACTTTGAGCATCATCAAACCCAATCATTTTGCGCAATGAGGAGAGCTAATTACTCTCTGCAGTGCTTGACACTGCAGTGGGTCTCCGGTTCCCACACTCTGGGATGAGTTTGGCAACTTTGGATAAAAACTGCTACACCCTTTCTAAATGAAGACAACAGACTTTTTTTAATAAGACAAACGTTGGCAGGTGCCTCTTGGAAGTGAAAAAAACCACATTAAGGCGAGGGCTGCAGAGAGCAGCCACGCCAGGCAGTGTTTGTGCAACCATCTGCACGGATTTGCTCCAACTCCATGTGGAAGAAACTCATAATGTTGCCTTTGTACAGGCACCTAATGGCATCTAAGAATAGCAGTGTTATAAATAATCTGTGAAAGGGAAACAAAAATACACCTTTGTTTCAGGTATTGTGAACAGCTCTTTTCTGTCAACGCTAAAATAAATTCTTTTTTTTTTTATTTAATTTATGTCTTTATATAGAAGAGAATCTATTCAAAATGAAGACCCAAGGTGCTTTTTTATACACAATGTGTATGCTGCTGTTCTTCGTTTGAGCTGTTTTCATGAAAATAAAATATAATTCTCTACTGGGGAAAAAAAATTCCACCAGAAACAACCAGCTCCAGAGATCTGTGCTGAGCACTCAGAAGCACACGGGACAGTTTGCAATGAAATATTTGGAAGGAAATCACCTCTGCACAGACTGGCAGTGGAGTGGGAACACACCTGGGATGTGTCACACACCACATCCAGCTGCTGGATTGATGGGAAGCAGGGGAAGAGCAGGCATAGCCAAAGCCCTGCATTTTGGGATCCAGTAAATGGCTGTTGACTGCAAACCTCAGCATCGCAGGGGCTGGGCTAAGCTGGGACTCAGCTGTGCCCAGCAGCCCGAGCAGGATCCGGTGCCCCTGTGCACATACAAACATCAGGGCTGGGGAGAGAGAGCTGGGCCTTCTTCAAACCAAGAACCAGCAAAATAAAAAGGTTCCAGGGGGTTCAAATGACTCTGCCCCTCTGCTCTGCTCCGGTGAGATGCCCCTGCAGAGCTGCCCCCAGCCCTGGGTCCCAGCACAGAAAGGATGTGGAGCTGCTGGAGAGAGTCCAGAGGAGGCCACGGAGCTGCTCCAGGGCTGGAGCCCCTCTGCTCTGGAGAGCTGGGGGTGTTCACCTGCAGAAGAGAAGGCTCCAGGGAGAGCTCAGAGCCCCTTCCAGAGCCTAAAGGGGCTCCAGGAGAGCTGGAGAGGGACTGGGGACAAGGCCTGGAAGGACAGGACACAGGGAATGGCTTCCCACTGCCAGAGGGCAGGGATGGATGGGATCTTGGGACGGAATTGTTCCCTGTGAGGGTGGGGAGGCTCTGGCACAGGGTGCCCAGAGCAGCTGTGGCTGCCCCTGGATCCCTGGCAGTGTCCAAGGCCAGGCTGGACATGGCTTGGAGCACCCGGGGCTATGGAAGGTGTCCCTGCCCGTGGCATGGAGCGGGACTGGATGGGCTTTAAGGTCCCTTCCAGCCCAAACCATCCTGGGATGATTCCATGGTTCTCTGAAATACCAGGACAGGGAGCACCCCAGCCCAGCTCTGCCCTCTGTGCCAGGCTCAGTGCTCCATGGGCAGCACTGCCTGAGAGTGGGACCACTTGTCCCCACCACCAGGGACGTGCTGTGCCCCAACTCTGACAATGGGACAGGCAGATGTGGCTGCCTGCAAAGACCGGCCACCACCAGCAGCACCACTTTTTAGACAAAAATTCCCTTTATTTACAGCCTCCCCCAGAAAACATAGAACAGGGAAGAAAGAAAGAAAGAAAGAGGGTGAGAGACTAAGATAAAGTAAGAGGAGGAGAATGAACTCCCTGAGATCTTCTGCCTCTACAGTTAGAGGGTCCCCAGGGAAAGGACCCCTCTGGCTTCCCAGATCTCTCTTGTTATCTACTCATCCATCTTGCCACATATTCTGGGATCATTTCCAAGGGTCAAAATAAATGGCTGTGATTTATGCAATATAGGTCAGGACCTATTTAACAGCTTACAAAGAAGCCCCCCCCTCCTCCCCATTCTCCCTCTGGCTCTTGGTGATGAGAAAATAGGTCACAGGCAGGCAGTGGGGGGGATTAATCATTTCTTCCGGCAACTGCTGGGAAAAATATTTTCAGTTCCATTTAATCATAAAGCTTTTTAATTAGTTAGTTTGCAATTTATAATGTATAGTTTGTAAGCTCTTGTGCAAGGGGGCAGATTCCTGGAAGGAGAAGTCTCCTGCTCCCCATCTCCCCTGGGTTGCCCAGGTGGGGAAGAGCCTGGCAGGGCCTGGCAGGTCCTGGGAGCAACATTCACATGGTCCTCAGGTCTCTGAGCAGGCACTGGTGGGATGGACACCCTGGCACAGTCCAGATTGAAACCCTGCTGCTTGCCTGGACAGGGAGGTTATGAAAGGAGCAGGTTCCTCAGGGATGAAGGAGGCAGAGGTGCAGGACCCCTTCACACCGACTCCACAGTGCAGCGTGGGACACCCTGTCCCTGCACAACATCAGGGTGCTAAAGAGATGCCAAACTCACCTTTGGTGTAAATGCACCCAGGGACAGTACTCAATAAAATCTCCAAGACTGGACACCCACTGAGTGTGCTCCAGCCTGGGATTGGACGTTCCCTGTCATTCCCACTTCCTACTGATGCCCCAGTACACGAAAAGGAACAAATCAGACCCTGGACCTTGGCTACCCTGCTCTCCCTGCAGTGGGACCACTTGCCACCAGTGCTGTGGAGGTGACAGGAGAAGCTCCTGAATGACCAGCAGATTTTCTGCACTTGAGCCACTGGAACCATGACTGGACCCCGAAGGGTTGATGGCCACTGCCACCCACGTAACCAAATGCAGCAAGAGAAGTCTCCTACTGACCAACCAACCAACCACTGTGTGTCCTTAAGTGAAGCTCTGCACCCCATCCTCTCCCCAAAACCTGTGGGTGACCCCTGCCAAGGTCCCTCAGTACCTTCTCGTAATACTGCAGCTCATAGTCCAGGATGACTCCGTTGGGCTGGTCGGGCTGGGACCAGGACAGGGTGATGCTGTCCACGGTGCGGCTCACCTGGTGCATGATGGACACAGCAGAAGGGGCTGGAAGACAGAGAAGGAGGGGAACAGTCAGACACCTGCACAGGTAGGGCCCTCACCCTGGCAGGAGGTGGGCAGGGGGGTTATTGCTGTTCGGAGCTTTGGAATTCACTTCCTGCACCGGGAGGGCTGCCAAGGGGTCAGGAGATCCTGGATTTTGCTGTTTGCAGAGAGCAGCTAGGGGAGAAAAAAAAGGTTCTGCTGAATTGGTAGTTAGAAAACACATAGGACAGTGCCTCAAGGAGGAAAATGGGTAATTCCAAGGCAAAAGCGGCCCAAGGTTGGAGCATTGTTCCACTGGGAAAAGCCCCACCAGCCCCGTCCCGTGCACTCCTCCCTGCCTGCCGTGGGGAAATCGGGGCGTTTGTACTTTTCCATTTGCACAGAGCAGCTTCCCAAGGCTCGGGCAGGCCGCGGCTGCCGGTCGCACACGCCGGTTGCGGGAGGTGCATCCAGCAGCNAGGCCAGCGGCCGGACACTCGGCCAGGTGGGCACCGCGCCCTGGGAAAGCTGCCCGGGGCCCTGCGCTGACCAGCCCGCGGGGCAGGGACTGCAGCGTATTGTTATAAATAAGAGACCAGATTATCAATTTAACAATTGTGCATTCATTTTATACTTCATTGTAGTTTATTATTCATTACCTGAATGTTATATTTCGTCCTTATTTAACGGTTACTGCTAATTATTCTGCTGTAAGAACCACCCCTAATTCGGTAAAGCTACTCCTTATCAGGAAATGCTAATTCGGGGAATGTGTGGCATTCCCTAGCCACCCCCCAGGCCTGCCTGAAGATACCAGAGAGAAGGAAACAAAAAAAAAAAAAACAAAACCGAAAACCTGATATGCAAATGAAAGCCCAAAGGACCCTGGGGAGAAGCAACAAACCCCTAGAAAAAATAAGTTAAAGATGAGCCAACAAACTTTTTAAGAAAATCAACCCAATTACACGATCAGTTGGAAGGAGAACATCACCTGGCCAGCTTTTGGGTTTCGTTTTTGATCACTACAAGCAGTAAAAGGGTTGACTGAGAAGACCCCCCCTCCGATGAAGAGTTGAAATTGCCTTCCTGGCCACTCCCCTGTGAGGAGAGCAGGCTTGGCCTTATCACTCTGAGTGGCAAGGCCGAATTCCTCCTCCCCCATGCTGAAGCTGGGAGATGCGGCGGTGTACGCAGCCTGCCAGGCCCCAACCCAAGCTGATGACTTTTAATAATGGCTTTTAAAGGACTCGCAGTCCTGCCTGTTTTTATTTCAGTGTGGCTGCTGTCTCCCTGGCCAACTGCGGCTGGCCCTGGTCCGCCGCAGGCAGCGGGGCAGCTGAGCCCGCAGCCGGCCTGCGGCACCAGGAAACCCATCGGAGTCTGCAGCTTCCTCCCGAGGGGCGGCTCCCACCTCTGCTCTGTGACCAGGGCCTGAGGGAACGGCTGGAGCTGTGTCAGGGGCGTTTAGGTTGGGTATCAGGGAAAGGTTCTTCGCCCAGAGGGTGCTGGGCACTGCCCAGGCTCCCCAGGGAACAGGCACGGCCCCGAGGCTGCCAGAGCTCCAGGAGTGTTCGGACAGCACTGCCAGGGTGGGGTTGTTGGGGTGTCTGTGCAGGGCCAGGGGTGGCACTGATGATCCTTGTGGGTCCCTTCCAAGTTGGGATATTCTCCGATTCTAGGTGCTGACAGCAGAGCGGCCGACACCCAGCCGCCCTTGCTGCAGGGCTGACACCCACGGGTGCCAGTGCTGCCTCCTCTCCCCTCATCTCAGACCGGTGAGACAAGCACGTGTCTGTGCCCTCCACACGCCCAGCCTGCTGCTGGCATTGCCAGCACATCCACATCAGTGCGGGGCCATCGCAGGCCTCCCCCAGCCCAGCCCGGCCCTGGAGAGCGCGGGCTGCAGCCCAGCGTTAGCCCTGGCACGGCTGCCAGCACAGGCTCACCACTGCAGCAGCTCCAGGGCTCGGGGGAAGCCTCAGGGGTGGGAGAGGACTGGAGAGTGGTAGCATGAAAGCTTCCCCATCACTTGCATGCCAGGCAAAATGGATGCAGAGACGTTTGCACTCAGATGGGCTTTTCCCAAGTCCAACCCTTGCAATATTTCATGGAAGAACAACTCCTTTGACAGCTCTGAGAAACAGCCTGGAGGAGCAGCACCCAGAGGAAGGCACCTCTCACCCAGCTCCAGGCTGGCTCCCCTTGGCATCAGGGGCAGTGACAGGAGCTGTGCCAGCTGGGATTGCAGTGGTAGGACCGTGGTGCTTGGACAAGCATGGCCCCAGCATGTTCCTGCACATCACAATGAATTACCACTGAGCAACTGCTCTCCAACACACCACCAAAAGCCATTTTTCTGATCCACTGTCTGCCTCTTCACTGCTGCTTTTCTGGCTCAGAGCACTGCAGCTCCCAGGATGTTCAACGTCTGGGTGCCAAGGGGCTTGGTTTGGGTAATGCAAGATCTGCCACCACACTGCTGCACCACTTCCCTTCACCTGCCTGGGTTTCCCCCCTCCTGAAGGAAGGGGTGATGTGGATTAGCCTCAGCAGTGTTGTTAAGCTCTAGTTTTGCCCAGGAGAACAAAACTGGAAGGACAGCAGAGAGCTTCCATCCCTGGAAGTGTCCCAGGCCAGGCTGGACGGGGCTTGGAGCAATCTGGTCTGGTGGAAGGTGTCCCTGCCCATGGCAGGGGGTGGGATGAGATCTTCAAGGGCCCTTCCAACCCAAACCATTCCATGATTCTAACAGATCCTGGGGCCAGCCCTTCCATCCACCTCTTAAGCCAAGCCCCATCATCCCACAGTCTGAAACCCTCTGTGTCACCTCAGCCCTCCCCTTGTTTCGTGGCACTGCTCCCCTCCCACCTTGACATCCCAGTCCCACTGCTTCAGGCCACATATTTCCAAACTCCCGGGAATAGTTTCTCACGCTGGCGTGAAGATAAAACACAGGTAACATTTCTGGAGCCTGTCAGCTCTTGCCAGAGCTCGCTGCTTCCTTGTCGACACAGATTCCCTAGGACATCTGCGATTTTCAAGACAAACATCTCTGTCTCTGGAGACAAGGCCGAGGAGGAAGATGTGACCGTGCTGCGGATGCCCTGTGGCAGGGATGGCACTGGACTGAGGGGAGCACACAGCCCGTGGTGTCTCTGCCACCTGCTCTGGGAGCTGATCCCACACTCACACGCTGGGCTACTCCAGGACAGGGGAAATGCACAGCCAGAGCTGCCCCACCACAACACCAGGATGTGGCAACATCCCCTGATTTAGGCACAGGTTCAGTGGCCTTGCAGCCAGAGAAGCTCCTCAGCTTCAGGTTCCTCCTGGTAGGAGTGAGGTCTCTGGGATGTTCTTCTTCCAGTTCCACGTGCTGCACCCCAGCCTGGGAGCACAGGACTTCTCCACGGCATCTCCTGCCGCTCCCGAGGGAGCTGCACAAGACCACAGCTACAGCAAGAGGTGTGTGACTCACCTGCTGCTGGTACCTCGTGAACCTGCCCTTGTCTGGCTCAGCAAAAGACCCAAACGGATGAGGTGGGGCTCATCTAACGAGCTTAATGAGGCAAATGTGCTGCACGGTGGGAGGAGGCAGGTGCGATGAATGACTACAGCAACCTCAGCACTTTTCCTACACCTGGGGCAAGGGAGTGGCTCCGGAAGGGCAGGAACCTCCCCACTGCATGGCCTCAGTAACTGCTCCTCTTATCACAGACACCAGGGGACTGCACAGGAATGAAATCACAGGAAGGCCTAGGTCAGAAGTGACCTCTGGATGTTTCTGGTCCTACAGGCTGGCAGAGTAATTTCAAAATTTTGCTCAGGACTGTGTCCAGATGAGACCTAATGACTCTGATCCCCATGGATGGGGATCCCACGGGCTCTCTGAGCAGCAGCCCCCACCCGCCTCGCTCTTGTGGGGAAGAAACACTCCCTCACATTCCACTGGAATTTTGCTGGTTGTGTCTTGTGGACATTTCCACCATTCTCTCCCTCAGTGTTCCTCAGCCTCCTCCTCTCCAGGCTGGTCAGACCCAGCTCTCAGCTGCCTTCACCTCTCACACCCCAGCCCCAGCCCAACCACATTGTCCTGCTGGACCTGCTCCAGTTTGTCCATGACTGTGATACTGGGAGCCTCCGAGAGGACTCAGGACCCCAGATGTGGCCGAAGAGTGCCGAGCAGATGGAAATGATCCCTCTCCTGGATTTTTTGCTAATGCCACAAAACATGGTCCTTGTCACACCCTTCACCTGGGGTGCACAGAGAGGCTCCTGAATCAGGGATGGGCTGGCACTGCATGTCTGAGTTTGAAACCAGTTCAGAGGAGCCAGCCAGGCCTCAGAGTGACTTTCCCAGGTCCAGTCAGGAGGAAAAGCTTCAGCTGGATCCTGACACAATGCCCAGGCAGCTGACTGTGCCCTGTGACACACAGAGGAGATCAGATATGCAGAGTCCCCTCTCTCAGAGCCGTGATCACCCCGAGATGTCACCACAAAGGTGTGAGCAGAGGTGGATTTATCCCGATGGGGTCTCCAGGGGCAGGTGTGTCCCAACGGTGCAAAAACAGACCTGCATTCCAGAGCCAATGGAAACAGTGCTCCTGACTGAATCCCTTAAGCCTCAATGTCATTTGATTTCACAGATTTCACAGAATATTCTGAGTTGGAAAGGATCCACAAATATCACTGAGTCCATCTCCGAAGTGAATGCTCCACATGCGGATCAAACCCACACCCTTGGCATTACCAGCACTGGGCACTGAGGCAAACCTCGGTCCTCGAAAGGCACTTTCTGCATCCTCTTGATCAGGGATGGCCTCAGATTCCTCAGATTCCTCAGAGTGGAGCCCTGTGGCTTCTTCGAATTGCTGGAGAAATAAACCACGCCGAAACCACCACTGGAGTGTAAAACAAGCTTAATGAAAATCCACTAATGCACAAAGCCAACGTGTCCCACACGGTGACCCCTCTGCGGCAGAGGCACGGGAGGGATGCGAGTGACACTTCCGTGGTCACCACCCCGAGCCCCTGCACGGCCACACAACACTGATCACAGCCAGCCCCCTGCCCAGCCTGGGCTTGGCGTGTTGGCAGTTTATCTTAATCCAGGGAGCTGAGCAGACTTCCGTGGCTCGGGGCAGCTCTGCAGGATCAGAGCGGGGGTGCTGACAGCTCTGCTGCTCCGGCTGCTCTGCAGCACACACAGGGCGCTGCCTGAGCTCAGGAGCTGGAAACGCTCGGGGAGGATGGTGTTGCAGTGACCCCAGTCTTCCCCCAGGCTTGAGAGGCAGGCTTCTCCTAAGGACATTATGTACCCCAGTTCTGTTCCTTTGATTGATCCATTGTTTCTCCCTGCCCCCTTTTTATTCCTTACATGTGTGTTTTCCCTTCCCTGCATTCCCCGTTGGCCCTTGTACCTCCCTCACGGTATTCCCATTGGTTCCCTAGCCCTGTCTCTGTACTGCCCCTGCATCCCGGCACCCTCAATCCCGATGTTTGGCCCGCCCTGTGAACCTCCTATATAAACCCCCAACCCCTTCCTCCATCTTGTTCTTGGCTCCTAACCTCCCCGGCCATGAGGCTGAAATAAATCCCCTCGTGTGCAAGAACATGCCAGAACCCTTCCCGACTCCTTCATCGTCGGCCTGTGTGTGTGCGTGCTGCTGCTTCTCTGACTGAGCTGATGCTGCTTCACCACCATGGGAGTCTGACCCCTGCGGAGCTGCTTTCTCCGGGGAGCCACCCAGAAATGGAGGCTCGACGAGCGGGGCAGAACGGGGGCCTTGGTGCATCCGAACTCGTCAGCTGGAAGGGCAGCGGCCCCGCGGGAGCGGCTCCAGACCCCGTGGAGACGCCTTTGGGAAGGTCGCGGCACCCTCAGCCACCACGCCACTACAGGATGGCGTTCAGCAGGGCCCCATCCTCGGGTCGCGCCAGCAGAGCTGCGTGGCCGTCACCTCCCTGAAGGGAACACCGCTGAGCTGTGCCAAGGCTGCACTGCAGAAAGCCACCTGTGTCCTGGGCTGATTCCCCGGCATGGGCAGCAGGTCCAGGGAGGGGATTCTGCCCCTCTGCTCAGCTCTGGTGAGACCCCCCTGCAGAGCTGCCCC
>WEIT01041336.1:244120-255386 GCA_013389985.1 Dryoscopus gambensis | reverse complement strand
TGCCCAGAGAAGCTGTGGCTGCCCCTGGATCCCTGGCAGTGTCCAAGGTCAGGCTGGACGGGGCTTGGAGTAACCTGGGCTAGGGGAAGGTGGCCCCTGGCCCATGGCAGGGGGTAGAACGAGCTGAGCTTAAAGATCTCTTCCACCCCAAACCATTCTGGGATTCAAAGACACCTCAAGACAGTGTCCTCCCAAACCACGCTGGCTCAGTGTCACAATGACTGGACACAGGCAGGCAGGTCTCAAATCCCACTGCACAGCATATTTTCCATTTTTCCATTATGGAAAAACCAGGATTTTATGTCCTGCTTGACTGACTGTTTCCCAGGAAGGCTCAAACACCGACTGGGGAGGAAATGCGCGGTCCCAGTGGGGTTTGGCAAGGGAAGCACCAAAGCCACCAGGCTGTTCAGGAGTATCTGACCTTCCCAAAGTTAGTCTAGCAGCTTCAGCCTCACAGAGGCCAATGCTTCTTGCACCACAAGGTGGGTCTGGCATGTGTCAGGGTGGGCTCTGATCTAACCAAAGGGCAGCAGTCACAGAAACGGGTCCTGTCCTCTTGTGGCTGGGCTTGGTCCCAGAGCCACGGTGTGGAGCCAGTGCCAGCGGGACAGACACAGCCCAGGCTGTGCTGCTCTGGCCTCTCCCAGGTTCATTGTCCATGGCTACGTTTCACTGCAGCTGAACTAGATGATCCTTGTAGGGCTTTCCAACTGAAATATTCCATATTCCATATTCCATTCCATTCCGTGGACTGTGCTGTGGAAAGGGCTGACCCAAGGGGCCCAAGTGCCTCCACACAGAGCACAGAGAAGAGCTGTGACGGCTGACAGGACTGAGCCCTCCTCTCCCACTGCCCCCTTCAGTTCCCCAGAGCACCAAATCCTGGGAATGCTGCTGGGATGGGACCCCCAGAGCCTCTGGTCCAACACCACGCCAGGGAAGGGAAGCCGTGTTAGGTGAATCTTTAAACCTCCAAAGGATGGGGCTTCCCTCAGCAGCCCCTCTGCATCAGCACCCTTTAGTCTTTCTGATTAGCTCAGATATAAAATCACAATTTCTGGTCATAAAGCACCTTCCTGCTCTGGCACATCCCTGTAAACAAGGCCCACCACGTCCTGCATCCCAGGCACTGCAGCTGAGGCACAGCCAGCATTTTAAAGCATGTCTTCTAAGGGAAAAAAAAGGAGAACAGATCACAAGTGATGGTCTGGGCTCTGATTATGAAGCTGAAGCCACTTTTATGAAAGAGCTTCTTTTTTTTTTTTAAGAGCTTTTGCTAAAGATCCCAACCAGGCACATCTCTCTTCACAGCTTTACATCTTTGACTGAAAGCATGCCCAGGTTTCCCTGTGACATGAGGATAACTCCTCCCTGGGCACGGAACCAGGGAGCTCCATGGCTCCAGAGTAGCACCTCGAGGCTACTTCAGCAGCCTGTGCTCTGGGAAACCAAGCCCCAGGTGGCACAGATCCTTCACACAGAGGCAGCTCAGCCAGCACTGATCCTCCACAAGAGGCTTTGGGTTCTGTAAGCAAGGATTTGCCTGATCTCCTGTGTCTGGGGAGATGTATAGACAAAGGGGGTGTTGGTCACACCATGAAGCCTCAGGCTTGGCACGGCCAGAATTCGACTTTCATACAAATAGTTGCTTCTTCGGGACTTGCTGGAAATTATGAAAAGGATTAAGGGAAAGAAGGAAATGGAAGAAAACAGGAAAGAACAAAATGCGAGTTGTCCAGGAGAAACAATCACTTTTTAATCTCGGGAAAACCTGAAGAAGGTCGGGGCAGCGCGATGGGAATGCAAGAACACAGCAGTTTAGCTGAGAACTGGGAAAAGCTCCATAACACCCAGGTGTAAACATCTGCACAGACCCAGGCAGAGTTAAAAATACCTGAAACACTTGTGGTTGACCCCCTGAGTATGTTACAGACACACCCCCTGCTTCCTTTGAGGACTTCAGATGATGCTGAGCCCACTGTGCCTCTGGGGAGGTTTCCCTCAAGCTCTCTTTGAAAATGCACCTTTTATTTTCAGGTTAAAATTTATGGACTTCAGTTCCCAACTGCAGGAACTTTTCTGGGTTTTGTAGCTAAATGAAGGAGGAGTCTAGGAAAAGAATTTTGTCCTCATGGAGGAACTGAAAGATAACGAAAATATTTCCTTTTTGTCCATGGAGGGTTGGAACTGGAGGATCTTTAAGGTCCCTTCCAACTCAAAGCAGCCAATGATTCTGTGATTCCTTTCTGTTATCCACGTGGTTTCCTGAGCACTTCACGTATTTATCAGCCTGACGACTCTCTCCTCTACCTTTCCCAATTTTTTGTTAATCTCCTTTCCAAACGTAAACCTCCAAACTGAGTTCAGTAGCCAGGATCCATCTCTCAGCTCCAGAGACAGCAGCCACCTCCTTGCTGAGGTTTGATGTTCCTCTGAGTGTGTCCAAGGGGACACTGCCCTGCCTCAGCCCAGCCCTGCGGAGCTGCTCTTCCCTCTGCCCTGGGCACTCCCACTGGGTTGTTTTGGCTGTGCTCCCCAGCTCAGGGAAGGGAGGAGATGATTGCTGGTTCCTCACTCCTCGCACCTCCCTGCTGAACAGGGGGATGAGGCCATTCCTGCATTTCCTATCATCCCAGTCCTGCTGGGAGCGGGGTGAGAGATCCTCAGTGCATCCGAAATTCATGTAATTGGTAAAACTCTCTCTAAAGCTCAGGGAAGTTCATTAGGGGAAAGCTGACAAAAAGCAGCAGGGGGGCATCACACAATGAAGAATTGTTTTGGGGCAATGAGAAAGAAATAAGGCCCATTTTCCTCCTCGCTTTCATGTCTCTGAGTTGATTTAAGGGTTCTTAGGCAGCTCATGTGTTTCTCTCTCCAACCCATCCCCACAACTCTGAGCAGTTCCAGGAGCCCCAGGACAGCTCCTAGGACATCTTCCTCTCTTATTCAACAAGAGCTTCCATCTGGGAGCTGTTCCTTTCTCCCAGCCCTGCTTTTTCAACATCCTGAGGTCACCTCCCTCTTATCCCACCTCTACCTGCCCCATCCCTGGAAGAGACCAAGGCCAGGTTGGACGGGACTTGGAGCACCCTGGGATAGTGGAAGGTGTCCCTGCCTGTGGCAGGGGGTGGGATGAGATGATTTTTATGGTCCCTTTCAACCCAGCCCAGTCTGGGATTCTCTGATTTTATGATTCAGTATATCCTGGTTCATCCCATCCCGAGGGACCCATCAGAGCATCCTCATCTAACAGACTTTGATAGCAGAGGCCAGTTTTCTGTGTCAGGTCCTGACCCTTGGGCCAACACCACTGCCAGTGGTTTTTAGGAGGTCTGGCTGCCCGTGAACCAAGCCCACACCCAGCTACACACCGGGCAGTGCCCATGGCACTCCAGGGCCCCTCTGTAGCCTCGGTGCTGCTGTGACCTGTGGGAGGTCACACTGTGCAGGATGGGAAGCTGGACCAAAGGGAATAAAATGGGAAAGGCAGTGCCACCAGCCAGGGCAGGGCTGCAGGGAGCAGCCCAGGGGCTCGGGCTGCGCTGGCAGCATCTTCTGGGAGTGTCTGGTGGGGCTGCGTGGCTCCGGCCTGCGGGGGGGCCACCAGGATCCTTCCACAGCTTCTCTTTCATCGTCTTTAGACCCACTTGAAAGGCTGCCATGCAATCTGCCCCCCACTCTGCAGCCAGCCCCCCTTCAGCTGCCAGTCCCAAGGTTCAGCCCTTACTCCCTGCCAGTGGGGCAGCGCTGTTGAGATCCCGGTAAAATCAAAGCGTCCCGTTCCTCCGCTGGCTTAGCTGGGAGAGTCAGGTTACAGGCAGCAAACCCCCTATCTCTGATCGCTTTAATACCACTAACCCATGTCATGTCAGACAGAGTCAACATTTGCTCTGGAAAACACTCCCGACGCAGAGAGAGCAAAGCCAGCCCGGCCCGTGGCCTCTCCCTGGCAACACTTTGAAATCACCCAGGGGAAAACGCGAGGTGAACAGCTGGGAGCTTTCCAGCATCTCCTCGGAGCCCTCCTGACAGATCTCGGTCCCTGGAGTGTCAGGTTACCGGACGGGGGGAACTGCTTTTATAATAGGAGAGTCAGCAGGGAATTCTGGCATTTTCAATTACCCCGCGCAGCAGCGGCTGTGATCGGGGTCAGGATTAACTGCCTGACCCGCGGCTGAAGACAGAGTGGCAGGGAAATGCACCATGATGCTGCAAGGCACCAGCCAGTCCAGAGGCCAGGCCAGGGCAGGGAATGGGGAGATGTGGGGGAGAAGGTTCTGTCAGAGCAGAAAGTTCTGTCAGAGCATCTGGCAGGGGATGCCTCGGACTGCCCTGCCACTGCGGGGAAAGGGGGAGACTGGGAAAACCTTGGGAGAAGGGGGCAAGCTCCCCTCTCACTGCCTTCACCGAGGGACCCAGTCTGCCTGGGTAAGCCAGGTAGCTCCAACACGTGGGGAAGAGGATTCCCTGTGGGTCCAGAGCAGGGCAGGGCCCAGGACAGGGCTCCCACACCCTGCAGTGAGGCTGGAGGTGACGCTGTGCGGCAGCCAGGACGGTGCTGTGATCAGTCACGGAGCAAGGGCTGCCCTGACCTTCAGTCCACAGGGCTTGGAGACCTCTGGGCTGGGATCCAGGCTCCAGCAGTCTGGAAAGCTGTGTTTGAAGTGGCAGGAGCACACGGGGCCTCTGTGCAGGGCTTTGGGCAGGTGCAGTGGGCACAGGGGTGGGGGTGACCTCTGTTTCTCCAGTGTGGGCAGAGGGGACGGCCAGGACAACTGACCCCCACATTCCCAGAGACCTGGATGTCTCGCACCACTGTCTCACCCACGGGACACCTAATCCAAACCAGCCCTCCCTCCTTGCCCCACGGCACCCCAGTCCCACGCAGTCCCCAGCAGGGACTGTCACTGTACAACTGTCCCCACTGCAGGTCCCACCACTGACCCCAAGGCCCCAGGTTTTTGTGCTCCTGTTCAGCTCAGAGTCCAAACACACCCAGGTATCGACTGAAGATCTGTTTCTCTGGTTAAAACCTTCCTCATTTTTTGCTTTTCTGGGTAAAACTCTCTCCTGCCATTTAAGCATCACGGGCTTGCACACCATGGGCCCTCCTGGAGAATGGACTTGAATTCAGATGCCTTCCTCCAACACGAGCACTGAACGCACCACAGTGAGGAATAGCTGGATGAGGAAGGGAAGAAGCGAGGATTCTCCTGCCCTGCCCTGCCCTCCGTGGGGGCCCTGGTGACCCTGCTTTGCATGGGAGGTTGGGCTGGAGACCTCCAGAAGCCCCTCCACCAGTGCTTGTGTGTGTGTGACTGTCCTGCTAAAAGGGTTCACTATTCCTTGGACTATTACAACATTTGTGCCCCCAATTCCTTTCCCACTTCTGCCCCTGTGATGGCGAGTTCAGGAGCCACGTGCTTTTGGAACCAATTCTCTCCAGCAGAAGCTGAGGAAAGCAAGGGATGGCAGCACTGGGGCTCTTTAATTTTCCCTTTACATTCGCCCTTAAAGGAGTAAAAATTCTCAGGTCTGGGATATTCCTGGACTTGCTGGAGCTCTGGAAAATTGGTGTTTCACAGTGTGTGAGGTTTTTTGTTCCCGAGGTTCTTGGCAAGGTGGCCCCATCAGGCTGGTACCCACGCTGTGTCAAGTGTCTGGAAAACTTCCCAGTGGGCCCAGCCTGCCGCTCCTCGAGTCTGCAACTACAAACGCCGGAAAATCTTAAAAACACGGCAAAGCAGCCCAGAGCTGGTCCTGGCTGCGGCCCCACTTGAATGAAGGCAGGCTTTGGTGTAGATTACAGCCTTTAAAGAGCTGCTAATGCCACAAGCCCAGCGACTTGGCCGGGCAGCCGAGGGTTTGGCGGTGTTTGCGCTCTTTGTTCGGTGGGGTTGGCAGCCCCCGTTTGCATGTGCCACCCGGCCTGCAGGGCTTTGTTCCCACACGGAGGAGCTGCTCCAGAGGATCCCGGCACCCCCCACGCTGCTGCTGGAGCAGCTTTGGGGTCGCACGGTGCCGAGGGTGTCCCCACCTCCAGGCCCCCCTCTGCACGTGGAAAATTCATCTGCTCCACATCGCGGGATGTCTCCAGCAAAAGGCTGCTGGGAAGCAGGAACACGGAGGGAGCCAGGCCCCCACGCCTCCAACCTGCCCCCCAGATTTTCCATAAAATGATACTTTCCCAAAAAGTGCCAATTAATTGCAATGATAACTGTGCTTAGGAACAACCTGACTTCGAAATGCTGAACATAGAAAGCTTAGAGCTGCAGTCCTTGAAAGAAAGAGTGACTGTAGAGCATCCATAGAACCACAGGATGGTTCGGGTTGGAAGGGACCTTTCCAGCCCCTGCCATGGGCAGGGACACCTCCCACTGTCCCAGGTTGCTCCAAGCCCTGTCCAACCTGGCCTTGGGCACTGCCAGGGATCCAGGGGCAGCCACAGCTGCTCTGGGCACCCTGTGCCAGGGCCTGCCCACCCTCACAGGCAACAATTCCTTCCCAATATCCCATCCAACCCTGCCTTCTGGCAGTGGGAAGCCATTCCCCCTTGCCCTGTCCCTCCATCCCTTGTCCCCAGTCCCTCTCCAGCTCTCCCCGAGCCCCTTTAGGCTCTGGAAGGGGCTCTGAGCTCTCCCTGGAGCCTTCTCTTCCCCAGGCTGAACCCCCCCAGCTCTCCCAGCCTGGCTGTGGAGGGGCTCCAGCCCTGGGAGCACCACCAACTCTTGCTAATTTGTGACTGAACCTTCTCCCTCGCTCTCTTGCACGGCAAACTCCACCAGTTCCCTGTGTGTAGGGGAAGATTTTGGAAACACCGCTTTTTCCCTTGAGAAGAGCATTCCCTGCCCAGCCCCAGTGATGCAGCTGCCTCCTGCAGCCCTGGCAGGGCAGGGATGGCCACGGACCAGGCTGGGGAGGCCCAGGCACAGGGAGCACCCTCCTGCCTGCACAGGGTCACACAGAGACTCGTCCCTTCCCACAGGGACCCCACTAAGCCCCAGGGACCCCGAGAAGGGCCGAGGGACACCCGGCCAGGAGGCTGCAGTGACCCCTTTGCTACAACCTCCAGCCTCCCCACGTGCCCCAGGGCACTGCTGTGTTTGCCAAGGGCAGCAGGAGAGATGAATGAACCATCTGGAACACAGGAGGGAAAGGTGAGCCCTGGAGCCTTCCCATCAGCTCCCAGCCCAGCACAGAGCAGGGATGGTGGCACACCGGGGGAGCCCCTGGTTCAGCAGAAGGGACTTCCCACCCCATCCATCACGGACAGACTGTTGTTTTCTCACCAAAGGCAGCTCCAGATGCACTGGAACAGGTTTCTGAAGCCCCAGGCAGGTGTGGGGGAAATGCTCCTCAAACTTACGGTGTAATTTATGCAACAGGAAAGCCTGGGAGTCAGCAGGAGGAGGAGCCCACAGAGACGGTGGCGGGCAGGGAAGGGCATCTGCTCGGGAAGCTCCAGCAGTGCAGCCCACCCCCTGCTCTGCCAACAGCCCCCAACTGCCCACCATAGGGGCGGGAAGAGGCTCCTGAAGAGCCAGCAGCTGGCAAAGCTCCTTCCATCTGCTGCAGATGGTCTCCAGTGGCAGAGGAGAAGGGATTTGGGCATGGCAGGATCCCTCCTGGGCGCCCGCTGCCAGCTGCTGCAGGCTGGGGGGAAGCAGTGAAGGCAACAGGTTGGGACAGCAAGAGAGGGGAGGAGGGCACCAAGTGCCAAGCCACATCACATTTTGGTGACAGTCAGGGTGAAGATGGGAGCTGTGGGTGAACGGAAGGCAAGAGGAAGAGGAGACAGATGCTGGAACCAGGATGGTGACACGGGTCCATGGAAGGCAAGGTCTGGATGTTCACTGGGGTAAGAGAAGCAGCCATGGGGATGCCAGAGTTTCAGGAGGTTTGGAGCCTGGGACCAGCCCAAATTGTCACAGAAACCCATCCAGTGAAGTCCCCAAAAGATGAAACCTGGGATTTCAGTGACAGCAGCCCAGCAGACCCTCCAGCCTGCTCTGCCACACAGGCAAACAGGCTTTGTCCTGGCTCCTCCATGTCTGAGATGGCTCCAGCGCTCAGGAAATTTCTGCTTTTCCCCCTTTTGTGTCAGTTTTCTGCACAAGAAGTGCCCTACCAGGTCCTGAAACATCGAGAAGTATAAGGCTGCTTCTCATGGACCTCGGTCACCTCAGTTCAGCTGATGCCTCCCCACTCGGGTCGTTGTGATCTCCCATTTATGCAGTTCCTGGACAGACTTCGCAGAACCACTTCCAGCCTGCTGTTTTCCAAATCAAGTATTTCACTGGTGTCCTGACAGGCAGAGTCTCCTGTATTTCCTTAGAAAATCAGTGATTTAATTAGGAAAAAAAGCAGCGAGCTACACAGGCTCATGTACAAAGACCCGATGGGCTGCCTGTCTCTTGATGGCTCCAAACTAGTTGTCTTCTGAAAGGTGTTTTAGCTAAAGACAGGACTGAACTGGAGGAATATTCCCATCCCTAGAAGTGTCCTAGGCCAGGCTGGACAAGGCTTGGAGCTCTAGTGGAAGGTGTCCCTGCCCATGGCAAGGGGTGGGACTGGATAATCTTTAAAGTCCCTTCCAACTTAAACCATTCTGGGATTCTATTATAAACAAATACTCAGAGCTTTGAAGCTCTGGAAAACTCGTTCCAGCTCTTTGAGGTAATTTCTGCACTTTCCCAGGTTCTGGTTTCACAGACAATAACTCTTGGCTGCAGCAGGGCCCAGCTGAGAAGCACAAGAGGGAACAGGAGGAGCGCAGCTCCCGCTCGTGTCCGGAGCAGCGTGGGCTCTGCTGTGCCTCCCTCACAAGAAGGGAGCCAGACACATGCTCTGATGCACAGTGAAAGTGAGAAGATAAAAGCAGGACTCCCCGTGCCCCAGGCAGTACAACTCTCCTGTCCCTGTCTAGCCGGCAGCATCGCTAATGTGACAAGCAAACAGCAGGCTGGGATGGCTGGTGAGAAGGTCTGGTCCTACCCACCTCACCCCTTCACCTCGCCTGCCCCCCAACCTCTCTGTGCCTTTGCCAGCACAGCTCCAGGACCGTGGCTGCAAGGGAATTGTTTTGATTGAAGGCGAGGGGAACAAAATCCTCCTTTCTGGTGCTCTGCACACCCCGGGATCTGTCTCGCCTGTGCTCCACCGCTCGTGGCTGAATTCCTCAAGGTTTGCAACAGGACCAGGCTGGGCTCAGTCCAGCGCTAGGAGACCCCCAGCAGAGCAGGGCCGTGGCCCATGTCCTTGCTTTGGACCGTGCTCACCTGTCCTTGAGCTCGTGGGCTCCTCCGAGCCCTGCTGGGACAGCCCTGCCCAAAAGACCCTGCGTGGCTGGGACACAACCTGGGCCGTGACAGCCACAGGAATTCAAACCCTGCTGGTGCCTGGCATGAGCCTGGGGCAGACGTGTGAGCTGCACATCTTCCTGCCCAAGGGACCCAGAGAACCACGGAAGATTGGAGAAGACCTCCAAGATCAGCAAGCTCTGACTGAATGCCACCTCGCCCCCTAACCCATATCACCGTGTCGTGACATACTGCTGTAAAATGCCACCCAGAATAATAATAATACAAATAATCATAACAAGTTTTCTGGACCTACAGAGAGGAGAAATCATCCTGATGGGTTTATCGGGACCATGGATCGGTTTCCTCCACCACACACTCCTGGTATTCCCTCTGCAAGGGCCATTTATGGCTCTGTGTGGCTCTGTTTGCAGCCAAGGGCCTCTGACATCAGCACTAATCCTCCCTCCTTATCCCCTGTGACAAGAGTTGCTCACAAAAGGAACACATTCCCAAGTGCCTGGATGCTCTCTTTCCCTCACCACTGGGAGGTCTTGAATTTCTCTCTGGGTACTCCAGAGCCCAAGGCTTCTTCCTCCCTCCGCAGGTCACAGAAGCCAGCTTCCAAAAAGTGCCCTTCCTGTTGCTATTAACTCATCCCTGCCCAGGGAGCCCTTTCTTTCAGCTTTGCCAGGGCACTCAGCCTGCCCGCGGTGTGGATGGAGCCTGCAAGTCCTCACAGCACCCAGACTCTCCCCACTCCCCACCTCTCCCCAAAGAAAGGCCAAAAATTAATAGTCAGGGGCTGCCAGCAAGAGCTGGTGCCTGGCATGGCTCTCAATTAGTCAAGTGCTGTTATCCGGAGCCACGGGCCAGGCTCAGCTCCTTGACCCCTTGGGATGCTGGCATGGCTCTCAGCCACCCTCTTGGCACAGATCTTTTGCTGGGGAAAGGCTGGGAAAAGGCTTGTGGAGGCACCCAGGCTCTGTCACGGTCCCTTCAGACAGGACGGTGGCGCATGGAGAGCTCTGCATCCCACTCCTGGAGGGATGCTGAGCTTTGGGGGACGAGGTGCTGCTCAGCTGCAGGGTGTGAGAGGCAGCAGTGCGGGTGAGCTGGAGATGCAGTGTGGAGCTGGAGGCCGAGGAGAGCCTGCTGAGAAGAGCAGAGGGAAAACACAGCCCGGGCTCAGAGGTGACAGAAGGTATTGCCCAGGAAGGCAGCTGGACTGTGTTTATGGGGATCCAGTTTGCTGGAAGGGGTCACGGCCATGGGAGGATGGTCACCAAACCAGCACCCACCCACCTAGCCACACTCAGGACCTTCCTTCTGGCTGCTCTAGAGGGGTTGGTTTCTTACTCTCACAGGAGATTTTTCCTGGGATCATAGAATGGTTTGGATTGGAAGGGACACTAAAGCTCATCACCCCCTGCCATGGGCAGGGACACCTTCCACTGTCCCAGGGTGCTCCAAGCCCTGTCCAGCCTGGTTTTGGGCACAAGGATAGGGCAGCCACAGCTTCTCTGTGCCAGGGCCTCCCAGGGAAGAATTCCTTCCCAATATCCCATCTATCCCTGCCCTCTGGCAGTGGGAAGCCAGTCCCTGTGCCCTGGCACTCCAGGCCCTTGTCCATGCGGGTCCTGAAGAACTGGTGACACCTGAAGGTTTTGGATGCTGCTGGTGACGGGGCATCTCTCCTCAGTCCCACAGCACAGCAGTCCCCGTGTGCCCCTGGGGGAACCAGGGGGATTTTCCTTGCTTCCTGCAGGGCTGCAGCACCCCGAGGGGTGGTGGGCACTTTGCTTTGTCCAGCTGTGGCAGGAGCACAACCCCATCCCACATTCAGCGATGGAGCCAGCCCCAGCCGGCTGCTCCACCCAGAGCCAAGGCACAGGGAGGCTCATCCTCATCCTCATCCTCATCCTCATCCTCATCCTCTCCTCATCCTCTCCTCATCCTCTCCT
>WEIT01041336.1:187277-244008 GCA_013389985.1 Dryoscopus gambensis | reverse complement strand
CTCTCCCCCAGCACCCTCCATTCTCCTGTCCCAGCTCTGCCTTTGTGTCTGCAGCTTCTGTTACCAACTGCTAATGATCTACATCAAGGCTGCCAGGCGGTGCCGAGTGTAAGCAGAAGAATTCAGAGCCTCTAATTACAGAGGAATTAGCAAGCAGACAGTTAGTGTTTAGTGCTAATGAATAGATACATTAGGAGAGACATCACACAGGCTGAGAAGTGTGAGCCCTGATAATAAAGGAGTGTCAAACCAGGAAAACACAAGGAGGAGGATCTAGGGGACGGAAAAGGATTCGCCTGTGCCTCAGCTCTCTGGTTTTGCTCAGGTGGGAGCAGCCACGGGTGATACACGAAGGTTTAAGCACAGCAGAGAAATGAGTGTACGAAACATGAGCACCAAATCATTAATTCATAGTGCAGGACCACGGTGGGAGGGTGCAGAGCTCCACCCCACCTCCAGCAGGTAAAGGCAGCTGGTCATCCAGACCCGCTCCCCTCTCCTCCCTGGGGGCAGACCTGGCCCCGCCTGGAGCCAAACCACGGCTCAGCCTGTGCCAGACCTGCCCTCAGGGCTTCAAGAACACCCTGACCCCGCTCCTGAGCTAACTCCAGATCAGAATGCACCACAACGGTTCACCCAGACACTTCTGCAGGTTCCCTCTGTCCTCACGCTCTGGAAGTGATGCCCAGGTGATGCCTACCTGCCCCACTGCTGTTCTATGCCACCCGCCATCCCCTGCAGCCAGAACACACCACGGCCTCCAGGCCATTCACCCACGGCTGCCAAATTCAGCCCCGGGGGTCAGGTAGTGTCCAGGGCAGCTTTAGAGGGACCAGAGCCTCTCCTGCTCCCAAGCAGGGCTGTGCCTCACTGGCATCCTTCCACCTCAATCCCATTAAGCCAAGCCCCAGCCCCGGCCGTGCCCAGCTCCCAGTCCCTGTGCCCTGGGCTGGGAAGGCAGCCCCAGGCCAGCAGCTCGGTGGGGCTCCCTGCCACCAGCACAGCTGCCAGGGGGCTGCTGAGGACCCTCCTGGAAGCAGCACTACCAGCCACCCTGCCCCTCCCTGCCCCCAGCAAAGCCACCCTGCACAGAGCTGGAGACCCCGAATGAAACCCTCCCAGCTCTGTGCCTCAGCTGCTTCACCAAGTGCCCCTGCAGTGGCACAGGAACTGGAGCAGATTCCCAGACCGTTATCCCAAATATTCATCTCCCAGCCCCTCTTCTCTCCTGTGCTTTCTCAGCCTGTCCTGGCTCTCTCTGCAGTCCAAGCAGGGGTTGCAGCTGCTACCAAAATGCTGGAGCCACCTCACCTTCCCTCCCCAGGAACCAGGAGTGTGTCTGCGACGCCCTGACGGTGCCTGCAATGATGCTCTGAGGCAACAACCTCAGGCCCAGCCACACACGCAGCGCTGGAGAGCGTTGCTGTGACACCAGGGGACAGGGCCACAAGCTGCTCTGCTGCCCTGACGGGGAGGCAGCTCTGCCTTGGGGCACGCTCCAGCTTTTCACTGAAATGAGGGGCATTTTCACACCCAGGGCTTGGGATTCACCCAGGAATTGCCAGGCACTGCACTTCCATCACCACCGGCATTACGGAACAAGCAACATCCCACCCCACCTCTCGCCCTCTTCCAGCACACAGGTGTTGCACTGCACTAACATAGTTATTAATATGTTATTAATATGTTATTAATATGTTATTAATATGTTTTGCACTGGGTGATGTTACATTTATACATGTCCTGACACGTTCCCTTTCACTCCCCTTACCCACACGGTGGTGGTCGTACCCCTGGAATCCTACACCTCACCTGAGGTGTTTTCCCCACGTCAGCTNAGGCGCTCTCCACTTCGGATATAGTTCCTTAGGTCTTTAATCCTTGAATCCAAGAAGTGAAGAGGTCGGGGGCTTCCTGAGGGCTCCTTTTGAAGCCCCAGGGAGGAAGGGGAGGGGGCAAAAGCCTGTCACCAATAGGGTACAGTTTACATGGGGAGAAGAGGCAGGGTCCAGGTGAAGGTGTGTGGTTTCAGGGGTTACAACACCACCTTGGGCGAGAGACAAGCCCAGACTTGTACAACACAGCAACCCCAGTGCAAAACCCACCAATAACATATCAATAACCTGACCACATTTGGGCACTACAACACCTCCCGGGGTGCCCATCCTCTTTTCCTTCTGGGATGCTCCCAATAACCACCTGAAGAACTCATCCCGAGGGGGAAGAGCACTTTTCTTCTTTTGCCTTTGTTCTTGATCCATCCAGCTCCCCGGGGTCCCCGAGCCAGCCACCGGACCCCTGGGAGCGGGACAGGATCACAGAGGGGCTCAGCCAGCACTGCCCAGAGGTGCTGCCCACCCCACCCTGTTATAAATAAGAGACCAGATTATCAATTTAACAATTGCCCATTCATTTTATACTTCATTGTAGTTTATTATTCATTACCTGAATGTTATATTTCGTCCTTTATTAACTGTTACTGCTAATTACTCTGTTGTTGTAAAAAACTCTGATTCGCGGTAAGCTACTCCTTATCAGAATATGTAAATTTAAGGAATTATGGCATCCCTACCCTTCCCTCGTTGCCTAGCTACCCCCCACCAGGCCTGTCTGAAGATACCAGAGAGAAGAAAAAAACAGAAAACCTGATATGCAAACAAAAGCCTAAAGGACCCTTGCGAAAAACAACAAACCCCTAGAAAAAAACAAGTTAAAGACGAGCCAACGAACTTTTTAAGAAAAATCAACCCAATTACATGATCAGTTGGAAGGAGAATTACCACCTGGCCAGCTTTTGGGTTTCCTTTTTGATCACCACAAACAATAAGAGGGTTGACCGAGAACACCCCACCTCCGATGAAGAGTTGAAATTGCCTTCCTGGCCACTCCCGTGTGAGGAGAGCAGGCCCGGCTTTATCACTTTGAGTGGCAAGGCCGAATTCCTCCTCCCCCACGTCGAAGCCGGGAGCAGCGGAGGTGTGCGCATCCCGGACGAGCCCCCAACTGAAATAAATAAGGGCAGGACTCCCACCCCAGCCCACCCCGGCGTGGGGAGCTCTGCTGAGGGCACAGCTTACCGGCCTGGTTGGTGGTGATGTTGACGGAGGCGAACTGCGGGGAGAAGGGGCTCTGGTCAGTGACGCCGTTGACGGCCTGGATCTCGAAGGTGTACTGGGTGTGTGCCAGCAGGTCGCTGATGTAGATGCGGGGCTCGGTGAGGCCCAGCTGGCGCGGGGCGAACTGCACGTTGTCCCCGCAGCGCGTGCAGGCCCCGCGCCCCGCCCCGCAGCTCTTGCAGATGATGTTGTACACCAGGTCCTCCCGGCCCCCCGAGTCCCGCGGAGGGCTCCACTCCAGCATCAGGGACGTCTCGTTCACGCTGGAGATCACGGCCTGCGGGGCGGACGGGATGGCTGGAAAGGGAACAGGCAGGGAGGTGTGAGACAGCTGCACCCCCTGCTCCTCCCCATCCCTGGGTGCGACTCTGCGTGAGCTGAGCCGGGTGCTTCTCTTGGTGTCAGGGATGTGTGCAGCAAGCTGGACCTCCAAGGGCAAGAGTGGGAATAAAACCAGTCCTCTTATCCCCGGCTAATCTGTGTGACAGCCCTGGCAAAACTTACCAGTTCGTTTGTGTAGTGTCCCCCAACACCCCACTGGGACAGACACCTTTGTCAAGCATCCCAAGCTCTGAGGGATGATGACCTCCTTTCCCCACCACGTGGTCCCCTCCCAGTTGCCCACACCCACATACTGGTGCATGGCATGTCCACGGGATCGGCGTCGGCCCGGTAATACCCATTCCGGCACACGCAGTTTGTGGCCCCTTCCGAGGTCGTCCGGCTGTTGATGGGGCAGTGGACGCACCCTTCATCCCCCTGGCTGGCCTTGAATGTCCCCGAGGGGCAGCCTGGAAGAGAAGGAAAGCAGTGGTGAGCGGCGAGAAGAGGGACGGGGGATGCCTGGAGCCCAGTGCTGCTGCCAAAACAATCCTTGGGGCTTTGCAGAGCCCAAAGGAAATCCTGACACCTGGAAGTGAACACGGTGGGGAAGGAGCAGCTGGCTGGAAGGCCCTGAGGAGGCACCTGCAGAGACAGGTCCCCCATGCAGACACCTCTGTCCCCAGTCCCCAGCCATGAGTGCAGAGCAGGGATTGTAGGAACACAGAGGGGACTTTTAGCCACTGCCATATAAGATGTGAGTGGCTGTACCAGGTCAGACCACAGACACCAGAATCCTCCCCCCAGCAGTGACCGTCAGGGGGGTTTAGGTTGGGTATCAGGGAAAGGTTCTTCCCCCAGAGGGTGCTGGGTCTCCTCAGAGAATGGGCACGGCCCCGAGCCTGCCAGAGCTCCAGGAGCGTTTGGACACCACTGCCAGGGATGCCCAGGGTGGGATTGCTGGGGTGTCTGTGCAGGGCCAGAGGTTGGATTTGATCCCCGTGGGTTCCTTCCAGCTCAGGACATTCCATGATTCCATGACCACCTGTGGCAGTGGTGCCTACAGCAGGCAGTGGTGAAGGCTGGACCACGCCGTGATCCAGCGCCCACAGGTCCAGCACTCATGGATAAAAACAGCCCTGCAAAGCTCTCAACACCAGAACGTCCCCTCCAAGCCCAGGGATCACCAGCGCCCAAGGAAACACACCCCAGAGTCTGTCACAAGTCCTGTTGTGGCTTTCTGTGGCTGTTAACTCTTACACGGCCTGAAGAGCCTGGGGGGAGGCAGGTGGTTCCTGCGCTGAAACAAGTTTAACAAACTTCTCCTCCAGTCGCCTGCCAAGGCTCCCAGGAAGGAGGCAGATGAGAAAACAGCCTGGGAAAAACATTCACTGGGGTTGCTGTGAGCAAGAGCCATTGCTAAGAAGTAGCTATTTTTCCTTTGGGAAAAAAGGAAAAAAAGAAGTTTGTTTTTTTTTTTTTTTCAGTTTTCATCTCCCTTCCTCCAGAATTATCCTGAGCTTCCAATGAGAAAAGCTCTACAGAAAAATTCCGTCAGCCTTCCCATTTGCACAGTCTCTCCTTCCTCTTATGGTCAAAGGAGCTGTTGAAAAATGGGATTCTCCTCATGTTCCCGGACCTGCCCATCGATCCCTCACCCGTTCGATTCCACTCCCGACCCCATTCCCTCGGGACCAGCCCATCTCAGAGGGTGCTAAGCTGTTGGGAGAGGTGATGGCTGGGCAGTCCTGCATTCCCCAGAGGCGATGGGGACATGATAACAGGCTTCCTGCGCTAATACCAATATTTGAGACACACAAAAGACCAACACATAAAATTGCTCTCGTCTGACAGCCCGGGCGAAATGCAGGGTCATTGCTGCAAGGATGGTTTCAGACAGGGGCCTCTTTCACCTTCCTGAGGTTTATTTTAAAAATAGCTACTTTTCTGTAATGCTTCTTCTGCAACAAGACAGAGAGACATCCAAAAAGTGCCCGGGCTGCAGAGTGTAGTGACTACTCCAAGGGATAAAAACATTCCCCACATTGGCCCTGGCACAGGTCAGTGGCTGGAGACGGATAAAAGCTGGGGGTCAGTGATTGTTCCTCAAAAATACCGAGCTGGGACACTGAAACTCTTTGCATGAGCCACCAAAACGCAGCCAGGAGTTTTGGCAAGTCCCTTCCTCCCCAGCAGGTCCCGCATGGGATAAAATAATCCTGGAAAAATCAGAACTTCTCTGAAGTTAAATGTTCTGAAATCATGCAGAAAGACAGGAAAATCACTGAAATTTGGTGCAAAGTCCTTTTTAAAATTGATTTATTTTTTTATTGATTTATTTTTCTCAATCAATGACAACCTCCAGAAGTAAAATAAATGAAGTTGTGTTCAAAACTGCTCTGCTCCCTCCAGGTCTTCCCCTGGGTGAGAAAACAGCTTTTCTTTTGGAATCCACCCAATTTCTTGTTTCCAGAGTAAACAGCAAATCAAAAGTGAAATCTTCACACGGGGGCTAAACCCCGTCCTGCCTGAACAATGGGAATGTTCTCACCATGTTCGGGAAGTACCACAGAACCATGGAACATCCTGAGCTGGAAGGGATCCACAAGGAACATTAAGTCCAACCTCCTGGCCCTGCACAGACCCTCCAACAACCCCACCCTGGGCATCCCTGGCAGCACTGTCCAAACATTCCTGGAGCTCTGGCAGCCTCGGGGTCGTGCCCCTTCCCTGGGGAGCCTGGGCAGTGCCAGCACCCTCTGGGGAAGAACTTTTCCTCGTGTCCAGCTGGCCACAGACATGAGGACACCCCAGTTTTTTTGCCCTGGGAGGTGACAGCAGCTTTGGGACATTGCTGCTTTTCCTTAGGCCTGCAGTAAGGACACCCCTAGAAATTCCTGCTTGGAAAGAGGGAATTGAACCAGCGAAAGCACAGAAATTTTCACTCTACCCGAGCATCCTTCATCCCTGGAGGGTGATTACAGTGCCAGCGGCTCTGGTCCCATCGCTGCACCAGTTTCCCACACCTCCAGCACCAAGGGGATGCTAACAGGGGTTCACAGGGAACAGATGGACCTTTAATTGCCTCGCTGCCACGCAGATCCATGGATGGCTGCCTCGCCGGGGTACGGCTCCCAAGGCAGCCTGCAGGACTGGCTGCGGCTCTCTCCAGCAAGGCTGGGAATGCTGAGCAGCACCAGGGCTGCTTGTTCCCCCTCCACTCATCCCCAGGGCACGGAGAGGTGGTCATGCCTGGGAAGGCACGTGCTTTGGGAATCACAGAATCACAGAACAAACCGAGGCGGAGCGTGCCCACAAGGACCATCGAGTGCAGCACCCACAAGGACCATCGAGTGCAGCTCCTGAAGGCAAGGGAACGCCTCGAGAAGGACCCACGGAGGATTGTGCCCTCCCTGCAGGGGACCACGCCAGAATGTGGGAGGCAAGGCCACCTCTGCTGCTGGCACCAAGCTTCCAGCCCTCCTGTCCTGGGGCGGCTCAGCAGGGAAAGGCTCCCCATGGCTCAGGAGAAGCCTTTGGCCAAGCACGCGGGAGGGGCCGCAGAGGGGTTCCCTGTTCCCTCGTGTCTCACTGCCTCTCTCCAACCAACTGTTTAATTAATCCAGTGCGAGCTGGGCAGGCTCCAAACAGGCTCCTCTGCATCGAAACTGCCCTGGCCTTCAGAGCCCAGGCCCCTCCCGGAAACAGCTCTGAGCAAACAGCTCCCTCCTGCAATAAAAGCTCCTAAAATGGCACCTTCAGCCTGGGCTGAGGGCTCTGAGGAAGGAAGGATTCTCCTCGCCCCCTCTGCCTGGCCCTGTTTCTCCTGGCAGCAAGGATCCCTGCACTCCAGCGAGGCATTTTTAAGGGCTGATGGAAACCAGGCAGCCCTGGCTCTGTCAGGATCCGCCAGGAGCCTTAAATCCTCAGCCTTATCTCCCCACTGGCTCCTTTCTCCCTGCGGGGCCGGGGCTGGGGGCTGGCTCTGCAGCTTCCCTGCTGCTGCAGGACCCAGGGCTGGTCCCCCCGGCCACATCCTGCCTCTCGCTCTCCTCTGTGGGTTTGGGGTTCCTCTTCATGCTTTTGGGATCCCCCCTCCATGCTCATGGGGTCCCTGTCCCACAGGCACCCTCATCACCCCACAAACCCTACGTGCCTTGGCCCCACCCCACTGTGCTGCTCCCACTCGGACCCCACATGGAATGAGTCCCACAGATATGCTCTGATGGAGAATAAGGCAAACAGTGTCCTGGGCCAGGCCAGGAGGAACATGGCCAGGACATCAGGGGAGGTGTTTTCCCTTCCCTTGCCAGGCATTGAGGATGCTGCCATGGCTGGGCTAGGGTTGCCCAGTTCAAGGGTGATATGGAGAAGCAGCAGAGTCCTGTGGAGGGTCACCAAGATGGTCATCCCTGGGGCACAGGGCACAGGAGAGGTGGGAAGAGCTGGATGGGGTAACTGGGGATACCGGGGTAAGGGGGAATCCAACTGCACCTGCTGAAGATAGACCCAAACACTTCTCAGGGTGCCAGACCCCGCAACACAGGGCAAGGACCACAAGTTCAGACAGGACATTAGGAAAAGCCACTCCTCCAAAAGGTGGTGCTGACCTGGGAGAGGGGTGGTGGAGTTCCATCCTTGGGGTAGATCGAGCAGAATTCCACGGCTGCCTTGAGCTCAGTGCAAATGGGGGTTGGACATGAGACCCCAGGTCCTCCCTCACCAGCTCTTCTGGCTCTCTGCTGTTTGTGGTGTGTGGGGTGTTTCATGGAATCACGGAATGACAGGATGGTTTGGGCTCAAAGGGACCTTCAAGCTCATCTCAGGTTCAATTCCCTTCCATAGCCCAGGTTGCTCCAAGCCCCGTCCAGCCTGGCCTTGGGCACTGCCAGGGATCCAGGGGCAGCCACAGCTGCTCTGGGCACCCTGTGCCAGGGCCTCCCCACCCTCCCAGGGAACAATTCCTTCCCAATATCCCATCTGAATTTACTCTCTTCCAGTTTAAAGCCATTTACGATGTTCTGTGCAGAACTATTATGTCCAACCACCTCTGAATTTCCCCCTTTTTGCTTTCACCAACCAAACCCTGCTTGGAAGATGAGACAGGTGTTGCAATGACACTGTCACTTTTCCCACATTCTGCTCCATCCTGTCCCTTGCACCTTGACCCTTGTTTTCAGTTCTGCATCCAAACAGGTCTCACTTTGTCTCACTCGTAAATTTGTCCCTCCTCTGCTTGTTCCTGCCCCCAGTCCCTCACCCGATGGTGTGAAAGGGTGGCCCTTGGACAACCCAAAGGAGCAACGCTGCCTTTGGATCCACTTCCAGCTGTTCCCCGGTGTCCCCAGCCTGGAGAGCGCCGCAGGCACGAGGGCTCAGTCTGGCCTTGAGGAGGCAGGAGGTGACCCCCGAGCCCTTTGGATCCTGGAGCTGGCTGCTAGCTTGGAAAGAGCGAGGAGCGGGACCTGTAGGTGCCAGCTCTCTGCACTCTCCCCTCCCGGGGCCACGCGGGTCCTCCGGTTTCCTCAGGGATAAATTTAATTAGCAGCCTACGCTGTTACCTCATCCTCAGATAAGCAATTAATGCCACTGCCAGGTGCTGTCACTGCCAACAGCTCTGACAGCATTTGGAGAGCAGGGGAGGGAAATACAGGAGGGAAAACAGGGTTAAATGAGATTAACTGGAGGGGAACCTCCGCGATGCGGATTACAGAATTGTCAATACAGGGACAGGTCCCAACGCAAATGTCCCTGTTTAACCCCATCGTTCTCCACGGGATGGGAATGGAAGCAAGACAGCACAGGCTGCAGAGGCATCCTGGCTCACAGACACGTCCCCACTGACAGGGCCAACACCCTGCACCTCACCTGCAGCTCCGGGACATCACCGGGGTCCCACCACCCGCCCATGGGCACTGCTGCTCCGGCCTCACAGCTGGAGGTGCCAGCACTCCAAACCCCACATTCCCTGCCACGGTGCTCCCCACCAGCCACCTCACCTGCCCCAGCTCCCTGCCAGACACAACTCCCTCAAACGTGCCCTGCGTGTCCACAGCTCATGGTGGTTTAAGAGCTCACATCTCGTTCTCAGCATCTTCTCCTGCATCCCTTGGTCCCCAGGAAGAGGGGCAGTGCTGGGGCAGCATGGGGCTGTGGCAGAACCTTAGTGCTGGGGTGCCACAGAGGTTTGGAGAGGACAGGGCAGGGCAGAGTGATGCCCTGCTCTGGGAGCTCCCCAAAACACACCACACTGGAAGGTCCTGCAAGGCACAAATATACCCTGACCTCTGGCCAGGCTGTCCTCAGCCCAAAGCTCCACAGACCAGGCCAAGGGCCAAGGATCAAGGATCCAGCCTTTGGACACCATGGGACAAACCAGCGGTGCTCATCACACACCAAATCCAGGCAGGATTCAGATTTCAGAGTTCCCTGCTCTCCTGAGAGCATCCCCAGCCTGGGGCAGGACCAGCATCACCCCAGCCCTGGCAGCTCTCTCCCAGAGCTGTGCTCCAGCAGCAGAGCTGAGCTCTCACCTGGGAGAGGCTTCCCAGCAAATCCTCCCCCCTGCAGGTTCCCGGGGTTCACAAGGCCACCTCCCTTCCAGAACTGCTCCCAAGTTCAGGCATCTGGTGAGCCCAGCACACCTGTGGGCAACACACCTGTGAGTCCCTCCGTCCTGCTGTGGGGAGAGCACATCCATCAGTGCTGATGGGGTTTGGCTGTCAGAGAGAAATGCCTGGAATCTCTTACCTGCCCAGTCAGCCTGCTTCAGCCTCCCCAGCCTGTCACGGGCTCTTAAAGAGAAATGGAAAGTTTTCTGTCCCTGCCTGAGCATGGGGGACTAGGGTGTCACCAATATCCTCAGAGTACAGATGGAGGGGACCATAACCCAGCATTTGTCCTGTCAGGGCTGTCCATACACAAGGGGAGAGGACTTCTCTGTCCCCATTTGGGGTCAGTCTCCTTTCCCAGGTAAGAAGCAGCAGAACAAGACGAAACGGCTTCAAATTGTGCCAGGGGAGGTTTAGATTGAATATTAAGGAAAATTTTGCCATGGAAAGGATGGTCAGGTTTTGGCACAGGCTGCCCAGGGCAGTGGTGGAGTCACCATCCTCGGAAGTGCTCAAAAAACACGTGGATGTGGCACTTGGGGACGTGGGTTGGTGGTGGCCCTGGCTCGGTTAACAGCCGGATTCAGCCTTAGAGAGCTTTTCCAGCCTTAATGATTCCATGATTCTCTGGTTCTGTCCCAAGGAGATGTGGGTCTGTGTGTCCGTCACGCTGCTGTGACCAGGGCTGGCTGCAGCCCAAAGGCTCAGCTCACTGCACACTTCCAGAGGCCCCTGTGGGAGGCTGAAACCAGGGGGTGAGTTCGGAGCTCGGGAGCACGGTGCTGGTGGCAGCAGACGCCTTCAAACTCCCGGCTCCTGCAGACACCTGAAGAGCAGCCCAGGCTGTAGCTGCTCCAAGGCTGAGCTCAGCAGCTCAGCGCTCTCCTGAAGCAGGACATTCCCCACCCCAGGAATGCCAGGGGCTGCTGGCCCAGGAGCAATCCCAGTGCCAGGGTCGGGGGGAGCAGGACGCTGCCAGTGCCTGCACAGTGTCAACCCCCAAACCTTGTCTCGGCAGCTTGGCACACACAGGAGGAACCAGAGCTCCAGGGGCTGGAAAGCAGCTCTGCCTGGGAGCCCTGGGGTGACTGGCATCGAGCAGGGGAGGACTGGGGCACTGCTTTCATCTCTGGGGCCTCAGCACGGCAAGGACGTGGAACTGCTGGAGAGAGTCCAGAGAAAGCCACAGAGAAGCTCCAGGGCTGGAGCCCCTCTGCTCTGGAGCCAGCCTGGGAGAGCTGGGGGTGCTCACCTGGAGAGGAGAAGGCTCCAGGGAGAGCTCAGAGCATCTGCCAGGGCCTAAAGGGGCTCCAGGAGAGCTGGAGAGGGACTGGGGACAAGGGATGGAGGGACAGGACACAGGGAATAGCTTCTGGACAGAGGGCACGGTTAGCTGTGATATTGGGAAGGAATTGTTCCCTGGCAGGGTGGGCAGGCCCTGGCACAGGGTGCCCAGAGCAGCTGTGGCTGCCCCTGGATCCCTGGCAGTGCCCAAGGCCAGGTTGGATGGGGCTTGGAGCACACTGGGCTAGTGGAAGGTGTCCCTGCCCATGGCAGGGGGTGGAATGAAATGAGCTTTAAGGTCCCTTCCAACCCAAACCATTCTGGGAGTCTACGATTTTATTTTCATATTTCAAACACGCTGCTCAGGCCAGCAGCACTTTTCTGTTGATGTAAACACTAAAGCACTGCAGACTCACACAGTGACTATTCTGAGCCAGCTTTCTCCACGAGGTCTCCTGAAGAATTAGGACCTTCACATTTTGTTACTTTGTTTGGTCTTGTTTAATTGTTTCCCCAAGCTTCTGCCTGGGAGAGCTCTGCCTGGGGAGGGAGGCAATGTTAACCATCACAGGAACACTTCCCAAGGGTTTCACGCAGGGAAAGGAACAAACCGAGCAGGCAAGTGGCGACATCAAAGTTGCACTGATGGAAAACCCCTAATCCTATAAACCCTTCCCGCTTTAATTGGTGTTAAAACAAAGATAATCTTATCTCAGCCCTATAAAAGAAGGGATAGGATGTTCTTCCTAAAAGCCTCTCTAAAAGCCCTCGTAAACTTGACAAACATTCCATGTTTCCAGCCCGAGGAGAACGACTTTAATCCTAAAGGAAACAGGAAAGCAGAAAGGGAGCTTTTCCTGGACAAGAGCCCTTCAAGTGTCCCCAGCCCTCGCGGTCCTGGTGCCAAGCTGGAGTCACACCCCTGCACTGTGGGGCTGCTGGGGACAGGCACAGACACCCCCCCAGCACCAGACACGGACTGGGGGCACCGGAGCAGGCATGGACCGGGCAGTGGGTGCCCATCCCCAGGTCTGAGCAGAGCCGGGATCAGACCCGCGATGGATTTGTGCCTCCCCCTCCAGGTGCTCCAAGTGCATCTGGGGCCGCTCAGTGTTTTTTACCTGTCTCCTCTCCACTCCCTTGCCCCAGATGTTGGAGGAACAGCTTCAGAGCCTGCGACGGGGTCTCTGAAGGAATCCCCACCTGACCCAGAGGCCCCAGTCCAGCACGCAGCCAGTGGCACGATTCCCAAATTACTCTGCCTTGACTTCCCCCAGCACCAGGAGCCCTCCCACCCCACACTCCCCTCCCCACCTCCAGCAGAGCCCTGCAGACCCCCTCTTGGTCTTTTCCAGGTGGAGCTGGAGCTGGGGGTGGCCAGGAAGCCTTGGAGTGGGAGCGGGCACGTTTAATCACCACATTTTAATGCTGCCTAGCACCCAGTTGGGACAAGTTCAAAGCGCCAGTTGGTTTGGTGCCAGCAGCCACTTTCCAGATGACAACACTGCTCTGTGTCAGCCCTCGGTGCTGAGTGGAACTGGCAGAAGGGTGATTAAAAATGGGCCATTATGGTGGGTTAAGTCACTGGAGGAGCTGCACAGAACCCTTCCTTCCTGGCCTGCAGTGAGCAGAGAAGCTGTGGGGAGGCAGCGCGGTGCGGGAAGGGCGCACACCGCCCACCTGTGCTTCCCAAAATGCCCTGAAGGAGGCTTAGGAAAGGCAAAACCCAAGGAGAACCGACGTTCCTCCAGAAAAAGCTCCCAAGTGCACTGGCAATGCAGAGCTGTTCCAGATTGGGCTCCCCAGGACAAGGAAGGACTCCAGGGAAGGCCACCAGGGTGCCAGAGCCCAGGGTGGGCGAGGAGAGGCTGAGGATGGGTGTGAGCCTGGAGAAGAGAAGGCGAAGGAGAGACCTTGCTGCTGCTGGCAGGGTGTAAGGAAGATGGAGCCAGACCTGAGAAGGAGGGCAGGACTCAAGCTGGCACATGGAAAATTCCAGCTTGACACAAGGATGTTTTTCAGCATGGGGGAGGTCAAGTACTGGAGGAGGGACCAGAAGAACAGGGATCCACATCCTCGGAGACAGCCACAGCCTCTCCCTGGGAACTGAGCTGCTTTCCTGTCACTCCAGCTGCCTGCAGCCGACTGAGCTTCCACTTCTCAAGGTCCAGCAGTGGTCTTTAGGAGCAGACTGGGAAAAAATTCACTTTTCCCTTTGCTAAAGCAATCCCAGTTGAAGCGAGGTCCCTTCCCCGCAGCGGAGCCCCTCGGTGCTGTCACCACCATGGCTCAGGGACCGCAGTGCCAGCCTGCGACTCCAGCTCCGCTCCACAACTCCATCTGGCCTGCCACCTCGGATTCCCTCACGTCCCAACAGCCACACTTCTGGTGCTCAGACGTTTTCAGGGCTTCCCCAGCAACCTGAGCTGAAGCAGCTCTGTCCGGCAGTGAGCTGACGTTGGAGCACCGTGTTTGTTCTTGCAAAGTGAGCTGCCAGGATAAACCAAAATCGCTGTGTCTGCAGGCACCTGAGCTGTCGAAAAGCTGGGGCTCCACTGAAACAGGCCCCTCATGGCTGGGATCATGAGGGCTGGAAAAGCCTTCTGAGATCCTCGCGTCCTACTGCCAGCCCAGCACTGCCAGGGCCACCACCAAGTGCCATAGCCACAGATTCACTGAACAGTTCCAGGGATTGGTGATTCCACCACTGCCCTGGGCAACCTGTGCCAATGTCTGATCACCCTTTCCATGAAGAAATTTCTCCTAATGTCCGACCTAAACCTCTCCGGCAGGGCTTGAGGCCATTTCCCCTCCTCCTGTCCCTGTTCCCTGGGAGCAGAGCCCGACCCCCCTGGCTGCCCCCTCCTGTCAGGGACTTGTGCAGAGCCACAAGGGCCCCCTGAGCCTCCTCTTCTCCAGGCTGAACCCCCCCTCAGCTCCCTCAGCCACTCCTCATGAGACCTGGGCTCCTGCCCCTTGACCAAGGAAGTCCAAGGAAGGAAGACATTTCTGCAATCAACACAGGAATTTTTGACAGAGAACAGGAAATATGATGTGGGGCTGTACAATGAAGTCTGAGAAAACCATTGTCACCTGCAACTCCTCCCAAAGAGCAGCTTGAACCATCCTGCACATGAGAACCACCAGCGTGGCCACGTCAAGATCACCCTGTGCCAGGGACGTGCATGTAAGGAAAGCTAAGGTAGGGATTTTAGACATTATTTCCCGGGAAATCTTTCATAAAACCTCCCTGTGTTGCACGAGCGTAACGACTGCCACAACTCACGGCTGAACAAACACCCAGGAGCAATTCCCACTGTCCACATTCCCTGTGCACTCCATGTGTCATTGGGCTGTAGTGCTCGTGCAGCATCCAGGGCTGCGAGGGATCAGCATCAGAGGGAGGAGGCTGAGCCCTCAGTCCCCAGGCCCCCATTCCACTGATAACTCTCTCTGAAAGGATGCTCTGATGAGGGAAAAACAGCAGCAAATAATTATCTCTCTAAATCCATCAGGAGCAGCGCTCAACGGAGGGATCTGAGAGCCGAGCATGCCGGAAAACAGATGGGAAGAGGCAATTTTCAACAGCTCATAATTCCCATTATTTGGGTGGGTTTTGCCTGCATCCATCAAAGTGCACCTTCCACATCCGAAAGCTTTCTTCCACCAGAGTTCATTGTTCCAAACTCCCAGATTTTCCTACTCCCACTGGAAGGCAGTGCAAGGAACTTGACACGGAAAAGATGTGAGGCCGCTCAGAGAGAAGGTTGGGAGCTGCTGGCTGGTGTCAGCCGTGTGAAGGTTGAGCCCAGCCCCTGCCTCTGTGCATTTAAAAGTAACTCTCTGCAAATCAGGGTCTTTCCTGCTTCCCAGATTTCCAGGGCTCTCCCACCGCGCTCGAGGGCCGGCTGCCAGCCCCGGCATGAGCGCGGAACAGGTTCCCAGAGATGCCAACAAAGCCATCAAGGACAGAGAGTACAAATAAACTGTCGTGAATAATCACCAAAGTAGCCTCAAATAAAGTTGCTGCTGCCCCCGGGAAAAGGCAATTCATATTTTTACAATAAAAATTAATTCTGAACCAAAAAATGACAGTGAAGGAGTAAAAATGCATCTTAAAAAGTCATGAACTGGCAGCAGTGGCTTTAAATTAGTCAGCAGGAAATACAGCAGTTGGTAAAGGCTGTGGAAAGAACACGGCCCTTAAGATGAACAGCAACAAGATGGAAAGCAAGAACACAAGAAAAATGAAGCCACAGTCAAGAGATGGGCCCGTCCCCAAAATATGGGAAAATCATCCACTGTGCCACAGAAAGAAAGGGATATTCAATCACACTGTGTGTGCATGGAGAGGGATTGTTTCATAACCAACACTTCCCTAAAATTTTCCATTCCTCCCGAAGTAGGAGGAATATCAGCTATGGGCTCCCCAAGCAGGATTAGATAACTGGGACCCAAGAGCTTTAAGGCTCAGCCAAGGAGACTCCGTGATGTGGCTGCTGGTGTTTATGAAATCCAGTGCTGTGAGGCCATTCCAGGGAAGCAGGCACATGGATCATACCACGCCAAAGGATCTCCACGGGCAGGAGGTGCTCAGCTCTCCAGGCCAAGGTGATGGCACCACTGCCAGGGGTGAAGAGTGGAAAAGGCGACTTGAAATAACGTCCCCTGATGCATTTTCTTGGTGTTGTTTGGCTCTGCAGAGTGGGCTCAGACACTCGGAGCATCCTCCCAGCCCCTTTCTGCACAACGTGGTCCTTGGCATTGTGTGCCACAGAGAAACCAGGAAGGGAGACAGCGAGGGGGCTGCAGAGAACAGGCTGAGTGTGAGGGCCCAGCAGGGAGCTGCAGCAACAGAGCCACGAGATCTCAGATGGAGAGGACCCTCCCACTCTGCTCTGGTGAGACCCCCCTGCTAATGCTGCCTCTGGCCCTGGGGTGCCAGCACAGAAAGGACGTGGAGCTGCTGGAGACAGTCCAGAGGAGGCCACGGAGCTGCTCCCAGGGCTGGAGCCCCTCTGCTCTGGAGCCAGCCTGGGAGAGCTGGGGGTGCTCACCTGGAGAGGAGAAGGCTCCAGGGAGAGCTCAGANAGGCCCTGGCACAGGGTGCCCAGAGCAGCTGTGGCTGCCCCTGGATCCCTGGCACTGCCCAAGGCCAGGCTGGATGAGGCTTGGAGCAACCTGGGATAGTGGAAGGTGTCCCTGCCCATGGCTGGGGATGGAATGAGATGAGCTTTAAGGTCCTTTCCTACCCAAACCATTTTGGTGTCTTTTGAAGACAGAGAGCGCCCAACGCATTGGGTCAGGCCTGGATGTGATGTGAGAACTTGCCCAGGCAGTGTGGCACAATAATTTCCCTCTGCAGCCATGTGGAAACACAGAGAGATTTGGGCTTCATCAGAGTTGCCCAAGCACCGAGCTCACTTGGCTGAGAGGGGTCCCAGTCGTTCTCCAGGGACCTTCACTGCCTTTCCCCAAGGTTAGCCACTCCCAAAGCCCATGGCACGGCTGGGGCTGACACCAGGATTTCCTCTGTCTGCAGAGGAGAGGGGGAGCGCGGCCACGCTGCCTCGGTTTGGGCTTCATGGGATATTTGGAAAAGGAGCTGCAGTCGGAGAAGGGTTTTCTTCAAAGCACGAGGCTCCTGGAGCAGTTCCAGGCGGAGCTGGGAGCAGGACAGATGGCAGAGCCCCGCTAATCCACACGGGCAAGCCAAGCCCAGCACTGCGCAGCTCCCTGGGACGCTGCCAAGCGCCAGCTCCCGCTCGCGAGGCCCCACTGGCTCGTACAGATTAACCCAGCCCCGAGAAGGTCCCGTGGGGAGACACTCCTGTTTGGCAAGATTGGGGCTCTGATTGATGAAGGATGTGGGACTGGAGCGGAGAGAGGCGAGCAGAGCCAGGCTGGAGCACGGGGTGCAAGTCCCAGCCCTCTCCTGCTGTAATCCTCACCAGCAGAGTGCAAACCCCTGAAATTCCCCAACCTGACACATCCCCATCCTTCATCCCAGCAGGAACGTGCTGCAGCGCAGTGATGTTAACAAGGAATTGCCTTATTAGTAGGGGAGTTCTCAACAACTGCTTGTAAGGAGCTGGTTGTAAGGCAGGGGTTGGACCCTTCTCCCAGTAACAAGTGATAGGACAAGAGGAAATGGCATCAAGCCATGCCAAGGAAGGTTCGGACTGGGTATTAGGAAAAATTTCTTCATGGAAGGGGTATTGACACAGGGAATGGCTTCCCACTGCCAGAGGGCAGGGAGAGATGGGATATTGGGAAGGAATTGTTCCCTGGGAGGGTGGGGAGGCCCTGGCACAGGGTGCCCAGAGCAGCTGTGGCTGCCCCTGGATCCCTGGCACTGCCCAAGGCCAGGCTGGATGAGGCTTGGAGCGGCCTGGGACAGTGGAAGGTGTCCCTGCCCATGGCAGGGGTGGCACGAGCTGCACTTTAAGGTCTCTTCCCACCCAAACCATTGGGTCTGACTGGTCCCTCCAGGCAACGAGCAGCAAACCCAAGCAGGCCCAGCTGTCCCTGGCTCTCCCTGTGCCCCCGAGCAGGGATCACCACGCCACGGAACAGGCTGCATGCACAAGCCAGCAGCAGGAGAGGGCTGGAGGCAGCTCACGGTGCGTCCCTCAGCCTGGCCACGGGTCCTGGTCCAGCCCACACAGCCTGTCCTGGGGGCACACGCCGGGCTGGGGCTGTGCCCTGGGGACTGCTCACCCCTGGGCAGCACCAGCACACAGAGCACAGCGGGGCCCCTGTGCTGGCCACCACTGCCCTCCAGCCCATCCCAGCACAGGCAGTGCCATGGTACTGGAACCCAGATACTCCCAGGACTGCCCTCGCTGGTCTAGAGCTGAAAATTAAATTAAAACCGCGACAGGGACAGTTAATTAAAGCAGATTAGTGCGAGACTAATTAGGGACTCTGACACTGCAACCATCAAGCCCTGTGATGTTAATTAGCTGTTCATTAATGTCAGCTCCCTGTTCAGTACAGAAATATGAACCGCTGATCTCCTGGGCTTCACGCGCAGCAGAGCACACGGCGTCACTTGGTCACCTCCTCTGGGGGCGCGTCCCGCCTTGTCACCACCCCGCAGAGACACTGTCCCCAACAACGGTGTCACCCTCACCACCGCCGAGACCCTCACATCCAACAGCGAGACCCTCACCACCACCAACAGCAGGGCCCTCACCACCAGCACCAGTGAGACCCTCACCAGTGAGACCCTCACCACCAACACTGAGCCCCTCACCACCATCAACAGAGAGACCCTCACCACCACCAACAGCAGGGCCCTCATCACCAGCACCAGTGAGACCCTCACCAGTGAGACCCTCACCACCAACAGTGAGACCCTCACCACCATCAGCAGAGAGACCCTCACCAGTGAGACCCTCACCACCAACACTGAGACCCTCACCACCATCAGCAGAGAGACCCTCACCACCACCACCAACAGCAGGGCCCTCACCACCAGCACCAGTGAGACCCTCACCACCAACACTGAGACCCTCACCACCATCAGCAGAGAGGCCCTCACCACCACGCAGCACAGAGACACAGCCACCACTGACAGCAATATGCTGTCCCCACCCTGTGCCCCACAGCCAGGAGGTCCCCCCACAGCACCACGCACAGCAGGACACCCCAGCACCCGCTGTGAGCACCGGCCATGTCCCTCACGGACACCCTCCCCTGTGTCACTGTCAGGAAGCTGAGTGGTGCCCGGCACCCACCCACAGCACTCCCTAAAACTGGCAGGGCCTGCCTGCCCCACACAGCCCCCAGCAGGGTCCTGGGGACACGAGAGTGCTCCTGTGCCTGGTGGCAGTCACAGCGCTGAGTGCTGAGCTGTCACCCAGCTGCAGTGGAGCATCTCCCAAAGATATTCCAGCTGCTGGGCTGTACCAGCCCCCAAATCTTGCACATCCCTCAAACACGGCCACATTCCCCACCGCACACCCAGAACGAAGCTGCACCTTCACGTCTCACCGTGGAAAACACGGGAGGGTGCTCACACCTTCTCTAACCCACACCCTACTCCAGCACGGCAAGAAGCTCTGTGGATGATGCATCCAACATCACCACCCTGGGATAGTGGGAGGTGTCCCTGCCCATGGCAGGGGGTGGAACAAGAGGAGATTTAAGGTCCCTTCCAACCCAAACCATGCTGTGATTCTGTTTTTTAGCCAGCTCTGGAGGAAAAAGGTGTCTCCTGTGGGTGTCCAAACTGGTGATGGGTGGGAGCCAGGAGGGGATGTCCTAATGGGAAGCAATCAGACTCCACTGCTCCTCCTCCCCCAGCGCATATTTAGAGCTTTCAGAAAGAAACAAAACTTGTTTATCTTAACGCTAATCAATTTATAGCAATCAAAATAAAATCCATTAGGAACCATTCTCCATTTGAATTTCAAAGAGGCTTCTGACCCCAGGAGGCTCCCAGCTGATTGATTAGAAATTTCTGACACTAATGTGTGTCTTCGAAGGGTCCAGTGTGGCTTTAATTCCTCCCTCCTGAGACACTGATCGTGTGTTAACATCTGTCAGCCCCTTCCTGCACTTAGGGGAGGGGAAATTCATGAGCACATGGAGTTGCCTGGCACAGCTGGGGAGAAGGCGGCATTTGCTGGCTTAAACAGCTTCCAGGAATCCCTTGGGGCAAATCATTTGCATGATCCTTTTCTCCTTGGGCAAAAAAAGAGCTGGAGTGCACCAAGAAATGAAAAGCGGTGAAGCAGAGCCGGGGCAGAGAGTGGAGGGTTGGAGCTCAGGGCTGGGATTTGGCTTTTGCATCCCAGCTTTGCCCCTGACTCCGTGTGTCCCTTAAAGCCATAGGAAACACAGGATGGGTTGGGTTGGGTTGGGTTGGAAGGGACCTTAAAGACCACCTGGCTCCAACTCCCCTGCCATGGGCAGGAACACCTTCCACTCATCCCCAGCTTCTGACAGAAAAACCACAGATGGCACAAGGGAAAAAAAAAATCTCAAAAAGACACATTCACATTGTTCCCAGGCTTTTCTTTTTAACCGCATTCCCAGTTTGGAAACTACAACCTGAAGTGGTGGGCAGGAATTCATATCCTTCAAGGGTATTCCATGATCCAAAGGGTCAGTCCTGGGCAGTCCCTGGGCAACCCTGCTCCCCCTCTGTGGGGGGGAAACAGGGGAACGGCAATGAAACATACAGGAGAGGTGATTTTTTATCTGGAGAGGTGATTTCTGTCCGGAGACAGATGTAGGAAGGAGCCTTCATCCTCCAGGATGGAGCACGCTTGGCCCACCAGTGGTTTGTAAAGTGGTGATGAGCACATCTGTCCCCACCTGGGGACAGACCAGAGCTCCTGGTCCTGGCGTGGGGTCCTGCCCAGCTGGGGGACGTTTCCTGCATGTGCAGGCACAGATGATGCCCTGCCAGACCTCCTGCCTTGAGGGCACCACCCAGCTGACCACAGACTCTGTTACTGAAGCTGGACACACACGGCTGGGCAAGAAAGGGCATTTTTTTGGTGGGGAGATTGAAATAATTGACCCAGCGTCGGAGGGATTTGACCCATTACCCCACACCTCTTTGTCTGACGCAGAAAAGCCGAGGGTGGTTGAACACTCAGGCTCAGGATCCGTCCATGGAGGGATCCATGGGGGGACAGCACGGGAGCAGCATAATCCCTCGCCTGCTTTTCCACCTGCACAAAGGAAAGGGGTGGAGAAGGGGCGGGAGGAGAAGGGGTAAATCTGTCCGTGCGAGGGGAAGCAGCAAGAGCAGCAGGCAGAGGCTCCCTGCTGCCTCCACCCCGCTCCCACTGACATCCATCCATCCATCCCCTGCGCGGCGCTCCCGGGCGGCACCGAGCGCCTCTCACTTTCAGCAGATTAAAGCAGCTAATCTGGTTAATGAAGGCAAATCAGTCCAGGGGCTGCTGCTGCTCTTCCCTGCAGCAGGGCGGGGGTCACGGAGCAGAGTTCTGCAGCCTGGGGCTCCCCGTGTGGCCACTGAGCCGCTGGTGCCGCAGAGTCCCGAGGGGCCAGGCTGGGCTGGCAGCGCCCCAGCGGGTGGGCAAGGGCAGCACGTGTGAGGGGAGGCACCTGGGGCTCGCAGGAGCCTTCGGCCTCGGCCCCATCCCACCCAGGAGACGCTGCCAGGCCCTGGGCGCAGGACGGGACACGGGGAGTTGGCGTGGGTGTGGTGGGGCTGGCCGGAGCGAGGTCCTTGGCAGGGCAGGGATGCAGCAGCAGGGCTGGGAGGGAAGCAAGGGCTGCCCTGGGATGCATTACAGATGGCACCAGAGCCAGGAACGAGGTGAGCTTTAAGGTCCCTCCCATCCCAAACCAGCCCATGACCCAAAGGATGCTGCGCCGGGCGCCCGCTGTCCTCGGGCCCTCCTGCAGCCGGGGGCTTCTCTCCACCCTGACACCAGAGGGAGGAACCTCTGCTGCCAGGGCCATCACACAGGTCACACCCTACGGGCACCTCCCTCCTTCTGCACCAGTATCACCAGCTGGGCAGCCCAGTGCTGTCGGCAGGGGATGGGAGGCCTGGGAAGGGCTGTTGGCAGCATCCACACAAAGGTCCCCTCAGCAGGTGCTGACCAGGGCAGAGAGGACACTGCCCACACTCACGGGCACTGCTGGGTCTTCTCAGCGCCCCTGGGGCTGGGCCGTCCCCAGCCTTGCACAGATTGGGGGTTCAGGGTCCTGCCCCTCATCCCCTTGCTCTTTGACACCCTGAGGGCTGGTCCTCAGCTAAAGCCCAGCACCCAGCAATGAACCATCTTGTCTGACATGCTCCAGGACGTGGAGAAGTCCCTCATCTCATTAGCTTGCTCTAGTGGTTAATCACTTAGAAACACATGCCTAATTTTTTTAATTTGTTTAGCTTCAGTTTAACCCTACCAGTTCTTGTTATCCCTTCCCTTGGCAGATCAAAAGCCCTTTAGAGGCTGGGCTTTCCTCTTGGTAATCATCTCACCTAATCTTCATTAGGAGAAGTTACTGAGCTGCTGAGCTTTTCAGTCCCCAGTGGAAGGGCATTTTCCACAGCTTTTGGGACATTTGTCTTTCCCTGCAGGAACCTCCGGGTTTATTTTTCACATCCCACCTGAACCTTGCAGAGCAGGGCACTTGGCTCACCTGGAGGCATTTTTGCTCACCTGGAGGCATTTTTGCTCACCTGGAGGCATTTTTCTGACCTCAGGCTACAGGACAGGCAAATTTTGCATTTAAATTCTTCATCTGAGATGTGGCTGAGCACGACCTCCCAAACCTCCTCACTTGCTGCTCACTGCTCTATCAGCAGAAATTTTCCACTTCCTACCGCTTACAACAGGTCTGGGTGCTGCTGACCCTTGCTGGGGTCCTCTGTCCCCTCATGCACCTGAAGATCATATTTAGAATCACAGAATAGCTCAGGTTGGAAAAGTCCTCGGAGATCATTGAGTCCAACCCAGCACTGCCATGTCCACCACCCAAACCATGTCCCTGGGTGCCACACCACCAGTGGCTCCGCCACTGCCCTGGGAAGCCTCTTCCTGCTTGCCAACCCTTTCAGTGATTCAATCTTTCCTAATATCCAATGCAAACCTTCCCCTGGCACAACTTGAGCCTTTTTCCCCTCGTTCCACCACTTGTTACTTGAGGAGCAATCCCAAGACCTCGAGCTGGCCCCAGCACCCTACCAGGGCTCGCTCTGTCTCCAGAGCAGAGGTGGTGCCCGGGTCGAGCTGGCACCATGGTCCTGGCACAGGAGTGTCCATGGCATCCCAGCAGGGATGGTGGGAAGGCACCTCTGAGGTGTCCAGGCCTCTCTCCAGCTCACAGAAGGGCTCAGTCCTAAGGGCTCAGGGCAGCTGTCTGCAGCCAAGCCTTGAAAGTCCCTGAGGATGGTGATGCTCAGCCTCTCTGGGAACTTCTCTGCTTTTCCAAAGCCCATTCTGAGCCTCTCAGGCTGCAGCTTGTGGCTGCTATTTCTTCCTACAGGACCTGGCACCACCAGTGGGGGCCTGGCTCCTTCCTTTTTTAACGGCCCCACACAGAGCTGTGGCTGAGATCCCTTCTTGGGTTTCCTTCCCCAGGTTCCCTGCACTGCGCTGAAATCAGCCCGGGCCAAGCTCCAGCCAAGGCTGCAGCAGGTCAAGCCACATCCCTGCACCATTCCACACAGCCCGTGATCCAACCCTGCTGCTCAGGAGTGGGGAAGGAGCCTCCTGAGACACGAGACAAAGGCCTCTGGCAGCCCAAGAGCACTGAGATCTGGAACAGAGCGCTACCCGTCTAAAAAAATCCCCACCCAGCCTGAAAATCACAGAATATGCTGAGCTGGAATGGAGTCACAATGATCATCAAGTCCAACTTCCTGGCCCTGCACACACACCCCAACAACCCCACCCTGGGCATCTCTGGCAGCGGTGTCCGAACACTCCTGGAGCTCTGGCAGCCTTGGGAATGTCACCATTCCCTGGGGAGCCTGGGCAGTGCCCAGCACCCTCTGGGGGAAGAGCCTTTCCCTGATCTCCAGCCTAACCCTGCCCTGGCATAGCCTCAGCCATCCCGGGTCACCACAGAGCAGCGATCAGTGCCTGCCCCTCCTCTGCCCTCACGAGGAAGCTGCAACTCTGCTGAGTGTCCCCTCAGTCCCCTCCTCTCCCAGTGGCATCCATCAGGCCCACCAGGGGTGACCCCCCCACTGCACAAAGCGTGGATGACACCCCCAGACAGGCACAGGCCGAGGTGGACGCCGAGGATGTGGATCCTGGTGATGCTGAACGAGGAGCTGCCCTGAGCACCCCACGGGCTGGGGCAGGGGGTGACGAGTGGCACAGGATGCCCTCCTGGCATCCCCAAATCGGCCGGGTTTGCCAGAGCTGCAGTCTCTGGAGGCGAGTGATGGAAGATCTCCGGGTGCCGAACGACCCGGCAAGAACGCGGCGAATGAAATTCAGCGGTGACAAAAGGAAACGAATGCACTTGGGGGAAAAGAGCCCTAATTATACAAACACAATGATGGGCACTAAATTAGCTATTAACATGCAGGGAGGGGATCTCGGCAGCACTAGAGATAATGCTCTGAAAACATCAGTTCAAAGCTCATCCATCATCAAAAAAAATGAGAGAATGTAAGGAATTACGAAGAAAGGAGCCCAGTGCAGAGCAGGAATGTCGTTAAGCCGCGCGTGGAGCCACGGCTCGAACGTGCTGGCAGTGGTGGTCACCCCGAGACGAGGGCGTGAGGGAGCTGATAAAAATGATTAGGGACACAGAGCAGCCTCCATATGGAGAGTCAATCAACTCAGAGCTTCCACGGGAAAGGAGGCCACTCGGGGAGGGATATAAAGCCATCAGGAATACGGGAGACATGAATGGGAATAGATTGCTTGCAATTTCATACAGTGTGCAAGGACATATTTTTTAACATGGTGCATAATTAAATTGCATAACGTACTGCCACAGGCACCCTGGGCACTGGAAATATGAACAGCACGGCAGCGGACAGGAGGAGTCATCACTCATCCACCCCTTATTTCTCTACTGCTGGTATGGAGCTCTGCAGACCAACCAACACCAGGGTGTTCCTGAGAAGGTCATGTTTATCCCTCACACATTGCCCTGCCCAACACGTGGGGACCTTGGACACCTCCTGGATGTTTCTGGGTCTGCCCAGACCAGCTGCTTGGCACCCTTGGGACCTCCAGCTACCAAGAGCTGCAGCCAAGAGCTTCCCAGGAGACACAAGCTGGGGCATGTCCACGCTCCAGCCCCACACACGGCTCCTGGTGAGCCACATCAACAATGCCAGCACCTGGAACTGAATGTGGAGGGTCTGCCAAACAGAGAGGCTGCAGGGCAAGGGACAGATGTCATCTCCTCATGAGAGCAGCAGGACCCTCAGCACTGTGGAGACTGCACTGAGGAACCTGGCCTCTGTCCCTGGGACCCCAGCATCCCATGATGTCCCTCTACGAACCATGAACTCTGTCCCTGGGACCCCAGCATCCCACGATGTCACACTATGGAGTGCGGACTGTATCTGCAGACCCCCCAGCATCCCGTGATGTCCCACTATGAACCATGAACTCTGTCCCTGGAACCCCAGTTTCCCACGCTGTCCCACTACAGACCAGACTGTGGCCCTCAGTATCCTGTGATGTCCCACTATGAACCATGAACTCTGTCCCTGGGACCCCAACATCCCACGATGTCCCACTATGAACCATGAACTCTCTCCCTGGGACCCCAGTACCCCGTGATGTCCCACTATGAACCATGAACTCTGTCCCTGGGACCCCAGCACCCCATGATGTCCCACTACAAACCATGAACTCTCTCCCTGGGACCCCAGTACCCCGTGATGTCCCACTATGAACCATGAACTCTGTCCCTGGGACCCCAGCACCCCATGATGTCCCACTACAAACCATGAACTCTGTCCCTGGGACCCCAGCATCCCACGATGTCCCTCTATGAACCATGAACTCTGTCCCCGGGACCCCAGCATCCCACGATGTCCCTCTATGAACCATGAACTCTGTCCCCGGGACCCCAGCATCCCACGATGTCCCTCTATGAACCATGAACTCTGTCCCTGGGACCCCAGCATCCCGTGATGTCCCACTACAGACCAGACTGAGGCCCTCAGCATCCTGTGATGCCCCAGTACGGAGCGTGGACTGTGTCCCTGTCACCTCAGCATCCCACAGGCATGACCACAGGAGCAGGATCTCTGGATCCTTGCCCCTGACCCTGCCCACCCCCTCCCCGTGCTAAATCACGGCGCCTGCACGTGCACTTAAACCTGTCCCAGGAGGCTGCTCCGATCCTCTGCTGGTCTCCCAGAGCCTTCTGTGGAATAAGAAACCACCCCAAAAACAGATCAAAGATGTCCACAGAGAGGCTGTTGAAGGGAAAAGAGCTTCTGGGCTTCCCATTTGAGGGGTATGTTTCCCTTCATGCTCAGCCCGGTGATTAGTGCTCGCCAGGGAATCGGAGCTGCAAAATGAATTTGAGAAGACAGAGCAGTGTCAGGCTGTTAGAGGCTCAAAAAGGATCTGGGCTCCCCCGAGCCCCAAGGCTGAGCACTTACCATTCACATTTCACAACCAAACGCTTCCGAGGCAGGCAGAGGCCTCCCTGCTCGCCTCTCCCTCCCCGACCCGTCCCCGAGGACACCATTAGCACCTGAGAAGGGAGAAGCCACGGCCTTGGCAGCGCTCGGGGTTGGCCCCGGTGCTGCCGAGCGAGGCGGGGGCCGCACGAGAGCCAGGGCTCCGAGACAGCCTCACGCGCCGGGGCTCGTATTTTTGGAAACAGCATCCCAGAGGGCTGCGCTGGATGCTGCTTGTTCTCCTGCCAGCCCTGACGGTTTTGGAAAGTTTGGTTGAGCTCCGTTTGGCTGCCTCTGAGTTATTCAAGCACAGAGAGGGGGTTATTGCTTACACGGGGGGCTCAGATTTTTATTTTTTTCCCCCGAGCGCGGTTCGGGTGAGGAAGCCCAGATTTGGGCTGCCCGTGCAGCTCCTGCAGGAAGGCGATGCAGAGTCATGGCTAACTCTGCAGAGTTATTGAAAAGCAAGCGTGCAGAGCTCCTGGGCCTCCTCCACAGCCCAAACACGTCCCGTCCCACCTTCTCCCCACACTCCCTGTTTCCTCTCTGGCAACAGCCGGCTCTCCTCGCCGGGCAGAAGGCTTGGCAGGAAAAGCTGGACAGGAGCAGGCAGGGCTGCTCCAGGCTGCACCACCAACCACCCCAGGAGCCGGGACACCCCCTCCTCTCCCCTCAGCTGCTCGCCAGCCTCATGCTGATCATAAAGAAACCTCTGTGCGTCTCCAGGGAAGCGGGACTCGGAGAGGGGCACAAAGCCTCCCGCAGCTGTGTGTTTGCAAACAACCCAGCTGAGCTGTGAAGAGGGGCTGAAAGCAGTAATTGTCTTTAATTAAAGGAGGTTGGAGGCATCTCAAGCTTTGACAAAAGACATTTCCAGTCTGCGAGCAGCTCCGGCACTCCGGGCCACCGCAGCCGCAACCCGGCCGGGGGTTCAAAGGCCGCGGGGGACGGTGGGGACACGGGGACCTCAGCCCTGGGGTGCAGCTGCAGCAGTGCCAGGGCAGTGCCACAGCCCCGCGGGGCACGAGGGAAGGACTCACCTGCACTCCCAGGAGGATGCGGGCAGTCAGCAGGAGGAAGTACCCGGGACGCCTACGGACCTCGTGCTTGGCGCCAGATGTGGGCCAGATGTGCCTGCGTGGGGACCCAGCAGCTGCCTGAGGCGTCCCAACCTCCTGGTGGACCTGGCTGCACGTGTCTGTGCCCAGGGGTGTCACCTCAGCCCTGTGGGGGCCTCAGCCCTGTCCTGGGCTGCCCTGGCCCCCCGTGCTGTGGCACCCGGAGGTGCTGCACATAGCCAGGCCACAGACCAAGCACAAAAAGCACTGCTGCTGCAGCTCCTCCCGGGCTAATTAATGAATCCTGCTTATTAGTGAGCCACCTGGGCTGGCGTGGAGCTCTGTCACGGTGCTGCACCCTTGCAACGCTGGGTTCCACAGCCCGGCCCACAGCCTGAGCTGACGCACACCAGACCCCCACCCGCACGGACGCTGCCCCACAAAGCCCTTCCCAGGGCTGGCCCTTGCTCCCAGCCACGCTCTGAGCACCAGTGAGATCACAATGTGATCCTGAAGCTCAAGGTACTGCAGCTCAGTGTAGCAAAATGTCCTCCTTCCCTCCTCTCCTCCATCCTCCAGGGCTGAGGCTCCCCAGGGAGGGCCTGTTGCCCACCATCCTCTGCTTCCTCCCTCCCACCTTTGCTCTTGGCCTTCCAGCACATCAGCATGCAGGAAATCACTGCTCTGGTTTCCATGGAAACCCCAGCATGAGGGGGGGCACCCCCAAAATGCATGAAACATTGGTCTGGCGCAGCTTTGGTGGTCCCACACGTCCTGCTACCCCACCCCTGGCCTGGCAACCCGCCCTGGGCTCGGCCACGGCCCTTCTGAGCCCTGGGGTCAGGAAACCCCAGGATGGAGGGAGGAATTCTGCTTCCAGAGAAACATCACTGCCTCTCTTCTTGTTTGCCCAGAGCAGCTGTGGCTGCCCTTGGATCCCTGGAAGTGCCCAAGGCCAGGTTGGACGGGGCTTGGAGCACCCTGGGACAGTGGAAGGTGTCCCTGCCGTGGCAGGGGTGGCACTGGATGAGGTTGCTTAAGGTCCCTTCAACCCAAACCATTCCAGGATTCTTTAGGCAGGACTGAGCAGCAAACCTGCACCTGGCTTCAGTCTGAATCCTCCACTCAGCTTGGCACTCTCTGCTCCAACTGTTTTCCCACTCTTTCCCCACGTGTCCCCCCTCATCCCATGCTCTCACCCGCTCCATGTCTGCCTTGCAGCTGGAAGTGCCGCAAAGCCAGCCCTTGGACAAGGGTAAATCCCCACCATGGCTCCTGCAAAGGTGTAGAGACCCAAAACCACCCAAAGTCACACCCCGGAGGACCCACCCTGCGTGCTGGGCAGGTCCCCACGCGAACATTTTTGCCTGGGAAATCCTGGAAAGAGCAGCCGCACTCTAATTCAAGAGAAACAAAAACAAACTGGGATCACTTCCATCTGTGCCAGACAGCAAAAAAACTTTCAAGAAGAAGGGGAAGAAAAAAAAAAAAAGACCAGTTCTAATTATAGGGTATCATGAAGATACACGCGCTCAGATTTGTCACTCTGTTTCCAGATCAGCCGTACACACGGTGACAACGTGAGTGAGCACCAGGCAGAGTGAAATTCCTCTCCTGCTTCATAATCCTCTTTGGAAAGCAGGAACACCAGCCGGAGCAAGCACTCACTGAGGGTGAGCCAGTGCCTCCTGCCATTTCCTTTTATAGAATCCCTGCGGTTGGAGAAGCTCTCCAGGATCATCGAGTCCAACCATTAACCCAGCACCGTCAGATCCACCACTGAACACGTCCCCAAGTGCCACAGCCAGCTGTTGTTTGAACACTGCCAGGGATGGGGACTCCACAGCTGCCCTGCCTGACCACCCTTTCCATGAAGAAATTTCCCTAATATCCAACTAAACCTCCCCTGGCCCGGCCTGAGACCGTTCCCACTCCTCCTGTCCCTGTTCCCTGCGAGCAGAGCCCGACCCCCCCGGCTGCCCCCTCCTGTCAGGGACTTGTGCAGAGCCACAAGGGCCCCCCTGAGCCTCCTTTGCTCCAGGCTGAGCCCCTTTCCCGGCTCCCTCAGCCACTCCTGGTGCTCCAGACCCTTCCCCAGCTCTGTTCCTGTCTCTGGACACGCTCCAGGAAGGTTCTCAGGCTGGGATTTGCCTGGATGGAAAAGCAAGCTGGAGAAAACCTGGAGATTATTTTTCCTGTAACAGCTCCCTCGTCTCTGATTCTTCAGTTGGTGCCACAGGTTCACTCCCAGGGTGTAAACTGCGAGTAAAGCACCACCATTCCTGCCTGGGCCCACGTGGGAGCTGAGGCAGGTGCCCGTACCTGTGACAGGGCGGCCGCGCTCGCTGTCCCCACACCAGGACAAACAGCACTGCCAGGGCACAGGCAGGCAGGCTTCAATCCATCACTGGGCTGCACTGTAAGGAAAGGGGAATGAGAAGCTTCTCGGGGTGTGACTCATTCCCCAAATGTTTCTTCTATTCCTGTTTTCCCCGCTTTTCCTTATTCTCTTTTATTACCGAGGCTGCACGGATGCCCTGAAAGGCTCAGAATTAATTTTGCTCGCCGTGCTGCCAGGAAAGGTCTGCAGCAGGAGCATTTCCACTGGGGTAAACCCTCCTAAGCTTCCTGCCTCCAGCTCTGGGACTCCTCTGGGTGATGGCTGGCATGAGGGAGCAGCTCCAGCATGCACAGCCTGGGCAGCCTGAGGAACCACCACCTCCTCCTCCTCCTCCTTCCTTGAGATCCCTGAGAGCCAAAGGTGGTTCTGTAGGAATCCAAACCATCTAGCAGGGAATCTGCCAAAATAATCCGCCAGGATCGTGGTGACAGCAATATGGACAGACACTGGAGAACTGTCACATGAGATGAGGGATAAGCAAAAAAGAAGGGGAGGGAAAGGGGCAGAGAAAGGCTCGGAAAAACCAGTTTATTTCCACTGAAATGTCTCAGCAGAGAGATCAGCCCCTCAGAAATTCCCAGGTAAGGGTCTGATGCCCAGCAATGTCCTGCACCCTGCCTGTTCCACACGCATGGGCACTTCTGGCCACTGCCTGGAGCACCAGCCCCCATCCATCCACTCCGCACGTCCCGGGGGACGCAGACACCCTGCCCGGGAAGGGCTGTCCCGAGGGGCAGGCACAAAGAGGAGCAGCGTGATGGGAACCCCTCCCTGCTGCCCGACAGCCAACACAGCCCTGATGCTGCACAGCCCCTTCCTGCCTCCCCCTGGAGCCCCCCGAGAGCTGTAAAAAGGCAGCTCTGGGGCATTCCGTGGAGTGTGCTGTCTGCTGTCCCTGCAGCCACTGCAGATCTTTTCCAAAGCTTTTCCAAACCCATCCGGGCTGGGAGAAATGCCATGGGGAGCAAAGCAAGAGTGCTACTCTGCTCCACGGGCTCCACTTCAGGCTGCACCGTAATTCTGACTGCTCTGGAAGGTTTGGGCAGTTTGATAGTTTGAATGACAAAGCCTTTCTCATGGGGCCGTCTGTTGTTCACTCTGCTCTTGCTCCCGTCCAGCTGCAGGTGTAACAACCACAGGACTCTTGGGATCATAATGCTTTGGAAGGAAATGGCTGGCTGTGGTTTCAGCCTTAAAAACGGTCTTGAACACAGGGTCTCTGTGAGCTCCAGAAGTGCCAATAGTCTGAAAGTGCCAAAAAACTCTAAAAGCAGGAGGTTGTTATTGTTGAAAACTGTCAGTGCCTAAATCCTGAAGATATTCCCTCAAAACGCAGTTTGAATTTGCTCCTGGTCATTGGAGTTATTTCCAGCCTGTGGATCTCCAAGGAGACCCCCTCTTCGTGGTGCAGGGATGCCCACCCCTGGCTGCTGCTGCATCATCGCTGCGGTACCCGCAGCCCTTCACGGAGGTGGAGGCCAGCCCAGGCGCCTGGGACGTGTTTGGGAGCAGGACCCTACACTCAAGCATCAAGATTCCCACTGGCCAACTGAAAACATCACTTTCTGCAAAGGTCTCTGCGGTTTCTGACGCAAGGAGCAGAGCCAAGATCCCTGGGTTACCTCCAAGGACGCCGTGAAGATGCCAACACCTCGGCAGGAGCCAGTTCAGCGTGCTGAGGAGAAGAAGAGATCTCAGGCTTCGGAGATCTTGCTGCAGAAACCCAGAGAGGCTTCGCAGGTTGTCACAGGGTGCTCACACAGGTCCCCTTCTTCCCCTTCTTCCACCAGCACAGAGCTGGTGGCTCCAGGTCTGACCACGACCTGTTCCTGCCTCCCCTTCCCAGGCTGCTTTCCAGACCCAGTGACTTCTACTTTCCTCATGCCATTCCCCGTTCCCCATTTTCCAGTCTTCAAGAGCTGCCACCCTGCAAATCACCAGTTTCTGTGGTACTACAGCCAGTTTCCCCGCTTCTTGGACCCCAGCAAACGCATCCAAGCCAGGTGGGCAGGGGGCTGCTGCCCTCGGGGAGGAAAACTCCTGCTGGAGCTCACAGCAAGGAGATGTCGAGGATGTGGCTCAGAGCCCCTTCTGTTTAAGCTCTTGGGGAGCATCCAAAGATGGGAGGGGAAGGGTCTGGAGCGGGAGGCAGGAGATGTTTATGTTCCAGCCACCCACGCAAGGACTGGGCATCACAGATCAGTGCCACCAAACTTAAGGTCTCCTTCAAGACATGACAGTATTGTGTGTTTTGCTTGGCCAAATCTATTTAAACCTCACTTGGAGTTTGGCCTGTGTGGCCTCAGAGCCACTGAATGAGCTTTGAACGCTTTGATTCCATTTCCCAACCTTTATGGGGACTTCTCTGTACAGATTATGTTTCTAAGGCATATGGGGAACAATAACGAGTTTCCCTGGTGCTAATTAAGCTAATCATGGCTTCTAGATTAAGTTCTCTGTAAGGTTTTTACCTTGTGTGGCTAAAATCAAAGAGCTGTGCTCTTACTGAGCGCATCTGACTCATCTGACATCAGAAAAACTTTAAATCAGTGCAGAGAATGTCTGAGGGTAATTCCCAAAATCAAATGTTCAACACAATCTCTTGGCTTTGGCCTGACTTGCTGAAAAATCTCAAATGAAAAAGAAAAAAATCCTCAAAAGCAGTATTTTTCTCCAATTTTCCTCAAGTGACATACAATGAAGAATATTCTCCTGTTGCCCCATAAAAATCCAGCACTGTGAGGAATTCAAGCAAAAATCCTCCTCCCCCCACCAAGATGTCTGAGCGCTTTCAATCAAAGGAAAAAAACTAATGGCAAAAAACACATTCCCTTCTTTTTACGGCAGTAATGAGTTAAAATCCTGGGATCCTGGGCCTGAATCCCAGCTATTCATTCCAGTTCCTATTAATGTTTACCACTTTTCTCAGAAAAAAAAAAAAAGGGGAGTGGGGGGAAAGGGAGGCCAACGAAGGAGAGAGAGGAATCAATGCTGCTCTCCCACCAGAGATGAACAGGATGCTGCCAGAGCTGCTCTTCCCTGCTCACATGGGTGCAGCAGCACCAGGAATGTGGTGTTTGATCCAAAATGCTGTTTCATCTGTAAAAAAATAAGTCAGGGGGAGATTTTCTCCTGAGTACACGTCAGCTCCAGGAAAGCACCCGTGTTACCGCGCGTCGCTGTGCCCAGAGGGACAGAGGGGACACCACCCCCAGGCCTGCCCCCATCTCCTNTACACGTCAGCTCCAGGAAAGCACTCATGTTACCCCCCAGGCCTGCCCCCATCTCCCCGCTGATCCCAGCACAGTGGGATGGAGGGAGCAGCCTGTCCCACAGCAGGAAGCCGGGCAGAGACCATCCCTGCAGCTCTGTGTGATCTTCAAGGTCCCTTCCAAGCCAAACCATTGAGAGTTTGAGCAGAGGGATGAAGGGGCTGGGGCAAAGGGACTGGGGAGCAGCGGCTGTGGCAGAGAGTGGCAATGCAAAACTCCACCACGTTTCTCAGAGAAATCCTGGGAATGGCCATCATTTCCATCAGGAAACTGCTCCTGGGTTTTGCTGGGCCTGAGATCTCCATCCCTTCCTCCAACCCAAGGGATTCGTGACCTGCCCACACGGATAAATGAGAAGGTGCTGCTCCCCTCTGGGCTCCCACGGGCTGCTCTCAGGTCACCTTGTGCATCCTGCTGAGGTCTTTCCTACACCCTCACAGCAGGGCTGGGAGAGCTCTGCAACCTCCTGCTGCTCAAAATCCACTCTCATGGCCTGGAAAACCTCATCTCCTCCCTTTCTCGGTACAGAAAATACTTTTGTGGAAGGTCTCAATCCATGCCTTGTCTTGAAAGCAGAATGAGAAAGGAACTCTCATTTCCTTTGTTTCCCAAGAAGGTGCGGTTCCTCAGAAGCTGCATGTCCTCTTCCAAGGTGAGTGGTCCATCTCCCTCCTCCAGTAGCACCTCTTGCCCCACTCCTGGACCATCTGTGACCCTCCCTGTGAGATCAGCATCTCTTGGGGCTTCACACCGCCAGCAAATCAATACCTCAACCCCCTGTCTGACACCCCCTTGGTCTGCCAAACTCCCCTGGGTCCCATTCCAACCTCCCAAAGCCCAAACTCCAACAGGAATGCGCAGAGGACAAGCACACAAGGTGTGGAGTGGCTCCCAGTGAGCAGCTGCAGCCTCCACCACAGCCCTAATTGGATTCACAACATGGAGAGGTCAGCGAGAAGAATCAAAGCCATGGAAAGAAAGACGCTGTATTCTTGCTTCCCAGACAGAGAGGGAGGAGAGGGAGAAGCCCCAAAAGCAGTATCCAACAATGCCACCGAGCCTCGGCCGGCTGGGAGCATTCAAATTGTCAACAAGCCTGTAGAAAAGGCAGACAAATTCCTGTTTTGTACTTGGGAAGGAGCCAGGTGATGTAATCATCTTCGAGGATGATGGTGGAATACTTTCCATTCCAGCAGTAACTCAAGATGTTAAATAGCAGCCACTAAAGTTAAACATTGCTAAATCAGCCTGTCAGGGCAGCACCTACCTAAGGGGGTGTAGGGAGAGGGCTGATGGGGCAGGGCAAGCTCAGTGCTCGCTTTCCACACGCCACGAGGCAACAGGGTGTTTCAGAGGTGGAGGAAAAAGCTGCCTGCTAAATGAGGCAGTTGTGGCTATTTTAGGATTGCAATGTCAGTACCAGTCACAAAAGGCTGTGCCAGCTCCAGGACCGGGTCAGTGGGGGGTTAAAGGAAGGTAGGGATAGCAGTGCCAACCTGTGTGCGCTCAGGGAAAACAGATTAAGGCAAATTAGCCTTGTGCGGGTTTTTGATGCAGTTACAAGATTGACTGGAGGGGTGATGGCATTAATGTCACCCACCCAAACCTCTGCAGAGCCTCTCCCTGACTAACACACGGGATATTTCGATTCTGAAATCAGTGGCTCCACCGACACCGTGGGACATCCTCGATGAATTAAAACTTGGCAGGCGGACGCGGCGCGGCCGGAGATCTGAGCGGGGCTGTTTCTGCTGCAGCCAACAAATGTGGTTCGTGCCTCTGGGCTGTTTAACATTTTTATCAATGACCCAGGAGAAAGCCCAAAGCGTTCCCAATAAAGTTAGCTGCTGACATGGAAGCTGTGGTGTGGTAAATACTGAGAATGATGGGTTCCTGATACAGCAATCCCAACGCCTTGGGGACAAGCAAGGACACACCTACAGCGGCAAGGATGCAGCCCCAGTTCTGCCAGTCCCACAAGGAAGGACAAGGAACCTTCAAAAGCACCCAGGGAAATGCCACTGCCAAAATGGTTAAACAAAGGGGGGATGTAGGCAGAGGGAATCTCAGCATCCCCTCCGGCATGCAGCTGATCACCATGAGCAGCCTGTATCTGCGGAGCTGGATCTGCCGAGGCTAAAGCAGTGCCAAGGGCTGGGAAGAGCCAAAAAAGTTGGCTGAAAACCTTACCAGAGAACCAGGGGCCAAAGATTACCCTTAAACAGGCACACGGAGCACAGAGGTGAGGCGATGGATGAAGCTCTCCGAGGTGGGAGCGCCAGGCACAGCGGGGTAAGAAGGCAGGGACAACCTCTGGAAGCATTTAATGGGCAGCTCTCTGTCTCTGGAAACATTTCCAGCACAATTGGCTGTATCTGCTCCAGTTCAACCAGGAATGCTTCCTGGAAGAACTTGATTACCCCTAGAGCCTTACAATTTATTGGCTGGGTCCAGCACTATCAGTGGAGGCCCAGACCCGAAACAGGCACGGAGCCATAAACAGCCTCTTATCATGAAAACATCACGTCCTCGCGGGCCGTGACTGTGAGACAGCTCGGACAGGCCCTGCTCTGGCACGCTGGGAAGCTGCTCCGAGCCCTCAGCACGTACTTGGCCCCCTCCAAACCCCAGGCACAGCTTGGCTGCTTCCCACCCTCTGCCCTGGAGGGACGGCTCAGGGTCCTGGCTTGTCACGCCTGTGCCCGCGTCCCCCACACACGGTGGGGTGGTGGCAGGTCTGCTGCCCTGGACACCAAAATCACGGCAGGGAAGGGGACCCTGCTGAGCCCTCAGGCTCCCCTCAGGGGAGGCCCAGCTCCACCTTGAGCTGGAAAATCAGAGAATCGCAGAACGGTTTGGGTTGAAGGGACCTTAAAGGCCAACCATTCCACCCCCTGCCATGGGCCAGGGGCACCTTCCACTAGCCCAGGTTGCTCCAAGCGCCATCCAACTTGGCCTTGGACACTTCCAGCGATCCAGGGGCAGCCACAGCTGCTCTGGGTGCTCTGTGCCAGGGCCTCAGCACTCTCACATCCAGGAATTCCTTCCCCAATATCCCTCTATCCCTGCCCTCTGTCCATTTGAAGCCATTCCCTGTGTCCTGTCCCTCCATCCCTTGTCCCCAGTCCCTCTCCAGCTCTCCTGGAGCTCCTTTAGGCCCTGCAAGGGGCTCTGAGCTCGCCCTGGAGCCTTCTCTTCTCCAGGTGAGCACCCCCAGCTCTCCCAGCCTGGCTCCAGAGCAGAGGGGCTCCAGTCCTCGGAACATCTCCAGGGCCTCCTCTGGACTCTATCCAGCAGCTCCACGTTCTTCTGATGCTGGGGACCCCAGAGCTGGAGGCAGAATTGCAGGAGGGTCTCACAAAAGTGGAGCAGAGGGGCAGAGAAGAGGGCCAAGGAGAAGACAGCTGCCAGCCTGAATCTGACCTGGTTTCTCCTCTTCCCCTGAGGTCACCAGCTCCTCTCCTCCTCAGAAAGGCCTGTGACCCCAAGGGACAACACCACACGTCTCCGACAGCTGGAGAGCGTCACCACCAGCTTGTGCCGGGCAAAACCACCCCTTACCACCCCAGCAAGACCAGGACTCCCGGTGCTCGGTGCTGCACCAGCACAACAAAGAGAATGCAGGGACCGGAGACACCCTGCAGTGGCGGAGAGGAGCCGCAAAAGGGATGAGGGCTTCAATTGCTGGGAGCAGCAGCCATCAGCTGCTGTCCCCAAGCGGGCACGGGCAGCGTCCATCCGCTGTCCAGCCAGGCCGGCGAGAGCGGCCGCACAATGGCTCAGCCTCCGCCGTGGCTGAGCGGAGCCAATGGATACGGGAGGCAGGGGGAGAAATGCGCTTTAATGTGCTGCATGGGAGGGACGGGGAGGGGAGGGAAGGGGGGAGGCGCAGACAAAGAACAGGGAGATGGAGAGAAAAGACGCAGGCAGGGAGCAGAAGGTGAAGCGGGGAGGACGGGGCTGGGGGAGGCGCGTGCGTGGAGCCCCTCGCCGGTGAGGAGCTGGGGAGTGAGAGGAGAGGAGAGGAGAGGAGAGGAGAGGAGTGGGCAGCCAGCCCCTCGCAGGGCCCTGTGGGAGCGGCAAGCCAGGCCCAGCGAAATGAAAATCTCTTAACCACACAGAATTGTTAACTGCCCCCAAATCCTTTTGTGCTGGGGCTGCGAGCTTAGAAGAGCTTAAGCTGTTAGATGCATGAACTTCCTCCATAAATATCCCTTGTGCACGCTGCCGCGAGCAGGCTGGCGCGCTATTAGCCAGATGAAAAACCCAGCGGAGAAAATGAGCAACTCCTTCCAGCTGCACAGAGGGGTTGTCCATTCCTTGGGATGCCCTTCTCCACCTGGATCCTTTGGTGGGGTAGGACCATGGCCCCCCACGGTCCCCTGCCACGTTGTGTTTGGGCGCCTGAGCGTGTGAGAGAACCTCACCCCGAAAGCCAGCTCGGATTTGCTTTTGTTTTGCTTCTGGAAAGGGGCCCAGATTCCCTCCCACCCCTGGAAACACGAGCAAACCTGCCAGCCACATGTAGGAATGAGTCCCCCAAGCCAGGCGGCTCCGCCGCTGCCTCCGCAGGGAGCAGGGGCAGGGAGCAGGGGCAGGGACCGGCGGGAGGAGGGCAGGGATGCAGGGATACATCTTTCCCGAGCAGAGCTGGGGCTACCGCAGCCATCACAGCCCTTTGTGGGGCTCACTGGGAGGGCTGGGAGAGGATGGGGACGCCACGGCTGCCCTGCCAACTCTGTAGCTGGCTCTCCTCCCAGTTCCTACTCCTCTTGTGGGGGCTGCCAGGGAAAAATGGAGGGGGTGTCCCGGTCTGGCACAATCCTGGGGTCCCGTCCAGCCCTGATTCTGCCCCACGTGAGAAGGGAACGGGGAAGAAGGAAAGGAGAAGGCAAAGGCAAAGAGGGAAGGGAAAGGGAAAGAAAAGAAGAGGGGAAGAAGGGAACAGGAAGGGGAAGAGAAGAGGAAGGTGAGGGGGATGANAGCTCTTTTGCCCAAGACAGAGATTAACATGGCTGGAAGAAGTTACAGCTATCAATTTCAATGTTGTGTTACTGGTGCCATAGTATCTATTGTACTCATTGTGATCTAAGGGCCCAAGTGAGGCAAGTGTCTCTTCTTTGAATGATAATAGGGGAAGGGGAAGGGGAAGGGGAAGGGGAAGGGGAAGGGGAGGCAGCCCCGGAGCCAGCTGCCCCATGGAGACGATGGGCTGCCGGCCACCGCGTGATTGATGAGGGCGGGGAGCGCGGGGCCGGCGCACGCCAGCACCGGCTGCACAAACAGCTGCCGAGGCACCGGACCTCCCAAAATCCTGCTGCTGCTGCCCAGACAAAGAGCGGACCGGCCTCTCCCTCCGCTTCGGCCCCCTCGGCTCCTGCCTGCTCCACTCCCCCAGCCCTGCGCGGGCAGGAGGGGTCCCGGGAGCCCCGGGGCACACGAGGGGACTGTCCCCGGGCTGGGCTGGCAGCGGCACCGCGGAGCTCCCCGAGAAACCCCCGCTGCATCAGAGCAAAGCACCGCGCAGGGCCGGGTCTGCTCGGGGAAAAAACCAGGCTGAGATGGAAAAGCTGCCATGAATCACTGGGGCTTTCTGGTGTTGCTACGGATGCTTCACTTGGGAGTTGTAAAACCCCCCCGTCTGCCGTGCGGGGCAGGGATTAGCCGGGCTCAGTTTCCAGCAGTACTTCCTTGCTGTCCCCATCCCCATCCCTGCTAAGGCTGGGAGACACTTGATCTGCCCGAGCTCGGTGGGAAGAGGCGTTCAAGTGAGGAGAAGCTGAAATCATGGATATTAAGTGATCCCCGCAGCACACCAGGACCTGAATTTTGGTGCAGGAGCAGCCCAGCCACCAGCAGGAGACATGGAGCCTCCTCCAAGGGGACCACACAGCCTGCAGTCCCTACTGAGCACAGTCAGACTGTCCGGCCCCCTCTCCAGTCTGTCTGTCTCCCAGCACCTACCCTGTGCTCGGTTCTACCTGGCCACCCCTTCACAGCCAGAAGAGAGGAGACACAGCTCCTCCCTTGGCTCTGCAGTGGCCACCGACGTATCTATAATTGATCTCAGAGAAGCCCCGGCTCTGCTCGGAGTGTGCCGATGCTATCAGAAGCGCAGAGGGAGTTGGATGTTCAAATGGGGGAAAAAAGATCCTGTTTGCCAAACTCTGTGGTTTGCTCCATGCATGGCACAGCTGCAGGTGCCCATCACACAGCTCTGGGGTCCCCACCTCCCTCCCAGCAACTCCAGGAGCTCCCTTCTCAACCTTCCTGAGCCCATGTGTGACTGGACAGGAGCACAGACATCAGTTCAGGGCAGGGGGTGCCGAGCCTCTTGCTGGCCTGGGACCACACTGGCACCACGGTGTTCAGCTGAGCTCAGCAGGCACTCATGGAGTTTGCTTTGAACATCTACAGGGGCAGGAGAATATCTACAGAGGCAGAACATTGATAGGGCAGGAAATCCTTTGAGGAGCCCAGGGGCCAGGTAGCTCTGAACAGCCCACGACCGTGTCCCACCCTGGGCCATTAGCACCTCACCGGGACAACGCCGTAGACAACTTGCTTCCTCTCCTGCACCCTTTTGGGAACCTGCATTCCCACTCCCCTCATCCCAGAAGCGATTCAGCCCACGCCAAAGCACACAGCACAAACCAACAGCGGCACAGCCCCAGTATTTTGGGAGGGAACTGCAGGCTGGTGACATGCACCACACGTATGTACCTCCAAAACCTGCAGAGCGCGGATGGTACCAGCAACAGGTGCCAGCCCTGAACCCAGCGGCTCTGGGGACCTGGAAGTCACGCACAGCCTCTGCAATGGACGGATGAGCCTGGGGCAGGCAGTGGGGAGCTGGGGAAGGAGGCAGCCTCCACGCACGCCCCTCTGCCGGCCCTGCCCTAGGAGGTCCCTCCGACAACGCCCGTGCAGATCCCAGCTGCAAATCCCGAGTGCCCCCACCAGCAGTGGGGTGAGTGCAGGAGCGAGCCCAGGCCCGTGGTTACCTCTGCAGACGGTGCCGTTCTCCACCGACTCGTAGCCGGCCCTGCACATGCAGCGGCCGATGGGCACCAGCCACTCGCCGTCGCCGTTGCAGTACAGCTTGATGGGCACGTCCACCTCCTCGGCGTTGGCAATGCACGTCCCCCTGGCTGCCACCAGCGAGGTGCTCTCCGCTCCCGACAGGGTTTCTTGGAAGACGGCCCCGTTCTGGATCACACGGGGACATTTGCGGTAGAAGACACGGACGGCGATCAGGGACATGCAGCCCCCGTAGTCCTGGAAGGCCAGGTAGAAACCGTTCTTGGAGACAGGCCCAAAACTGCGCACCTCAGTGTTGATCTTCATCACCCGTCCACCTAAGTCCACCTGTGAGAAGCTCTCGTCAGCAGCAATTGTGTCCACCTTCATCCAAGGATTCTCCATCCAGTTAGGAAAAGTCTTGGTGGCCGAGTCAAAGTCCGACTCAAAATAGTACAGGTTAAAAGTCTCCTTACAGGAGCCTGGGACATTTGGGATGCTGCTGCAGTCCCGGACAGAAAATTTCATCTCCACGTGGATGCGGTGTGCTCCTCGCCTCCGGATGTACTTGGTCCGGAGCCAGTTGTTCTGGCTGGATTCGAAGACGTTGCACACCTGGTAGGTGCGGATCGTGTTCATGTTCTCATCGTACCCACTCACCTCTTCCCACTGCGGGCAGGACACAGACAGTCAAGAGGCTGCACTGAACGGATGCTCCCCACCCTCCTCACCGCTCCCCATCCCCACTATCAGCCAAGAAGGTTCTGCCAGCACCAGCTGCCCCACTCTGTGCCCACCCCATCCCACAGGCCGGGGTGCCAGAGCGCCCAGCACCTCATCCCAGCACCCCCCTGCAGGTGCCCTGTACCTGCCCAGGCAGGGTTTGACCCACACCATGCCCCAGGCAGGCTCCACGCTGTGGGGACACCTCACTGCCACCAGCACCGTGCTCCATGCCTGGATTCAGGGTGAAGCCTCTCTGCTGCCGGTGGGACAGCGAGGCCGCTGCTCTGCAGAAATGGTTTTAGCAGGGGCAGCGCCCACGGCACGCTGCACGGCCGTGCCCCTGGCAAAGGAACACGGTGCCTTTAGCACAGGGATTCCCACCAGTGCCACTGTGGGTACAGTCATGGCAGACAGGACCCGCTCCCTCACAAGCCAGAAAATCTCCTGGCTGGCTGCAGCCAGTGCCTCTTCCCAGGGGCAGGACGGGACCGCCGTGTTCCAGAAAGGGAGATGCTGGGTAGGTCACACCAGAGCCCTCATCCCTGCCCCTTTGAGGGTCAAATGCTTTGGGGTTCCTCCAGCAGGTGTGCTCAGGTCCCAGCCCCAGCTGTCCTAAACTGGATTTACGGGATGCAGACATGCCTGTGAGCTGTGCCACGACAGCAACATCCTTCTCAGCAAGACAGCTCGGAGCTGACGGATTTCCCCATGGGAAGCTCTGCCCAGCTCCCCCCAGCTGACTACCAGCTCTGGAGGAAGCTCCTTAGAATTACAGAAGAGAATATCCTGAGCTGGAAGGGACTCACAAGGATCATCAAGTCAACCTCCTGGCCCTGCACAGACACCCCAACAATCCCCCCCTGTGCTTGAGAGTGGTGTCCAAATGCTCCTGGAGCTCTGGCAGCCTCAAGGCCATGCCCATTCCCTGGGGAGCCTGGCAGTGCCCAACCACCCTTTGGGGTAAGAACCTTTTCCAAATATCCCGTCTAAACCCCCTTGACACAGCTCCAGCCTTTCCTTGAGTGCCCAGACACCTCATGGCTGCTGTGACATCTCCTGGCCTTCTCCAGCTCTCCGCCCTTTTCCCAGGCTGTTCGTTTCCAAATCCTCCAGCGCTTGTTGCCTCCAGCCTGTGAGGATGGGGATGCTTCAGGGCAGGGGACGCAGGGCATGAGCTGCAGCCTGTAACTGGCCACTGCTCCTCTGCAGGGAGCACCAACCAACAGGGAAGGGTCTTTGTGGGAGGAGAACCCTCAGCTCACAGAGCATCCGCCCCAGCCCAGCCCCTGCCAGAGTGCAGAGCATGTCCCTGCAGTCCCATCCCCACCCAGGGCACCCATGTGATGCTGGCAGCAGGGACCAGAGTCCTGCTGGCGTGTGACACAGCCCCGGCCAGCTGGAACTGCTCCTTCTGAACTTGTTCATAAACCTGCTCAAGTGGAAGCCGAGCTGCTTCCCGTGGACGTGACACCCCGAGCACAACCCTGCCCTGGATGCAGGAGCACAACACCCAGGGCAGGGCAGCAGCACAGCCCAGACCCAGCACCAGTGCCACGACCAAATCCAGGGAAAATCCTGCACGAGCAGAGCACCCCCAGCCCGTCAGGTCGCAAGCGGCCTCACAAGGGCACCCAGGGCTGGGGAGAGAGGCTCAGGAGATGGGAGACAGATTGCTCCTCACACATCAAGGCTCACAGCCCAACAGAAGGCTGTCAGGGAAGATCCCCAACAGCTCCAACCACTTCAGATTGGCAGTGGCTGAAAATCTGCTGCCAGGGCTGGGGGACGAGAAGAGCATCCTCGCAAAACACAGCGGGAGCATTTGCTTTGTTTTCCAGAAATAAACTTGGTGTGCTAGTGGAGAATTGCATGATCTCCCTGTTTTTCAGGGCACTGGTTGGGAGGGGAGTGAGGGAATCAAGGACGAGGCATGCGGAAGCAATTCCTTCCCTTGCCCTGCCTCTGATGTGGCTCTCCCTCACCAGGACCACTCCAGACACACACCTTGGCAGCCACCAAGGCCCAGGGACCCACCACCCACACCTGCCCAGCCTCAGTAAGGACACGAGCCCAGAGAGCTCAGCCTTGGTCAGGCAGGAGCAGCACATGGTGGGGTGAGGGTCTCCAGGGCTGGCGACGAACAGGAGATGGTGGAGGCAGGGCTTGGGGGCATCTCTGAATGGCACAAGAGCTTCAGAGCCAGAGGAAAAGCAACGGTTTGGGCTTTTGGGTCTCTAATAATCCCCAGAAAGGAGCACACAGCAGCTTCTGTCTTCCAGGTGATACTGGCTGCACCCAACCTGGCCAGTCACCTCTAGGTGGGACGCATTGCCTTGTCCTGCCCGTGGACGTGAGGCTGTGAAGGCACCACAGCATCGCCACCCGTGAGGAGCACAGAGCAGGGCGTGATGTGCCCGTATCCCCCCTGAGGGCCCTGCCCAGAGGGGGAGACAGGACGTGATCCCACCAACCAGATGGGCATCTCCGTCCTGACGGGGGACCTGGGAGCACCCTGGGGGCCAGGCTCGGGACCCCCGGCATCCTCCCACATCGCTGCTGCCGGGCGGCTGGCTCCCGACTTCCCTTCTCCCAGATGGGAGAGAAAGTCACCCCTGTGCGCCAGCCCCTGCGCGCTTCCTCGACGCTTAATTAGAAGCCTCTCCCTTTCTCCTGGCTCTCTAATTAACATGCCGGGAGCTCAAAAGAAGGCAGCAGCACAATAACCCGGGGAGACGGCTTCCAGCAGGCCCCGGCCTCATTACGGCCGGGCTGGGGAGCAGGAGCAGGGCGTGCTTTACATATGGAAACACCGCAAACAAGAAAGGCTGGGCCAGGAGAGAAAAAGACTTGACCTCTGCTCCCCGCCATTGTGTGCCCGTCATCCCCCTCGGCGGGCGCTGGCGGGGCTGGGGCAGCTCTGCCCTTTATCATGGTGATGGGTCCGGCCAGCAGCGCCCGCGCCCGGCGCGACACCGCGGCCACGCTGCCCCGGCTCGGTTTAATCTCCCCAGACGAGGCTTTTCTTGGCTGTTTCTTTTCTTCTGCCAAGGCGGCTCAGACTGGGGGCACGCTGTCAGCAGGGGGGCCAGGTCCACGGAAACGTCTTCATCCAGCCCCTGCGGAGGGTGGATGGAAGGCGGGACGGAGCCTGGGCCACCACTGCCACGGGAAGCATCTCCAGGCTTTGGCCAGGCTGGATTGGGCCACCAGAGTGCGAGGGAGCAGGTCTGGGGGGTCGGGTGCTGGGGCTGCTGCTGGTCAGGGCAGCCAGAGGTGGGCAGGATGCTCTGAAGCACCCTGATGCCCCACATGGGACGCAGAGGTGGCTCCACTCTGGTTTTCTCTCACGAGCAGAAGGGTGCAGAGATCACAGAATCATGGAATGTTCTGAGTTGGAAGGGACCCACAGGGATCATCCAGCTTAAATCCTGACCCTACACAGACACCCCAACAATCCCATCCTGTGCCTGAGAGCAGTGTCCAAATGCTCCTGGAGCTCTGGCAGCCTCAGGGCCGTGCCCGTTCCCTGGGGAGCCTGGGCAGTGCCTGCCCATCCTCTGGGGGAGGAACCTGACACACTGCCTTGTCCAAGCTCTTCTTTAAAGGAGCTTCTTCAGGGTGGTCTTGGGATGTGTCTCGGGGTACTCCTGGCCCTGGTAAAGCAGAGATAGTTCTGCTGAGCCAGCATCTCCATGGGATGCCAGGGATGCTGGACAGTCCTTTCAGGACCTGAGCCTAACGCCCTCATGCTGCTACAAGTGACAGGCAATGGAATAACAAGTGAGACACTGGGAACAAGTGACGGTGCTCTTGGCATGTTGTTTCTTCCTGTCCTGATTTTAGGTGGCTGCAGGCCAGCTCTATGGAGAGTATGATTCCTCCAGCACCACACTGGTTTGACTCTGTAGGGTGGGAATTACATCCCTCCAACACTGGGGTATATTTTTGGAGTATCACCTAGAAAACTACTGGAAACCTCAACTGGCATCTTCTTCTGTGCTCTTCCCACACGGCCAAGGCACTTTGCTTCAGTGCCTGACTTTTGCTGGGCCAAGCCTGCCACATTCACGTGCAGCAGAGACCCCAGAGCAGCTCCAGGTCTCCACAAGGTGATGCCTTACCCCTGATGGAGGATGCACCGTCCAGCCCAGCTCTGCTGTCGCTGTCGTGGAGTCCATCAGCGTCTCTGTGGAAGGAAGGTGAAACAAGGAGTCACTGGATGCTGATGGAAGGACTGAAGATGGAGACTGAGAAAAAGGCAGAGAGGAGCCAGCCCAGAGCTGCAGGGCTGGAGCCCGTCCCACACTGAGCCTTCTGACCATGTCTCAGCTGGGAAGAGCCAGGTGCTGGTCCCTCCACCCAACTGCTCCCCACCCTCTGCCCACTGCTCCCTGGCCCCCATGCAGAATCATGGAATCACAGAATGTTAAGGTTGGAAATGACCTCCAAGGTCATCAAGTGCAACCATCAGCCCAGCACCAAAACCATGTTCATCATCAAACCATGTCCATGAGTGGCACATCCACACATTTTATGAACACCTCCAGGGATTGGTGATTCCACCACTGCCCTGGTCCAATGCCTGACTACCCTTTCCACGAAGGAGTTTTCCCTAATATCCAATCTAAACCTTCCCTGGCACAACTTAAGGCTGCTTCCTCCCTTGTCCCCATTCCCTGGGAGCAGAGCCCAGCCTCCCCTCCTGTCAGGGAGTTGTGCAGAGCCACAAGGCCCCCCCTGAGCCTCCTTTTCTCCAGGCTGAGCCCCTTTCCCAGCTCCCTCAGCCACTCCTGGTGCTCCAGCCCCTTCCCCAGCTCCGTTCCCTTTTATGGAAATGCTCCAGCCCCTCAATGCCTTTATTTTCATGAGGGGCCCAAAACTGACCCCAGGATTTGAGGTGGGACCTTGAGGTGCCCAGCACAGGCAATGTCTCCTGCTATGAATGGGGACTCTTCCATCCGTCAGCCCAGCTGGATTTTCCTCCTCTGAATCCAAAATCCAGGTACCCCCAGCCTAGAGCAGTTCTACCCCTGCAGATGACCTGAGCAGGGATCCTCCATCACCTTCTAGTTTCCTTTGCCAAAAGCAGGGTGTTTTTTTCCTCAGCACTCTGCACAGCAGGGAGAATCCTCAGAGATGCAGTGGGATGTGGGAAGGAACAGCACTTTGAGGACTTAAAAGTACTAAAAAATTAAACCACTGTTAAAGCTGGTTTTCCAGATGATTTGGGTTGAAATCAGTCAGGTGATGCTACCACCGACCAGCACAGACAGGTCCTCCTAAGCCACCCAACAGCGAAGCCTCCTTGCCCTCTCTGCAGCTCATCATGCTTCCAGCACTGGAACTCTTTCCATCCCAAACAGCTGCAGGTTGGTTTAACCCCACTGATGGCACCGGGAGGGGTGCTCAGGTGATGGTACCCCAATACCTGGGCCAGCATGAGCAGGCGAACGTGCCAGCCAGCCCCATCAGAAATAAATGGGACAGACACGTGGAATTATGGAATCGTTCAGGTTGGAAAAGCCATCAAAGATCATCGAGTCCAATCATTGCTGCAGCACTGCCACGTTCAGCACTAAACCACGGCTCTAAGCACCACATTTACACACTTCTTTAACACTTCCCAGGGAGTGCTCAGAAGTGTTTTTTGGACACTTCCATGAGTGGTTTCCACAGCCTGGGTAACTCTCTGTCCTCCAGGTCTGCAGCCACATGCTCACTGCAATACAGGGATTTTTCCGCCCCACACCCAAGGCTGACAGTTTAAGAAGACAGGACAAAATATTCCAGAGTTTAGGAAATGCAGTTTAGAAATTCTGCCCAAAGGCCCCAGCACACTGAGGCTGGACATGAGGAGAGCACGGTGGGACAGACTGCACGGGGCAGCACACAGCCAGTGATTCTGTGCTGAGACCAATGATGGCCAGAGAGGAAATACTCTGCTCTGCAGGGAGAATGGGAATCTGCCCCTGATCTCAGCACATGAGCTGGGGATGCCAACTTGCATCTAACTTGCTTGCAGGCATGTTGGAAAGTGTCCATCCCACACACACTCAATGTCCCATAATGGCTGGGGTTGGGAGGGACCTTCAAGACCATCCAGTCCCACCCTCCTTCCACGGGTAGGGACACCTTCCACTATCCCAAGGTGCTCCAAGGCGCATCCAACCTGGCTTTGGACACTGCCGGGGTAGTCCCAGAATGGGAATGGAGAGTTACTGGATGTAACTCTGTAATGCTGTGCTTCTCCCCACCAGAAAACCGAGCATTCTGCCACAAACTCCCCAAGAGCATCTCCACCTTCTGCACTTTCACTCCACCGATCAAAAACAAAGGAAGAAAAGCTCAGCCTTGAGCAGACCCATCACTGAAGAGCCAGGCCTGGATGCAGAGGTGACAACTGCTCAGCGCACGTGACCTCGCCTTCCCCACTGGCACCCCAAAAAGTGCCTCGGCAGAGCTGTGCTCCCTGCACCTACTCCTGGCAGTAAATCCTCCTCAGACTGTGGCTTGTTCGTTACTCCTGGTTTGAGCCAGCGGTTTCCAGTTCACAGGAAACCAGGATTTCGAAATTTGGTTACATTCCAAGAGTAAAAAGCAAAAAATAGTTCTTTTCAATTTTTCCCACTAGGAAGAGTTCTGGAAAACAGCTAATCCCGAAATGTTGTGGGTCAGATTTACAAAATTTCTTTTTAAACGGAATATTTGTTTACATAGGGCAATAATAGTGTTTATTTAATCAGAGGATCTGGCTTTTTCATTAAAACACCAGTGGCGTTTGATCTGAAAGGAAAACAACATTTTTCACCCAGTGCTAGCAAGAAGCTTTAAAAACCCCCTAAATTTGTTACTTTATCTTAACTATCAATGACAGTGGTGCACAGTAAGTACATTAATAGCAGTGACTAAAATGGAAAAGAAGATATATTCTAAGCCATTACAAATAATTCCCCAAATAAACTTCATATTTTGAAGCATTTTGCATTTTTAAAAGACTTTAATTTAAGGAAAACTCAGTGCAGTGGAAAAGCCATGCTCAGTACAGCACTGCCCCCAGCCCCTTATTCTCAGCTGAAGGATCCCCTTGGAGCTCTGCATCCACTCCGGCTGGCCCAGGGACAAGGAGGAGAAGAAATTTGCAGGTTTTAAGCAAGTTTTTCCAATGGCAAATTATCTTCCCATAAAAAACACCAGATATTCCATTAATTTTAGTCTGGATTTACACCGTTCGGCTGCCAGCTATTGGATTTCCTTTTCCTTCTACAAAGACTCTGCAGTCCAAAACCTTTCCCTCTCGTGGTGCTCACGGGTGGCAAATGATCCATCTCCAAGACAGCTAAATTAGTTCAGCTTCCTTCTTCTTCCTCCCCAAACCAGGTTCCTGTCTTTGGGGCTCCTGTTTATCACCCTTCATTGTGCAGGGGGTCCCGGGGCTGTGGTCCCCACTGCACACGGCTGCAACACTCCAATGTGTCCCCTTTTGGGGCAGCTTTTGCACCAGGTTGCTGCCCCAGGCTGAAGTCCTTTTGGAGATGGAGTTATACGGAGCAGAGGGTGCCTGAATTACAGAAAATTGGGAATAACTGGTCCCCGTGAAGCACAGCGACCCTGCAGGGTCAGCACAAGTGGACGTGAATCAGAATCGCAGAACCATGGAATGGTTTGGGTTGGGAGGGGCCTTGAAGCTCATCCAGTCCCACCCCCTGCCGTGGGCAGGGACACCTCCCACTGTCCCAGGGTGCTCCAAGCCCTGTCCAACGTAGAATTATAGAATCATAGAATGGGCTGAGCTGGAAGGGACCCACAAGGATCATTGAGTCCAACTCCTGGCCCTGCACGGGAAACCCCAACAACTCCAGCCTGTGCCTGAGAGCGCTGTCCAAACGCTCCTTGAACTCAGACAGGCTTGTGAGCACTGCCCTGGGGAGCCTGTTCAGTGTCCGACCAACCTCTGGGTGAAAAAGCTTTTTCTAATATCCAACCTAAACCTCCTCTGACTCAGCTCCAGCCATTTCCTCAAGTCCTGGTCACCAGAGTGAAGACTGCTCCTCTGCTGCCCTTCAGGAGGATGTTTAAGAGCACAATGAGGTCTCCTTCCAGGCTCAACCGACCAAGTGACCTCAGCAGCTCCTCATATGGCCCCCCAAGACCCTTCCCCATCCTCACGGCCTCCTTCGGATGCTCTCTAATGGCTTAATGTCTTTTTAATATTGTGATGCCCAAAACCACCCCAGGACTCGAGGTGAGGCTGCCCCACTGCAGAGCAGAGCAGGACAATCCCCTCCCTGGCCTGGCTGGTGATGCTGGGCCGGATGTCCCCCAGGACACGGGTGGCCCTCCTGGTTGCCAGGGCACTGCTGACTCAGATCTAGCTGGCCTTCGACCAGGACCTCAGGTCCCTTCCTGCAGCTGCTCCCCAGCCTCTCGTTCCCCAGCCCATTCACACATCCAGGGCTGCCCCATCCCTGGTGTACAATCTGGCACTTCCCCTTGTTGAACTTCACACGGTTGGTGATGGCCCAGTGCTCGGTTTTGTCAGGTCTCTCTGCAGGGCCTCCCTGCCTTTGAGAGAGGCAACAGCTCCTCCCAGTTTTGTATCTTCCGTGAACTTGCCTCGTATTCCTTCCAGTCCTGTCTCCAAGCCACTGGATGCTGAAGAGCACAGGGCAATGACGAAGCCCTGCCGTGACAGGTCACCAGTCTGATGTCACCCCAGTCACCCTTTGTGCCTGACCTGTGGGCCAGTTTCTCACCCACCACACGATGTGTTTATCCAGCTGGGGGCTGGACAGTTTGTCCAGAAGGATCCGGTGAGGCAGTATCAAAAGCTTTGCTGTCATCAAATAAGATTCCATCTCCTGGCTTCCCTTGATCAGCCAGGTGGGTCTGCCCTGTCATAGAAGGAAATCAGGTTTGATAAGCAGGACTTCCCCTCATGAAGCCGGGCTGGCTGTGACCAATGACTACGTTGTCCTCCAGGTGTTTTTCAGTACTTCTCAGAATATTGGTCTCTGTGATTTTACCAGGCAATGAAGCGAGACTGACAGGACTGTAGTTTCCAGGGTCCTCCATCTCGCCCTTACTGAAAATTAGGACAATGTTCTCCAAGTTCCAATCATCTGGGACCTCTCTGGAATCCCAAGACTGCTCAAAAATCACCAGGAGAGGCTTTGCAACGACATCAGCAGCTCTCTGAGGATCTTGGATGAATCGCAGAATCCCAGAGCGGTTTGGTTTGAAAGGGACCCTTAAAGCTCATCTCATCCCACTCCCTGCCATGGGCAGGGACACCTTCCACTGTCCCAGGGTGCTCCAAGCCCCATCCAGCCTGGCCTTGGACACTTCCAGGGATGGGGAGTCTGGGCAACCTCTCTGGGCAACCTGTTTCAGATGCTCATGGACGTTTCTGAGGTACGGGTGACTCCAGGCCCAGGGACATCATTTGGACAAAGTTCTGCCACAGGTGCAAGCTCCACACGAGGTGTGATGAGCCCAAAGGCATGGGAACCCACCACCCTCCTGAGGCAGCTCCTCCACCTGCAGCTCCCACTGGGCTTCCCTCTGCCACTGCCACTGCTGTGCCCACGGTGACCCGTGGTGGGCTGTCAGGGCTTTATCTCCCCCAGCAGCCTCCCTGGTCCTACCCTGGGCTGTCCCATGCTCATACAAGCACGTGGGCACCCAGCAGCACCAGCTCCTGTGCTGGGGACAAAAACCACAGACCAGTTCCTGGGTGGGCAACCCCCAGCCCAACTGTTAACGCCTTGGCAACCACCTCACTCAGTGTCACAGCCACTTTCACGGCGCCATCCTGCTGGTCTGGCAGCACCAGAGAACTGGGTGAGGGGCTGATGCCTCGGCAGCCCCACAAAGATCCCCGTGGCACCCAGGGCATGGAGCAAAGCCATGTGGGAGCAGCAGGGCTGGGAGCCTGGCCCCTGGCCCACCTCTGGTGGCTGCGATAGCTGCAGCTCAGCGCAGCGCTCCCTCCACAGCAGCGTCTTCTCAGTGTTGTTGTTTCTGTTCTCCCCTCCCGTGTGTTTATCTGCAGCTTCGCATGCTGCCCACAGCATTATAAATAAATCTGCAGCTGCTCCAAACCAGCAGACACAACTCTGGCCCGCTTCCCACCAGGAACCGCGCTGCTCCCCACGGGACACTTGGAGACCAGTGCCCGTCTTTTTCACTTTGAGGATGTTTTCCCTGAGCAGCTTCCTGCCAGCACTGGGGCCTGTCCCCAGCACTGCTGCCTGCTCCGAGGGCATGCCGTGGCTCTGGAGGGACACTTGGCATCTCCAGCCACATCATCACCGCCACCCCACCACCTCCACACGCTCAAAGCCACACTAAGACAGCGTCGCGCTGAGGATCCGCTGTGACAATGACCTGGGTGGGGATTCCCGTGCTTCCACGTGGTCTTCTTGCTGCTCAGCCACAAGTGAGATGAACGTGGGGTTTGCAGCTGCACCAGCTTTTCCCATCTGGCCAGACCAGGAACGAGACTGGTGGACAGAACTGGGAGGGGAGCACAAGTCTGGGACCATGCTGGCAGGCCACCAGCGCGGGCTGGCCAGGAGTGGGGATGGAGAGTGGCCGGACCAAGGGCCAGCGGCGGGGGCTGGAGGTGAAAGGGATTAACAGAGGAGCTGTGCACACTGCAGACGCACTTCTCCCCATCCGGAAAAATAACTTCCATGGAGTTTTGCCAGTTCAGACCAATTTAGAGCATCTGGACCTGAGTTTCTCAGAAGTCCTGGCAAATCCTTCACATTCACAGGCTCCAAGCTCATCCAGATAAAGAAACAGCTGGACAAATAAATAGCCCCACAGATAGCTGGAGCCTCCACCCTCATTTTTCCACCCACAACTTTTTCCCTTCCCCTTTCACTCCTCACGCCAGCTCCTCTCTCAGGGTAGGACACTTGCCAGGATTTTAATCCTGGTCCAGTATTATCAACACAGGGAGCAAGCTTCTCATGGACCCATGACCACATCAGCTGTGGCCAGTGCTGGATGTGCAAAGCAGGCAAGAAGCTCCCAGCCCGCTCTGATGGGTTGGGAGCAAAGTCATCCTAAGGCAGAGACAGTGGGAGATCATTCCTTGTCACCATGTCCTTTACGTGACCTGGAAGCCCATCTAAAACACCTCATCAGCTCCAGGCTGGAGGGACACTCAGTGTCAGAGCCCAGCCAGGTGGAGCAAGACCAGGATCTGCACGGGAGACACCACAGGTCGGGATGAACTCCTCCATGCAGGAACAGTGCTCCTGGAACCATGTTCCCACCCTGGCCTCAGGCACAGCCACCACATCCCGGGGCAGGCGGTGGCTAATGAGAAACCCGTCTGTCCCCGCCTGAGGAGCCCTCGCCACAGATCTCTTTACCCTTCCCCAAGCTGAAAGGCCCCTCTCTGCCTCCTGTGCTTTACTGGAGCCTGATTATGATATTTTTGCCAGCACGAGCTGAGAGGGGCTGAGCAAACCCAGTGGCCCTTCGCTGCAGCCCCGAGCTTTGCTTTGCCTGGCCGGGGGCCAGCGGAACAAGCTGAAACCCAATCCCCCCACCCCGGCCGAGCCGCTGGCGCGGGAACAGCTCGCTGCATTGTGAGCCGGCGGCTACGGGATACTTGGGATACTTCACTCAGGGATCCACTTAAACTCCAAGAGGGAGAGTGATTGATAGGGAGCGAAAAGAGGCAGTTGACTGAGCTGGGATGGGGACCCTGGCACGCCCCGCTCCCAGAGCCCTGAAGGCCACCCCGAGGTCAGCCACAGTGGGTCATGCTGGTGGCCCCAGCGCTGCGGACCCAGCACTGAGGTACCTGGTCATTCGATGCCTTTCCCTGAAAAATTAGGTCCAGCCAGACTCAGAGACCTAAGAGTAAGGATGATGTCCATCATCTCCATCACACAGAGTGCCTCTGACCTGCCAAGCGGGATCCAGGCTGATAGTCCCTGGAGCAGGGAGAGCTGACCCCAGAGATACCACCCAGCACTGGTAAGGGAAAGATGTCCTCGCTTTGGGGGTCATGGAGCCTTCCTGGCTCCTCACTTCCCTAGGACATCAGTCACAGCTCCTGCAAGCCCTGTGAGACAGGAGCCAGCCCCAAAGTCAGCAGGGGAGCAGGGGATGGAAGCTGTTGGGGCCCAGCAGAACCTGCTGTTGGGTGGTGCTCAGCTGCTTGTGACACTCGGGGTCAGCACTGGTGTCAAACAAGGGGATGGCCCCAACGCCCTGCCCTTGGCACAGCATTTCAGCAATCCCAGGTGAAACTCCCCCTGCATTTCCATTAGGGAAACGCCATGAGTTGGGCTATGCTCTCCCACTCCCACCAAAAGCCCTTACTCTGATCGCCCACACCTTGCCTGGACCATCCTGAGGGGACCAAACCCAGGGCTAATACTGCTGTGCAGAAAGAAACCACTGAGGCCTTTGGCTCCCAGCCTTGCTAGACCAGAAAACATGGAAAGCTGGGCTTGTAGCAGAGCTCCGCCTGGCCATGGGGACCACGGCAACACCAGTGGGTGAGCCAGGAGCCAGGGCTGAGCTCGGCCACAGCCCAAATCCAGCAGCTTCCAGCCCCTCTTCCCAGCTCTTCCTCTCCAAGCACTGCCCTGCTGGGTGCTGACTGCTCCATTGCTGGAAAGCTCAAAACAAGGAGAAGCCAAACTCAAGAGCCCATGGGGTCCTGCAGGTCACCCCAGCACGTGTCCTGCTTTCCAAGCACTCAGCTGACCCTCAGCCCATCCAGGACTGTCCCTCTCACCTGCCTGCTGGGAGGAGAATGAGAGCTCCAGGTCTCAGCAGGGAATTCAGATTTTGTGACCTCTCAGCCCCTCTAAAGAAGCAGGTGAGCCTGGATGTGAGGCAGGACCACTCTCCATCTGGCTGCAACATTATCCCAGTCCTGGCTGCGGATGCATCCTGTCTGTCCCCACACCAGCTGCTCCAGAGGCCAGCAGAAACAGGATAACCCCACCAGAGCTCTCTGGGAAGCTGCTGCAGCAGCACCAGGGACCCACTGGCAGCATCTGTCCCAAAAGGAGCTGGGACTTGTAGGTGGTCTGAGTTCAGGCGAGGGCAGGCTGCTGGGAAGAGACAATGCAGATGCCAAAAGCCGGCGAGCAGAGGCCCTCCTGCTGCTGCTGGGAATGCAGGAGCCACACAGAGGAGACACAGATGCAGGCGTTCAACAGCCACTGCTACTGTCACTGCTGATGGCTCTCTGTGGTGGCACTGACCCCATCGGCTGTGAGATACCCTGAGGGAGGGAGTCCCAGGGTAAAGTGTTGCATCCAGTCTCATCCAGGCCCAGCAAGACTAAATTCCCCACTAAGCCTTTTTCCGAGAGTATGGAACAGGGCCATGTCCCTCCCGAGTGCCTCTCCTCCTCTCTTGGGAATGGACACAGAGGTACTCCGGGAGGTTGGAGTCCCATGCCCAGAAGCTCCATCCAGAGCCTCCAGCACGCACTGCCCTGGTCCAGCTGAGCGTGGCACAGCCACCACGTGGGGGATGGCCACTGGTGTCACCACTGGTGCCCAGCACAGAGCCACTGCCACTGGTGTGCAGGAGCAGATGTCACGTGCAGCTCCCGGCTGCAGCATCCCTGCCAAAAGCTGCTGCATAACGTAACAACCTGCTCCCACCACCCTGCCCTGGGGCCACTGGTACGGGGTGTAACACCCGGGGTGCAGGGCAGCACTGCCCAGTCCCCTTTGATACCCACAGCCACTCTCCTGGATCCTAGACACAGCACCCTGCATTCCCAGACCCACTGTCTGTGTCCCCAGGCACCACCGCCAGGTGACCTCAGGAGATGTGGGATGCAGCAGGAAGCCTGGAGGCTGCAGAGCATCACTGGGTAAGGAGCACACGCTTGGCTCTTGGACAACATCATCCCTTTCCTCACTAACCCCTGCCCACCCTCTGATGTGAAGAGCATGGAGGGGACCACGAAGAGCAGGGAGGGGTGACACAAGCCCAGGGCATGGCTTTGTGGCCAGCTCTGTCCCTCCTCCCCTTGGGGCCACCCCCACCCGCAGTGGGGACAGTGAGCGCAGCCAGTGCCACCTCCCAGCACCGCTGGCAGTAGAAGAGGTTCTGTCACCCTGCTTGGTGGCACGGGCTGCAAGCAACTCATCCCCAGCAGGCTCCAGAGCCCTGCTCAGAATCCCAACTGAGCCCTCCTTAATGGGCTTCAATTTTAATTTGCTTTTATTGGAAAACACAGATGGTGACCCCCCTCTCTCCCTGGCCCGAACATACACAGGATAATAACATTTACAGGGAAAGATGTTATCTCCAAGCAGCCAAAGCTGCAGCAAAAGCCCCACAGCCCTGCAGTGACACACAGCTGTGCCCCACAGCCCTGCCCGGGCCACCCAGAGCCACCAGCGAGGGGAGGCAGGACCAGCAGCGAGGCAGGGGCCAGCGAAGAGCAGAATGAGTCCCTGGCGCAGCCAAGCCTCTCAGGCTGACCTGGGTAACCTCCTCTGTGACCGGGTCCCTGCAGAGCAGCAGGGGGCACTGCCCGGAGCAGAGGGGTGCCCAAAGCTGCTGCCAGCACTGCTGTCCCCCCACCCAGAGCCAGCCCCTGCAGCTGCTCCAAGGATCCCTGACTCCAGCCACCCCCTGCAAGGAGCACACGTCAGAGCTCGGGACGGCCGTGGGGAGGTGATGGCAGCGCAGGGACAGGCAGGGACAGGCAGGGACAGGCAGGGACAGGCACCAGGCTACACCTGCACCAGGGATCCGGGATTAGGGCCCCCCAGCAAACAGCAAGCATTAAGCAGCTCTGGGCTTGTGCTGCATCAGCCCGGGCACCCAAACACCAGAGCCTGTGGGTGCTGCTGCTCCTCTGGCCCTGGTGGTGCCGTGCAGAGCCAGGCCCCCTTGTGCTACCCCCCAAACCCGGGCACGGGGTGAGCAAGGATGCCCTCCGTCACGCACTCTGCTCTGTGGATCTACCTGACATTCCTACGTTGTTACTGACAAGCTGGAAATGTGCTTCTGGCTGGCAGCTCCAAGCAGGAATGGCTTGGGAGAACTGCTGCCTTGTTTTTGTCGAGCATGGGAGGCATCCTCTGGGCAGCAAGGGGCTTCGGCTCAGGCTCCTGGCCAGAGGAAGCTTCTCCCGAGGACAGGTGCAGGAAAGCCAAAAACCCCTTCAAGCACCTTGGCTTCCCTCCAGTCCCTCCCAAGGCCAAAGCATCTCCCCACTGCTATCCTTTTCTGTCTCCAGGGGTTGGCCAGGAATGCAAACCCTGTGTCCCCTCCAGCCCCACCATGGCAGATAAAGCCCCAGAGGAGCCAGCAGCTGCAGGTGGTGGGAAGTTTTAGTGAGAGGTAAATGTTTCCTTGCTTGGGAAAACCCCACCTTCAACACCTCAGCATGGAGAGGGCGTCCCTCCCCCTCTCTTACACACTCAGTCACCCATAAGGGCAGTGGGTCAAACTGAGGGATGCTCTACTGGTGGGGGCCACTGTGCCCCTGCTCGCTGGTGGTCCTGCTTGGGCAAGGGATGGGCTGCAGCCCTCCCTCGCTCCCTCCCATCCCTCCCTCCTCCATCACTCCACCCATCTATCCATCCATCCCTCCACCCCTCTATCCCTCCATCCATCCATCCCTCCATCCCTCCATCCTTCCCATCCATCCGTTCATTCATCACCCGTCCATCCATCCATCTGTCCGTCCATCCATCCCATCCACCCATCCCTCCATCCATCCATCCATCCATCCATCCGTTCACCCATCCATCCGTTCATCCATCCCTCCATCCATCCTTCCATTCCTCCATCCATCCATCCATCCCTCCATCC
>WEIT01041336.1:158997-187114 GCA_013389985.1 Dryoscopus gambensis | reverse complement strand
CATCCATCCCTCCATCCATCCCTCCATCCCTCCATCCCTCCATCCCAGTGTTGCCCACCAAGCAGCTGCCTTCCACTGCCAAAAAGCACCCCTGCAGCAGGCAGGAGATGGGCTGTGGGACCACAAGGAGAGAGAAGCCCCTCTCCCATCACCCGCAGGGGCTGCAGCAAGGAGCTGGGGGATCAGGGACCAGCACAGGAGCGGGGAATGTCCACCCTGGGATGCACCTACAGCTCTGCAGGCCAGCCTGGAGAAGGTGGCAGCAGCTTGTGAACCAGCTGTGCGGCTCTTGGAGCTGCAGGAGAGAACGCGCCGGGGTCCAGGCTGCCATGGGGATGGGGGCCTGGAGACCCCAAGCCTTGTGGAGCCTCGTTTCCTTCATGTTCCACAGAACAATGGATGTGGGGAACGGCAGAGCAAAGCTCAGCCGTGAGCAGAGGCTGAGCGCTCGCACAGGTACAGACAGCCCTAATCCTGTTCCACGGCTGTGGGAAGGGATTTCTGCATGCATCAAAAAGAAACACACCCGGAGGTGGAAAAAGGGCAATTTCCACAAGTTGAAAGGGATTATTAGCAAAAATTGATCGGGGGGGAAATGTAAACAAAAACAATGAAGAGTAATTACGGCTTATGGCGGCTTTGCCAAAATCTCATAAATCTGCGATCATAAAAGAAGGCGTCTTGAGTTCAAAATTATCTTGGCTTGGAATAAAAGGAAAAAATTGCAGTAAAAATAAACATATTGTATAAATTAAACCCAGGGGAAGTTGGCAGCAGCGAATTAGCAGCTCTAAGATGCAGACAGTTGCACAAGGATGTATCAATGAAAAAATCGACTGCCAGGAGACTGAAAGGAGGGAAAAAAAGGAAATTTTAAATACTCCAAAAGGAAACACAACCAGAGCTGTGGAAAGGCGAGTCCATGGGGATGCTCAAGTGTGAAGGCAGCAAACAGAGATGCCCCAACCAAAGCAAGGGCACAGCCAGAAAGGATGAGCAGCCGTGGCAGCTCCGGGGACCTGCAGTACCCAGGAGACGCCCGGAGACACGGACACACCGGAGACCCCTGGCTGGCAGCATCCCAGCTGCCCCATCCAGGAGCAAGGGCTGCGAGGTGGTGGGGTCAGGACAGCAGTTCTGGAGTTGTTTCCTGAGGGCAGCATCAGCCCCAAGACAACCATTTGCTCTCCAGCAGCAACGTGGTGCGGTCAGCAGAGCCCTACAGACCCGCGGGGCAAGGACAGCCCAAGAGCTCCCCTCTCCCCTTCCAACACCTTGTGCCGTGCACCAAGCAGGGACAGGGCACTCCAAGGATGGGGAATGATTTCGTAGCATCCCACAGGGCTGGTGGAAAGGAGCTCGGGGGTCTTGGTTCAACCCCATCTGCACCACGAGACTGGGGCAGCTGGGGCTTCAGGAGAGCTCCAGGGTGAAGTCCCAGTGCCTCAAGGACTTGCTGCCAAGTGATGTGGACACATCCAGCTGCTCAGCAAACCAAGCAAACCCTTCCTGGACCAGGAGGATCCTAAAGCACCAGGTGCTGCCTGCAGAGAGGCCATGGTGGCTCCACAAGCACTGCTGCAGAATCCATCCTTGTCCCCCAGGAATGATCACCAAATCCTGGGAGGAGAAACAGCCCCACAGCTCCGTGAAAGCCACAGCAGTCACCCAGACAACTCAGCCAACACACTGGCAGGAGTCAAAACAGAGAGATGACCAGGGTATTAGCCAGGATATAGGACAGCAGAATGAGCATCAGGGAGGGCAGATCCAGTGCTGAGAGCTCTGCAGGCCAAAATCCGGGTGGTCCACACCCTCCAGGCTGCACTGGAACCTCCCTGCTCTGCATCTCAATGCTTTGTGGAGGTGCAGCGATGGGCCCCCCACCCCGAACAAGCTTTGAGGATAAAGCAGCAGAGGTATCAGATGCAGCCAGGAACTTGTGGCTCCTCTGGATCCCTCAGCACAGTAGCACAGACGAAGGATAGCAAGGAGGGGCCATCAGGAGTGCAGGAGCCGAGGTGGGGAAGGACAGACCGGGGCCACTGTGCAAGGTCCCTCTTTCACTGCCTTTTATCACTGTGGGTAAAAGCCACATCTGTGCCAAGAGGAGAGACTGCTCTTCTCCAGAGGCTGGCAGTGGAACTGAGGCACGGAGCCCCTGGCACCGCCTGCCCTGGGGGATCAGTGAGCACAGAGCACCCTGTCCCCCTGCCACCATCAGCACCACGGGGGCCTGCCAGCACAGGACACTGAAGTGACACCACAGGAGCTGGCGCTGCCTGTGCCCAGAGACACCCAGCACCCACAGCTCCCGCTGGGACATGTCCTCGAGCCAGGCTGTGCCTGCACCCTCTCCCTGGCACCCCAAACCCCCAGCACTCTTTGCACGGATGCACCTTGGGGACCCTGGAAGGATCCTCCAGTTGCATCCCTGCTCCCTCCCCACTCTGCCAAGAGAGAGCATCCCCGCATTTTCTGAGGATGCAAAGGATTCACAGACCTCTAACAGCTTTGTGGGATTTAGGGTTTGCTGCCTAAGCCTCATAAAAGTACCACACTTCCGAAATTTAGTTTACAGGGTGACCGAGGCATTACCTGACATCGGCTTTGACATGGGAAATCAGGCGAAAAGTGCTGTGCAGCGAATGCCCCATCCCCCAAATTCCCTACTCAGCATGAAGCAGCCTTTATAAATCAATGTCTGCAGGAGGAAAACACGTGAGGGAGCAGCAAGTTCATCCTCCCCTTGCTGCTGCACTCCCAGTGATCCCTGAACCCCACAAGCGTGATGGGAAGGGATCTCTCCAGGACTGATGCCCCACTCACCGCGCAGGGACAGCCTGGGACCTGTGTGATGTGCTTTGAGCACCCACGGATGCACCCACAACTCAGGGAGCCATAAAAGGACACTGCTCTTCTCCCGTTTCCCAGCACCACACTCAGTCCTCTGCACCCCTCTCCTCTCCCGTGCTTCCAGGACATGGAGCCCCTGGGAGCATCCCACGGGTCCTGCTGCTGCTGCTGCTGCTGCACAGGGGCCTGAGCCAGCCGTGGTGGCCAAGCCACGGAACCCCCAGCACGCTGCACCGTTGCCAGCGACGCTGGAGCACGGGGATGCACAGGGAATTTGTGCCAGGAATTTGTAGCTTGGGCTGGGTGGCCACACTGATGTCCTCAAGAGCAGGCAGAGCAGGACGCTGCGCTCAGCTCCCTGCATGGGCATCGCTGGCACCACAGCACATCCCGAAAGCACTGATAAGCCACCAGTGCCAGGGAGAACCTGGAAGCTGCAGCGTCACCGCAGCGCAGATGTGACCTCTGGGTACCTGTCCCCTACAGCCTGGGGCTGCCAGGCCTACAGGAGGTGCCTCTTGCCATAACACACCCCAAATGCACGGGGCAGGGCTCCCCAAACCCCACGTGCTTGGTAGGCACAGAAGGGGGTACCAGCCAGTCCTAGCCCTGCCAGGAAGGTTGATTTAATTAAATATTGGGAAGAAATTCTCCCCTATGAGGGAGGTGAAGCCCTGGCAGAGGCTGTCCAGAGAAGCTGTGGCTGCCTCATCCCTGGGAGTGCCCAAGGCCAGGTTGGACGGGGCTTGGAGCAGCCTGGGACAGTGGAAGGTGTCCCTGCCATGGCAGGGGGTGGGACAAGATGAGCTTTAAGGTCCCTTCCAACCCAAACCATTCTGGGACTCTATGGCTGCACCTCACGGCACTGCAGCAGCCTGGGCAGTGAAAACTGGGGTGAAAAATACCTCTTTAATCCATGAGCAGCACCCCTCCCTCCTGCAGGGGATGTCTCCTCCGTGTCTCCTGATTTATTCTGCCTGGAGAAGAGAGGCGCCAGGGCCGGTGGGATGCTCTGGGCTGCTGGCCCCATCCACCCGCTCACACTGCCCGGGATTTATAGATGGATAAAAATCCCCTGGCTGAGCCTTTGTTTACTTTGCTCAGAGAAAATAATTAACTCTTAACGTAGTTCTGGTGTCCCTTCCCATGGCAAGGGAGCGGAATGAGATGAGCTTTAATATTCCACCCAATCCAAACCATTCTGGGATTCTCTGATTGAAGAAGCTTGGTGAAACCTTAAAGCTGTCCCGCTCCAAGCACGGCACACATCATAATATTGCCTGTATCACAACACAGCAGTGCCTCAGCTCCACGCTCTCCCTGTCCCCGTGCCAGGATGTCCCCAGGCTGGGACTGACCCCAGGGATGGTGTGCAAGGAGCGAAGCCTCGCACCGGGGAGCCTGGGAAAGAAGCCACGGAGTGGTGGGAGAGGTGGGGGGCAGGGGGAGCATCCCTGCAGGAGTCAGCTGTGCTGGCTGTGAGAGCCAGCTGCCTTCCAGCACGGAGCAGCTGGGAGGGTGTCAAACACCACCAGCAGACCTCTGGTGCCTCTCATCCCCGGTAACTTTTCTACCTGCAGATAGCACGGATTTGCTCAAGGTCACTCTTGTGACAAGGCTCCCAAAGGGAAATGTTGCATTACAGAGGCACAGGTGACAGGAGGGGACACCCAAAGAGCTCTGCCACCACCAACCAGGTGGGTACTGTGAGGTAGCACCCGGCATGGAGCCGAGCAGGTGGTGCCCGGGAGCAGAGCCCTCCCCAGAATTCCCTACAGGGATGGCACAAGGCTGGCAAATTCCCACTCGGTGCCGACGGAAGCGATTGCTTTGGCCAGCCCCCCAAAACCAAGATGTTTCTGCTCCCTGCAGAGCAGAGAAACATCAGAGCCTGGAAAACACCACCCTGAGCACCCCCAAACACACATGAACAGAACAGCTTTGTGCTACAGCGGAGGGGGCAGGGAAGCTCCAGGCACTGACCCCTCCAGGCAGGGGCTGCAGGTCCCAAATCCCTGTGGCCAGGAGCTGCTGGCAGCAGGGCCGGCTGTCCCGGCCAGTGGCAGCCACAAGGACGGGGGAACAAAGGCCAGTTCCCGGCTCCATCGATCCCGAGGTCAGACGGGTGAGGGGGGAACATCTGCTCCGACCCTGCCCAGCTCCGGCCCAAGGATTTCCCCAGGGTTATTCAGGCAAGGGTGAATTTTCAGAAGGAAGCAGCCAATACTGCTGTTAAAATTCCCAGCATGGAAAGCCCCAGCTTGTGCCCATGGGGAGGGACCAGGAGCAGCACAGGGTAAGCGCCAGTGATTCTGCAGCGGCCAAGAGCCACATGGCTGGCAGATGCCAGAAGGATAACCCAGATCAGCAGCCGGTGTCCAGGTATCTCCAGCCTTCCAGTCAAAGTGCTCAAGGCCAGGTTGGAGAAGGCCTGGAGCAACCTGGCCCAGCGGAAGGTGTCCCTGCCCATGGCAGAGGGTGTCACCCGGGCTGCCTGGCCAGAACGTGCCCGGGATGGCTGGAGATGGAGGAGCATTAGCCAGAGGGAAGAGCCCCCGAGGTCAAAACCAGTTTATGAGAAATCAGTCACCTTTGATCTACAGATTCGAGCAATAGTGAATCAACTCCACCCCTGGGTGAGCTGCTGTACAGTTAATTAGACACGTTATTAAAAATACGCTCCTCTACCAGGCTGAATTGGTCCGGCTTCCAAGCCACAGAGTCCTGCCCTGTCTAATTAACAGACCTTCCCGATTAACAATCCTTCCTCCAGGCCACTACCAGCAGACAAGGCAGCAGACACTCCTCAGTCTCCTGCGTAAGGCCAACAACGGGCAGGATTCCACACCTTTAGTCATGACCATTAAACTGGTTTGTTTTTATTTTGATTCTCCGTCGGCTGCGGACACCAGAAACAGATCCAGAGGCCCCCAGGGCTGGCCTTGGGATCACAAGGACAGGACAGTATGTCCTGGCTCACCAGTCAAGGACCTGATCAGCTCTTTCACTCCAGGAACATCCCATTTCCAAGGCGTTTTCAGAGCCAGACATTTCCTGGTTGTGCTGGTTATGCCCCATAGCTGTGGACCACACTGTGCTCCCAGATACAGCGTGGCCATACTCAGACTCACTTCTGTTCCCTGATGTGCCAAATTCCCTCAGGTGTGACCAATCCATCCCCTCCAGCCTTCACTGCTCTCCCAACACTGGTACTTGCTGCAGATGGGCACCTCCCACTTGGAGTATTTTCCTCTGACCAGCCAATTTCAAGCCCCTCCAGCGCACACCTGTAAATCCATCTCTTGCTGGATCACGGTGGGAACCCCTCCTTTCTCCCAATGCTGCAGAACTGCACATAAAAGGTGTGAACCCCCTGCTTACCTCTGCAGCAGCTCTTGGGGTGACTCATCCGTTCCCTGGTTTGAAAGCACCAGGCGCTGCCCACGTGCTTTTCTGCAGGCTGACGCCCTGTGTATCCCACATCTCCACGGAATCCCCACCCTTACAGCCAGCCTGAGCTGCAGCTGCATCCTCAGGGCAGCTTCGTGTCCCATGATGATGGAGAACACGTCCTGCTGCTGCCCTGTTCCCCCAAACCCCACATCTGAACTCGAGGGAATGGCTGAGACTGTGCCGGGGGGGATTAGGTTGGGTATCAGGGAAAGGCTCTTCCCCCAGAGGGTGCTGGGCACTGCCCAGGCTCCCCAGGGAATGGGCACAGCCCCGAGGCACTCCAGGAGTGTTTGGACACCGCTGCCAGCAATGCCCAGGGTGGGATTGTTGGGGTGTCTGTGCAGGGCCAGGGGTTGGACTCAATGTTCTTGTGGGTCCCTTCCAGCTCAGGAAATTCTACGATCCTGTGAACCCTACATCTCCACCGGCAGCGCAGAGAAAGCACAATCCCCCTTGGAGGGCATTTCCGTGAATTTATTTTCCCCCTTGGTTTGCATCCCCGTGGGGTTCCGGAGCTGCCTGCTCCCAAGCCAGCTGCTCCACCTCGCAGGAGCCAGCCCAGATGCCCAAGAGCCTCGTGGGGACCAGGCAGGCTGGACCCACCCTCCCCACCACCCTGACCCCTGCCAGCTGGGAGCCCGTGCCTCGCTCCAGAGGCTTTTATTAGAAACACACAGTCACCAAAGGCTGCAAGTGGAATCCATTACACAGCATTTAGTACGAATCATTTGTATTTCACAGCCCGCAATCCTTCTGATTTCACAGGGAAACGGCTGTTAAAGACCCTGCTGCAGCCAACGGGGAGGGACCAGGTGGGAGCAGGGATGGGAGGAGCATTCCCAGACCCGGGATGGACCTGCTCCCACACCTGGTCATCGTTCACAGCCGCATCCTCCACCTGCGAGATGCTCTGGAATGTGGGAGGAGGCAGCTCTGCTACCTGCAAACAATCACCCCCATCAGCAGATTTGGGAAGCTGGGATAGGATTGCAAATCACTGCTCCAAGGAAAAAGAATCACAGAATCCCAGAATCATTCGGGTTGGGAGGAACCTTAAAGCTCATCCAGTCCCACCCCCTGCCATGGGCAGGGACACCTTTCACTGTCCCAGGCTGCTCCAAGCCCCGTCCAGCCTGGCCTTGGGCACTGCCAGGGATCCAGGGGCAGCCACAGCTGCTCTGGGCACCCTGTGCCAGGGCCTGCCCACCCTCTCAGGGAAGGATTTCTTCCCAATATCCAACCTAATCCTTCCTTCTGGCAACGGGAAGCCATTCCCCCTTGTCCTATCACTCCATGCCCTTGTGACCAGCACCTCTGATGCTTCCAGTGTTTAGTGCAGCACCACTCCGGCGAGGAATTCTGGATGTGTGCAGACATTTCCAGTTCGTGCACACAGAAAAGTTGTGAGCCGTGCCTTACAGACAAATAAACCTATGGATTAGCTCCTTTCCCCTCTCCTCCCAGGTGCTTCTTTCCCCAGCCTTTGGGGACAGAATCTCTGGGGCAATGGGGATCCACGGCCAAATGGGATGGGCACCATCAGGCAAAGTTATTTGTGTACCACCCACACTTGCGGCAGAATGAGAACCAAAAACATGGTTTAAACCCCGGACATGGTCATTCCCAGAGAGATGCAAATTCGTGAAGAAAAAGCTGGAAGCAATGAAGGGAAAACACAGCCCTCACCCACGCTCAGCTACGTAGAAGGGATCTCATCCCATAAAACAAGAACAGTGACTCATCCCATAAAATGAGAACAGCAAGTCACTCCAGGGTGGACATCTTGACCCATGAGAGACCGTTTTAAAATATAAATCGTGACTTGGGATGTTCAAGTTGGGTATTAACAGATGATTTAGGACATTGCTTCCCCAGGAGGGCTGTCCAGCCCTGAGTTTGGCCACCAGGGACCTGGGGGATCTCCAGCACTGAAGGTTTCCAGGAACCAGCTGCCCAAACCCACCTTGATCACTGCTACAGCTGGGGCAGGGGGACCTTGGGGACACGGAACCCAAGCTGGACATCTGCTCAGCTGATAAATCTTGCTCTTCTAGAAGGTGAGACACAGCAGGATCCCAAATCTGCTATACAATGATTCCAGCCACTATCTCGTTCAAACGCCCAGTGCTCCCTTTTTCTGGCGAGTGGAACTACAACTGCAGCTCTACATTTTGCCCCCAGGAAGGCTGGCTGAGAACACAGGCTGGGAATGACATCATTCCCACCCATCTCCACATTAACCACCCGAGGATGCGGGAGCCCCCACAACCCACTAACAACACCTCTCCTCGGCCTGATCCAGGATGTTCATCTGTTGAGTATTAGAACTTATTTGGTGGAGGAAGGAACAGCACTGCTTCCCCTTTACTGTGTTTTGGAGCAAAAATCCAGCAGATGCATTCAGCCAGCGAGGTGGGGGGAAGGCAGGGCTCCCTGGACTAACACCAGGCTCAGGGACACGAGTGAGTCTGTGCCTTGGCATTCCATCCCGAAAATCCAGAGGCACAGCCACCCTTCAGCGGCGCCAAAAGGACTCTCCCTCCTTAAACAGCATCACTGCATCGAGACAGCAGGGCTCACACGGCCCAAAACCAAGAGACACCTGCAGATATCTGGCAGGTGCCACCTCCACAGGTGAAGGCTGGTTTTGCCAGGGCAGTGGGTTCTCAAAGCAGGACGGGACTCCTGTTGACGAAGGTCATTGCATGTCCTCTCAAGTCCACCATCAGTGGTCTTTCCTCAGTCCTAAACATCCCATTAGCTCACCTGATACTGTGCCTTACCTGAGGCTGAGGACGTCCTGGACTCCCCTCTCCATTTCAGCAGGAAATCTGGGCCAGGCTGCTGAGGAGGAGGACGGTGAGAGCCAGGAGAGGTGAGTGCAGGGTGACCAGCACGCCTGGCCCGAGCTGCCACAGCAGACTGCACTGTGTCACCTCCCCACACCACGTCTCCTCCAGCTCCCTGCTAAGGATGGGATCCACCCACGCCATCGCTGATCCCATGGGATCAGAGCTGGGACTCTGATCAGAGAGTCAGAGCTGGGACTGCTCTACAGCCCTGGAGCACAAGTCATGTGAGGAGCAGCTGAGGGAGCTGGGAAGGGGGCTCAGCCTGGAGAAAAGGAGGCTCATGGGGGACCTTGTGGCTCTGCACAACTCCCTGACAGGATGGGAACAGTGGAGGCGTTGGGCTCTGCTCCCAGGGGACAGGGACAGGAGGAGAGAGAACAGCCTCAAGTTGAGGCGAGGTTGAGGTTGGATATCGGGAAAATTTCTTTATGGATCCTTGTGTGTGATCACACATTGGCACAGGCTGCCCAGGGCAGTGGCGGAGTCACCAGCCCTGGAAGTCTTCAAAACCCACGTGGATGTGGCACTGGGGCACATGGGTTAGTGGTGAACACGGCAGAGCTGGGTTAACGACCGAGTGTGATCATCTGGAGGGCTTTCCCAACCTCAGTGATTCTGTGATTCCATGAATGGGAAGTTCAGCAGAGGAGGAGGCTGGAGAAGACCCCTCAGCTCACATGGGTTCAGCCGAGCCCCCACTGCACCAGCACAAATCACCAACACGCTCAGGACGTGCCTGTCACGGCGGGCAATGGCACACGTGATGGAAAGCCACCAGGCGATGACACAGCGCCCGTGAGCCAGCTCTCACCACCAGGCCTCTGCCTCTCCCCCTGCCCGGAGACACTGCTACCCATCAATATCTGTCACTGCCCCGCTCTATCACCCTGCTGGCGGTGAGGACAGCCTCGTTACATAATTTTAATGCACAAAGCGCATTAAAGACCCCGAGGTCTCCGATTTTGGACCTCATAACGACACGGAACGAGGGCTGAATCACTGGACTGGAAGCACGGAGTTGCCCCAGCCCTGATGACCGCAGCGTGTGTGGGCCAAAGGGAGAACAGGCCAAACCTGAAATGGCTTTGCCTGTTGATCCAAACGTATCCATTTCCAAAATCTCATCAAATTTACAATCAGAGTCAACCAGGAAACAGGAGCAAAAAGTACAAATGGAAACCAGAGGGGTTTGGGACTAGATCTTTAAGGTCCTTTCCAAGCCAAACCATTCTATGATTCTGTAAGAAAAGTTTAAACTATTTTTTTTTATATATATATATAAAGGCAATCTAGGAGAACAACAACTTCAACCAAAACCAGCCTCGGAGGAACAAAGTGTTCGTGACAACCACACACACAGAGGCAATGCATGAGAAATGGAAGGAGAATAAGCACAATCCATATTTTATTGTGACTGGCAGGAAGTGAATAAAAGAAACCTCTGGAAAAGCCACGTCTGAAGACAAGGAAAAGTTATGATGATGTTCTTTTCAGCACATAGAAAAAATGCTAAGTAAAAAGGTTAAAACTCATAGAAACACAGAGAAAAGCACTGAGACAGCCCAGGGCGGGAGGTGCTGCCACAGATTCGAACCCTGCTTCAGTCCTGCTCCACTCCCAGGGTGATTAACGGGGTTTTTTTTACTTTACACACAGTCAGAGCTTCCCTCACTGCAGTTCCCGGTGTGTGAAGGGTGGCCGTGGTCAGCCAGTTAGTGTCTTTATTAGGAAAGTGGGATGTTATTCCACAGCCCTCCAGAGGACAGGGCTGCTTCCTCCCCTGAGTAACCAGGATTCCTTAGCTCATACATAACTAACGAGCCAGGGAACGTCTGGCTGTAATTCCTTAAAAATCACACACGTTTGCAAGCATTTAGCCAATAACCGAGGCTGGAACGGATGCGATGGGGCCACATGGTGCCCAAACAACTCGGCTGTTTTCTCCACAGACAAGGGCCTTGTGGAGGAGGGAGAAGCCCCAGCCATCGTTCATCTTCATCCCTGGCCATTTCAGTGATTACACTTCCATAAACAAGCCCAAGGAACCGTGACCACGTCAAATTCCTGTGTGACACCTCCACAACAGACGTGGAAAACTGAATTCTGGGACAAGCCCCTATCGAACTGGGAGAAAACCACAAGAAAACTTCACAGCCTGGTTCCTGTACTGGCCAAGGTTCACAGGAGTAACTAACTGGGCAGTGGAATAAACCTGGGTAGCTCTTTCCAGCACTGCTTCCAGAGAGTATCACCATTCCCTCTGTCACCTCTCCTGTCTGAGTGACCACCACAACAGACACAGCTCCAAGTCACAGACCTAATGAACTCCATGGACATTTTCTGGACAACTACGGACATTTATGGACATTTTACAGGGATGGCCCATAGACTAAGGGATCATAGAATGACCAGTGCTGGAAAAGCCCTCCAAGATCATCAACTCCAACCACTCACTCAGTACTGCCGAGCTCACCACCAACCCTGGTCCCCAAGTACCACGTGCACATGCCTTTGAGCACTTCCAGGGATGGTGACTCCACCACTGCCCTGGGCAGCCTGTTCCAGGGAATGCTCTCTGTGTCTTCTCTGTGTGGGGATGAGCTGCCAGCTGGGGTTAAAGCATGGCAAAAGGGAGAACTAAGAAAATCCAACACATCTCGCAGTGACAGACCCAACGGACTCCAAGCATTAACAAGCAAGAGCCCATGAGGGGACGCCTGGAGAAGAACAAAGCTGGGAAGTCCTTGAAGATGCTAATGCAGAGCATCTCAGAGCAGAAGGATCATGTCTAGTGGATGCACCAGGATTACAACGTGAGGGAATGGCAGGCACTCAAGGTCTTGCTCGGTTTGAAATCACTTCTGGGGAAATAATGAAAAAGCTGATGTAATTCCAATCATAAAGAATTAAAGAACAGGAGTATAATTAGCACCAGTCAACATACTTCTACAAGAAACAGGTCTTGTCAAACAAATCTGATTTCATTCTTCAGTGAGATTACAAGTCTGATTCGTGAGAGGAGCCGTGTACGAGGCAGGGGAGTGTCTGAGTGCTGGAACCAGGAGATACGAGGGCAGCCTGGGGAACACAGCCCCTATGCCAGCCACTGCCTGCACTCCAGATCACCAAAAACATGCTAAAAAAGAAGCTAAGAATTGATTAGGTGGCAGGTTCCAAGCCATAGTTCTCAGAGCTGGACCTCGGTGGGCTCTGCAGGAACCAGCCCCGGGTTCATTTCTGCCTTAGCACGATGGAGAGGGATGAAGGAAACCACTGCTGAGCTGGGTAATGCCCTTGCAGCCTCGCAGGGCATTCTCAGGTGAAGGATATGGGATTCACCTCCCTTGGCGTTCACCGTATGAAAAAATAATGCTCCCACTTGAATGCAGCTGTTAATTTTCTCCAGATAGTAAGGACAGAGAGAAAAGGGCCTCTGAGGACAGGCTGATGATCAAGACCAGCCAGGCAGGCAGGTGGGCTGAATTGCCCTCAGCAGGATACTGAGGAGGGGGGTTGCTCCCAGCTTACCTTAGAAATCCCATTTTTATGATAATGATTAAATTGTTCAAATCACCTCCAAAGAAAATTTAGGAGGGTAAAAACCTTAAAATAAATTAAACTCAGTGGTGAAAAGCACTGGAAAGCCTGGTCTCTTCCAGGAAGCGCTCCTGGAGCTGGTGTGGCTCAACAGATGTAAGCACCAGCCAGGAAGAGCTCCAGGTGGTCCCAGGGGCATGGTGGCACTGATCAGGGACAGCCCCTCGTGCCCAGCTCTGGCACCCCAGCACGGAGGCTGCTCCCACCCAGGAGACATTCGCTGTGTATGAAACAACAGGATGGCTTCGGTCCCTTTCCAAGCAGGGAGGTGTCACCCACAGGACTGCCACCACAGCTGGGACCTCCTGGCAGCCAGGAGGATTAGGGCTCTTCCTTGCCTACACTGCTGAGAGAACAGGTGCATAACTATGGTTTTATGGTTTCCAGGAGAGAGGTGACTGTCCCAGGCAGGAGTACCTACACTGTCCCACACATCAGCAGCCCCCAGGCACAATCAAGGTGTGCACACCTGCCTCAAGGAGGCAGCAACCAGGATAAGGAACACCCTTGGCACCACCAAGGTCTCCCACCTGCGTATCCATCCAATCCCTGTCCCTTTGTCTCCCTAAAGGATGAGCAAAACTCAAAGCACCTCAAGAAAGTCCCGTGGATGGTGTTAAACTAGGAGCTCTTCCATGGCTGGCATCACACACGAAGGGCATGGTGAAGAAGGTGAAGGCGAAGGTGAAGGTGAAGGTGAAGGTCAAAGTGAAGGTGAAGGTGAAAGTGAAGGTGAAGGTGAAGGCGAAGGCGAAGGTGAAGGTGGGAGCACATCCGTGGCTAGAAAGAGACCACTTGGTCCCCAGACCGAGCTTTAGGTTTTTCAAAAGGTTTGGGGAGCTTTAACTCCAGAGCATTACTCAGCTACAGCAGAGACAAGACAGGTCTGAAGCGTGCTGGGAGACGGGAGAGGGAGGCCCAGGTCTTGCCTGCCCCAGCGTTAGGGAAAATTCTCAGACACCCCAGCAAACGGCAAATCCCTGCGGAGAAAGCCCTCAGCGATGGCGAGGGAGCAGCTGCTGTTGTCACTGCCTCCTGGGCTTGTCACGGCTGCCTCTCACCCGCTGCCTCCCCAGCCAGATCCTCTGACATCCAACACCGCCTCTGCCAAGCCAGCCCAGTTGGGTTCCCCCACCAAAGCAAGCAGAAAGCCCATTCTTTGGGGGCTGCTTTATATCACTGCCTCCCCCCAAAAAAGGCTTAGTCAAAGCAAATGCCAGACCCATTAAGTGCGAAGGACCTCACAGCCAACAGAGGAATGCTGGGGCTTGATGGACTGTTTATAGAGTCTTTTATAGGAAGGATGGGTAACCTAATCCCAACTACAACATTTTTTATGCTGCTCTGTGAGGGTTCAGCTGTGATTAAACTGTTGGCACGGTCCCATGGCACATAAAACCATGGAGACCAGCATGTCTCATCCCCACCAGAGCCCTGCAAATGCAGGCGGCAGAAGTATTCCAAGTATTAAAGCCTGGCGAGCCCTGCTGTGGGGCATCCCTGCTCGCACCTCCACCGGCCTCGTGAGCCTGAGACACCAAAATTAAACATCTCTAGTGAATATTTACTCCTGCAGCCCAGAGCAGGGCAAAGGGTAACCGCTCCTGCAGGACTTGGCCTGGGCGCAGGAGATGCAACAAAGCCACGCTCTCAGCAGTGGGCTTCAATGGCGTCGTCTCCCAGAAGCAGCCCCAGGATGAGCACGGAGCCCTCCACCACCCTCCTAAAACACTGGCTAAATCCCACAGCAACATTTGCTGCTTGGTTAAAACACTTGATTTTGAGCCAGCCTCACTAAGCTGAGATGTTCCAAGCTGTGGCTCACCCGCTGTCTCTACCAGGCTGGCATCCATGGCTGTAGCTAAGACTGCAGTCCCCAGCACGGGCAAAGTCCCCCCTGGGAGAGGACATCCAAACGTTCCAGCAGACATTGACCCAGGAAACCAAGCCCACCCGGGCCAAACCACTCACGGGGCGTGCATTTAACTGTCGGACAGGGAAACAAACATTTGGAGGTGGAGAGACTGGAAGGGCGGGAAATCCCAGCCCAGGCTGGGCACAGGGTCACACCAACCCCACGCTGGAGGACAGGCGGGCGCAGCAAAGCCCGGCCCTGCTCCAGACCCTCTTCCCAGCTGGAAAGGGGCAAAGACTGGGGGGCTGGGGCAAGGGCAGGGCTGTAACACATTGATGGGGGCGGCACAGGGGATGTGCATCCTTGGAGTGGGACTGCTCCATGCTGGACCAGCAGGGTCTCCCCGGCGCCGCTGGTGGGTGGGATTTCTTCAGGCAGTGTGAGCATGAAGTTTGTTTCGTTTTATTTTTATAGAATTGGAACAGAAGCCAGGTTTGCCTTTTCTTTATTTCTGTTTTTTGGCTCTGTTGACTCATCCATCAGTTTGTCTGTTCACCCTCACGACACCTCCCTTCCCTGAGATGATGCATTGTCTCCCTCACGGCCACCACACACCCAGCCCAGGCGGGCTCTCACCACCCGTGTTAGCCCACAGCCCTCTCAAGAGCTACAGCTCTGGAGCATGCCGAGCACAGCAGCTGACCATTGACTTCACCCCCTTCTTCCGCACTGAATAAAAACCACCAGCACCTCAGAACCCCTCACTGAGCATCCCCACCACAGCAGCCAGGAGAGGAGCGTGTTCTCCCTGCGATTCTTCTCTGGGATGGGACTTGGGCATTTTTTTTTAGTCCTGGGTGGCTGCACGGCACATTTCTGCCACCAAAGGGAAGGAGGCTCCAGAGTGTTTTCAGGTGCATCACCTGAGCCTGTGCACTCACAGGGTTCCTCCTTCAGCACACACAGCACAGACCCTGACACGCCATCAGGCAAACGGGCACCGTGATGGTGACACATGGGGTGGGCATGTCTCCACAGCTCCACGACCTGTGGAGGGCTCAGCCCTTCCCCACCCCTCTGGCCACCGAGCAGTTCAGGGCTGGTGGATGACACACCCAGGGCTGACCTCACCAATCCCATTTCTCTCCCTTTTCCCTCCGTAGCCCACACACTGAGGACCTCCCAAACGCACAGTAAAACGCTGGGTCAGCTTTCCAAGGGCTCAGCACCCACAAGCAGGAGCTCAGATCATATTTAGGCCACCCAAATTACAGGGCAAGGTTTCTACTGGAGGGTGACCTGCTTGGCCTCCCCCAGCACAAAACCCCATGTGCAGCCCCTGCCATCCCATCCAGGACGCCACAGGGATGTCTGGGCTCCACTGGTCCCTCGTGTTGGTCCCGAATGTGCTACTCCCAAACCTACCGCAGCCCTGCCGGTGTCCCCTACACATCCCTTATTTTCCTGTCCAAAACTCAGCTCCCCTCCCTGCAGCCCCACCTCTTCTTACGCAGGGACCAACGGAAACTGGGACCAGCAAAGCAGCACCGTGGGACCCAGCCTGGAGAGCCTGAACTTCAGCCCCAACCCCACAGATAAGGAAGGATGGGCTCCCGGAAGAGCCAGGGATGAAAGGGAACGCCGCAACCGTCGAGTCGGCTCGCCCAGCTTTGGGCTTGTGCCCGTTTTCCTGCCTTGTGCCACCCGTGAGCCGTGTCCCACCTGGATGGGGTCAGCCACCTGCTCAGCAGCCCCTGGCGAAGCCTCACCCGCCTGTGTCTGCACCTTCTGCCCGTCGCACAAACCACAAACCAGCGGAGCTCGACAGACCCACCCAGCTCAGAGCATCAGCAACCTCCTGAGCGGTGCAAGGTTTGGCCAAACCTGGGAACAGGGACCAGGCGACACATGGGAGCAGCTGACAGTAAACTCAGCATTTCCAGAGGATTTGTTTGTACTGAAAGCGCTGCTCTGAAGCCAGAACAGGTGTCAGTCACACCAAAATCTCATGGCAGCTATTCAATGTGATGGCATAAGTTTGACATCGGATCAAAAAAAAAAACCCCAAAAGCAATGTGAGCAGCTCTTCTAGTCTCTATTTCACCTACAGCCATGGAAAAAGAAAGGTGAGGGGCCAAAAGGAGGAGAAAAGCAGGGGTATCAGGGCTGGTTCTGTGCAGCAGCAGCACAGCCACACAAAGCAGGCTGCTCCCCAGCACCAGGGATGCTCTGAGCAGCCCCGGGACAAAGCCACACCACGACTCTCACCCAGCTGCCACAGGTGGGCTCAAAGCAGCACCCACCTACCCCTGGATGGCTCCATCAGCCCTGAGCTGGCCTTGTCCCCTCGGCAGAGTCACGAGCTGCCTGCTGCCCTGAGCTTTGCAGCGAGCGTGACACGGAGCAGAGCCCACGCTGCCTCTTCAACACCTCCCACCAGCCAGACACCGACCCCTGCTAATGCTGCCAACATCCTAATTAGCACCTTCCCTGTGCCCGCCCTGCTCCCGACTGCTCTGCAGCTGTCCAGACTCTCAGAGGTTCGCCGAAGGTGACAGGATGGGGACAAGTCCTGGAGGTGCTGGGCACTCTGTGCCCTCTAGCCCACGGCAGGCCCGCGGCTCTGCTGTGAGTCTGCTGGCAAGGGATTTCCACACAGCACCACACACGCCTGAGTTCGTCCTTCCCGAGCCTCTGGGACTATCCATCCCCTCTGCAAGGCAGGCAGAAGGAGCGGGGCTTTGTCCAAGTTCCATCGAATGGTTTGGGTTGGAAAGGACTTTTAAAGACCATCTCCTTCCACCCCCTGCCACAGGCAGGGACACCTTCCATCACATCAGATTGCTCCAAGCCCTGTCCAGCCTGGCCTTGAACATTTCCAGGGAGTGGACAGGGCATGGACATGACATTCTGCCTGGGGAATGCATTTGCCTATCCATGCATTTGCAGCTATTTCCATGGCTGGAAGCTATCCCTAGTGGGGCTGCTCTGCTCTGCCTGCCCGACCCAACCCCTCAGTGCCCCACGCCAGCAGCCAGCTCGGGGGAGCTGACACCTCTATCCCAGCCCCCAGCACGCTCCAGCACTGGGTGATCAATACCCTGCCACCAGCCATTCCCCACATCCAGGCACCAGCTGCTTTCTGCTCCCCAGGCAATGAAAATATAATGTCCCCAGCCGGCTTTCCCTCCCAGAGCAGTGCCCAGAGAGCCGCAGGCCTGCTCCCATTTACCACATAGGTGTCACAATGTGCACACAAAGGCTGGAGACACGGAACCAGTGCTCAGACACCTGCAAGGGCTCTCTGCAGGCAGCCTTGGAGGTGCTGGGATCCTGCAGGAGAGATCCCTCGGAAGAGATCCACAGGAAATGCCTTCCCAAGGCTGGCACGCTGCAGTTAACTCCCCGCAGCCTGGCCAGCCCCCATCCCTGCAGGCTCTATCCAGCCCGGACACCTTGTCTCACTCCATCCATGCTGCCCCGGGGTCACGCATTTCTCCTGCTCGCTTTGTCCCCTGATACCAGACAGGCTTAAAAGTAAAACAAGGCCAAGATTTATGAAGTGAGGCTCACCGTAAAGGTTTCCGAGTCACAGTTGTGCAGCCTGGAAACAGGATTACAAGCAAAGCAAATCATGAAACGCGATCGTAACCTCGGCACGGCGAGACGCGACCCTCACGTGCTCCAGCCCAGCTCACCCCCAGCATGTGGTGTGCACTGGCTGGGGGCTGCCTGGCCAGCACAAACCTCCTTGTGATGGCCCAGGACTTCCCTGACCTCCTCTCCACGGCGCCCAGCTCACTGGGGTGGCCCAGTCCTGATCCTCAGCAGAGTTTCTGCCACACCTCGCCTCAAACCAGCTGCACAGGCACTTGTCAGAGCAGAGCTCTCCCAGATCTCCTTCAAGACCACAAACAGCTGCTTTGGACACATCCTCATAATTCCACGGTGACTTTATTGCAGACTTTCAGTGCCTAAAAAGAGGCTCCAAGAGTGCTAGAGAAGGGATGGAGTGGTCAAGGGATGGAGTGACGGGACAACAAGGAATGGCTTCCCACTGACAGAGAGCAGGGACAGAATGAGTATTAAGAAGAAATTCCTCTCTGACAGGATGGTGGGGCCCTGGCAGAGGCTGCCCAGAGGAGCTGTGGCTGCCCCATCCCTGGCAGTGTCCAAGGCCAGGTGGGGCAGGGCTTGGAGCAACCTGGTGTAGTGGAAGGTGTCCCTGCCCATGGCAGGGGTGGGACTGGATGAGCTTTAAGGTCCCTTCCAAACCAAACCAGTCAAGGATTCTACGATTCTAGGACCAAGCCCCGCTCCTGAGGCATCACTCCCACCCAAAAGCCTGCTGCTGGGTGTCCAAAGGCAGAGCTTGCAAGGAAGATGGATCTCATGAAGCCAAACTCACAGAGGCATCACCTGGGGACAATGACCTGCAAGTGATGGGAGCCAATACCAGGGATTGATGATGCCAGCTCCATCCAGGAGCACCTGCCACGGCCACCAGCATGTGCCTGGAGGAGTGGAGAGCGGCGGAGGCAGGCAGATATGGGTCCTGGTAGGACACACACACCTGTCTTGGGTGAAACCAACCACACACCTGGAGGCACCTGAGCAGCCCATTCCTGCCTGGTTTGTCCTCAGACACATCCTGTCCCACCCTCCAGCCTCAGCAAGCAGCCCAAAGTGCGTGGGTTCAGTGGCCACTTTGCAGGAACTGGTGGCCTCCTGGGAGGCTCAAAGAGCAGGAACTCCTCTGGAGACCAAGGAGCATCCATGGACTGACTCCCTGTCCCTTGCTCCAAGGCAAAGTGCTCCGATCAGTCCTCCCCAGCCCCGAGAGGCTCCAGGATAGGCAGAACCTGCACTGTCTCATCACTGGGCTTCTCACCCACAGCCTGAGCAGCAGGACTGCACAGGATAGAGATGCCTTCCCTCTCCTGTATCCCTCTGCTGAAGTTGTTCAGGCTCAAAGAAGGTCCTGACAGGAGATCTGGAAGGTCCAGCCTCCCCCCCTGACCCTCCTCACCCTCCCTGGTTCCCCTCCCCTCCGCCTCTCAGCAGAGCAGTGCTGCAGGAGCCTCCCAACACAGATCCCTCCAAGCCAGGACACGGACACGCAACCAGAGCTCACCAGGCTCCAGCAGGGCTCCATGCACTTTGGGGGCATATTTAGGGACCTGGGATGACACCTCCCACGGAGCAGGACTCACCTCAGCCTGCTGCTGGACAGGCAGAGCCCAGCTGGGCACGGCCTGGGAGCTGCCCAGCCTGTGCATCACCAGCGACACAGCTTGTCCTTCAGCCTGCTCCGGGCTGGGTGTCCCCACGTCCCCAAAGCCTGCGTGGGAGTGGAGGGGATCCCCAGACCTTTTGCCTGCCCCTCCTCTCCCGGGCTGGGGGCTTGGAGCCAGCCGAAGGCTAGCCAGGAGCCCAGCAGCCGAGCCCATTGTTCCCTTTGTCTGGCCCCGGGAGCACCAGCCCGCGGCTCCAGGCGTCCCCTCTGCCCAGGGAGGTTCACACGGCTCCAGGCGTCCCCTCTGCCCAGGGAGGTTCACACGGCTCCAGGCGTCCCCTCTGCCCAGGGAGGTTCACACGGCTCCAGGCGTCCCCTCTGCCCAGGGAGGTTCACACGGCTCCAGGCGTCCCCTCTGCCCAGGGAGGTTCACACGGCTCCAGGCGTCCCCTCTGCCCAGGGAGGTTCACACGGCTCCAGGCGTCCCCTCTGCCCAGGGAGGTTCACACGGCTCCAGGCGTCCCCTCTGCCCAGGGAGGTTCACACGGCTCCAGGCGTCCCCTCTGCCCAGGGAGGTTCACACGGCTCCAGGCGTCCCCTCTGCCCAGGGAGGTTCACACGGCTCCAGGCGTCCCCTCTGCCCAGGGAGGTTCACACGGCTCCAGGCGTCCCCTCTGCCCAGGGAGGTTCACACGGCTCCAGGTGTCCCCTCTGCCCAGGGAGGTTCACACGCTGGGCCATCCTCACCACCCCCAACCCACTCAGCTGCTGGGCGAGGGGCCGATCACCTCCCCTACCCCAGCCACCAGCCCCTCCAGGTGAACCCAGGGCTCAGGGAAGCTCCTCTCCTCCCCACTTCCAACCAGATGCTCCTGGTCTCTGAAACTCCGAGGAGGGCGAAGGCAAGCACCAGCAGGCATTTTCCAAGGGACCTTCCCCTTGCTGGGCCATCCGGCCAAAACCAAGAGCCTGTGGAAGGCTGAAGGTGTCCCCAGACACAGAGGGTTCACCTCCATGGGCCACCAAGGCCATGAGCACCCAGAGCGAGGTGGACCTCCCCGGCATTTTGCTTGGGAAGCTGCAGACGATCTTGAAAGCCAAACTGCGAGCTGGCAGACCCCACGGAGCCTGGGCACTCAGTGTGGGAGCCCACAGGAGGCACCTTGCCCTGTTTCCTTCCGAATACCACACCTGCCACGGGAGGCTGAGCCAAAGGGACTCCCGGTTTCCATCCCACCTCCGGCAGTGCACCAGGATGCTCAGGGAGCACACCAGAACCAAGGGTACCCGAGGTACCCAGGATGGGGGAGGGCTGGGCTGCACCCTGCCCTGCCTCCACCCTCTGTCGCTCCTGGTGTGAAACCTTCTGCTTGAGAACTCCGGAGCGAGGGAAAAAAAAATATAAAATAAAGGATCATCACCCTTTCATCAGCCTCTTCTTTACACCTCCCACAGTCCACTGCACCTCTGTGCCCCCTCCCTCTCCAAGCTGCATCTTTCCCGGAGCCCCCCTCCCCTGCACTTCTCCTGTACAAGCATCTTCACTCCCATTCCCAGTCTTTCCCGGTTCGGAGCTGATGCTTTCAAAGAGCCATCCACAATGACTTTAAGATCTCTTTCTCAAAATGCTAATAAGTAATTTAAAGACTGCCACTGTGCATGCATGGGTTTAGGGTAATTTTTTCCATGTGAATCCCTTTTCATTCATCCCTGACTACATTTAATCTGCCACTTTATAGCCCGGCTATCCAGTGTCATGAGAGCCTTTTGCAATATTTTCAAGACAACTGTTGTTTTTATCATCCTGAATAATTTTGTATAATCTGCAAACACTCTTCGCCTTCCCATTCCCACCCCTCTCTACTTTATGAATACATCACCCAGCACAAGCCTCACGCTGACCCTGTCCAGTGGGAAAACTGACTCTTTGTTTCCCCTTCTTTAAGCAGATTTTAATCCATAAGAGCGCCCTTCCTCTAAAATTACTGCTCTGGAGTCTCCTGGATCACCCAGGGAGATCTTCTTAAAGGATGCTTGTCCCATTTACTCTGGCTCAAATATTCATTTTATTGACTTATTGTAAAATACGAGTTCTCCTGCCATCGCTTCAGGGCAGTCTCCCAGCCCTGCCCTGGGAAGCAAAGCTCCTTGGCAGGAGTCCCTTTGGCCATTTGGGGTGACCCTGAAGTCATCTCCCTCCTCCCCAAGGGCTCCATCCTGCACATTTAACTCCCCAATACTCATTTGCTGAGGGGAAACATGGGGGGATAAACAATTTCTTCTCTCAAGTTATTTTTCAAACTCCTCTCAGCATGCCTTATATGGCTTCACATCCACCAGACCACAGTTTCTTATTTTTTTTATTTTCTCCTTTTAGATACCACTTCCACTTCGTGAAGAACATCTTTTTACCTCCAATGACCTCCTTCAATTTGCCATTTAATCAAGTTTGGTTGGGTTTTGGGGTTTTTTTTAGAAAACTCATGTTAAGTGGCTGCATGAATTTATTCTGAGCTTAAATTTAATTTCCTCCATAATGGGCAAGTATTTTCCTGTTTTAGCTTTTCCCTTTGGCCAGCTCCTCCACTTTGCTTTACTCACAGACCATTACTATGTGGTGTTTTTACGTGCTGGTCACTTTATGGATGCCATGGTCTGACTCTGAGAGAGGTAAGGTGGAAAGAACATCATTTATTGGATCAACTGATAAAGCTTCACCAACTTTTGGAGCTCCCCAGCCCCTCCTCATGCCCACTGGGAGACTGAATCTGCTCCCATGGAGCAGATCTGATGTCTTGTGTGTGGTGCTCAGGTCTAAATCCAGAGGTGTTCCTCCTGTGGGCTCTCCAAAGAACCACAACCGTTCTCAGCCACTAAAAATATCATTTCTGAATGTGACATTTAGGGAGGCACAGACCAGCCCCAATTACAACTGTGTTTTCTGCCCTCGTGGCCTGCTCCATCCTCCTTTAACGCTTGGCAATCGGTGCCACATGTCCTGTCAGACCCGATGCTGCTCCCTCCATCCCAAGCAAGGAAATTCAGGGAGGGGCAAACAACATGGCATGACCCTCACATACTCCTTCCCCTCATCCTGATTATCTCAGGGGGCTGGCACGCCCTCCACGGCCACCCCCGTGTCTGCACCCTGGCACAACGTGCCATCCATCCAGCACATTCCTGAAACATCCGACATCGATACAAAGACATGAACAATATACCCCTGCACATCTCTGGGCCCCTCTCCTTCCCCACACCCTCCCTCCTGCTGTCACCTGGCCTCCAAGGGGTCCCTGCCCACCTCCAGCATTCCCAGTGATCCCCCGTGCTCCCTGCATCCCTGGGTACCAGGCTGGGCAGAGCCCCTTCGGAACCTCCCCGCGGTGCCTCTCCCTCCCGTCCAGCCCACGCTGCACGTCAGCCCCTTATCACAGGAGGCCCCATCCTTACCCTTATCTAACGGCTGAACTTTTGCCTCTGAGGATCTCCCCGCTCCCCCCACCCCAACGAGATCCCACTGGCAGCTGTACTTCGCCCTGGTCTCTCTGTAAACCAGATCCAGGTTTGGGAGGGATTGCAAACCAGGGCGGGAGCTGACGGTGGGGCTCTTCCTCATTAAAAATGAGGATTTCAGCAGGATGGGAACCCTGCTTCCAGCCGGAGCCATCCTCAGCACTATCGCAGCAGGGCGGGTGTGTGGGAAGCAGGCACGTTTTGGGGCAGGAGCGGAGGAGGGTCGGGCTCTCGTTCATCCCTCGCCCCAAAGCGCTCGGGCCTCGGGAGCCGCCGCAGCCTCCAGTATTTACCCAGCTCCTCGGGCAGTTTCGTGGGTGCCCACCCCTCCTTCCAGCAGCTCAGGTATGTGCACACAAAGGGCCCTGACTAGTGCAGGCAGGTCCTCAGCCCGTCTCCAAGGGGACCGCTGCTCCCATCCCCGGGGACAGCCCCAAACCCCTCGGCAGCATCCCCGAGGCACAGCCACGGCCCCTTCACACCCTCTGTGGGGTGACCCGAGGAGCTGGGGGACATCAGCGGCCACATCAACCCCGAGCCCTCGTCCCCTGCAGCCCTGTCCCCTACAGCATCTCCTCCCCACGCTTTTGTCACCCAGAGAAGCTGGAAAGTCAGCAGGGATTGAGAGGACTGCTGCTCCTGCCTGGAAAAGCCATGGAACAGAGCAGCAAGGGCAGCAACACGGATGTTTGAATGAGGCACCGATTTATTTGGTTTCCAAAAGGAGCTTTCCCTTTTGCTGCCCCTGTAACGCAAAGGGCAGGTGGGTGCAAGGAATGTGCCTTGTCAAAAATTAACCCAGGAAATGGAGGGGAGGGGAAAGCAGCAGGAGGGAGACGAGTGGCACAGGGCCAGGCCAAAACCACAGTCTCTGCTCTGCTCCTCAGCCCCACATGTCCCAAAACACTTGCTCCCCTCCCGGTCTCAGGAGAGTGTTCGCAGACCTGGAGTTCAAACGTGCAGGAGGGATCAGCTCTTGACAGATCCTGTGCTTTTCCCTGGACCTGCTGCTCTGCTGCATCCCTCCGGAGCCTGCTGGGCTTGCTGGGAGGCTCCTGCAGCTCCCACGGTCCTGGCACACCTGGAACATCCACCTCCACGGAGCACCAGGGTCACAGCAACGCCCTGGTGTGACCGTAACCCTGAAGGGATGGCTCAAGTCTTCCTCCACGGAGGCCACAAAGATGGACACACAAAGGCCCAAACCAACCTGTGTCTGTGAGGCCTGTGGGGATGCTCAGCATGGGTTCAGGAGAAGGGGCTATGTTTTAACACTGCAATATGTTACAGCATGAGTGAAATCAATATACTGTATATTACAGAATCACAGGATATCCCACGTTGGAAGGGACCCGTAAGAATCATCCAGTCCAAATCCTGGCCCTGCATAGAACCCCCCAACAATCCCACCGCATGTCTGAGAGTGCAATAAATATTATGTACATTATAATTCACTACTAACTACACAGAAGTACCAAAGTCCTGTGTCCAGCTTGCTTGGGGATGGGCAGGGATGTCCGTGTCCAGCACCTCAGCCACAGCACGCCCTGGAAATGCCCACCCCAGGAGTGGACACAGCCCTCCTGCCCCAGCATCCCTCTCCAAGCCCAAGGCTGGGCTCAGGATCAGGACTGCCCAGCACAGCTGAGGCTCAAAATCGAGTCCCCTCACCCGTGGTCCCGCTTCCCAGCAAAACTCGTGCCGGGCGATTCCCCGTCGCCCATCGCAGCCTGTCGCTGCCTGCGTGCTGCTGGCTCCGTGCTGCCCACACCCTCACTGATAGCAGGGCCATCTCGTGTCTCCCTTCGCATTTTTGGCACGGGGCTGGCTCTCCTCCAGCCCTCGGGAAGCTCGCCAGCACCGCAAGGTTTGCGAAAAGTTAACTCCACCGGGGTGAAGAGAGCCATCGGGTTGGTTTTCCCTCCTCGCACGTGAGTTAGCCAGGCTGTTGATTTTAAAATACCTCCGTGTCCTTCCCAGCTCCCCCCAAAATACCTCGGGAGCGTCAGTCCTGCGATCGGCGCGCAGCCTACGCAGCAGGAATACAAAGCGGGGCCGTCAGCGATAGCAGCGTTACCAACCGGTGCGGGATCCAGACCCTTCCAGGACTCCTTTGTTCTTGACTTTCTGGTTTGGGGTTTGTTCGTCTTTTTTTTTTTGAAAAACACACAAAAAAACTTTCCTTTGAGAAGCCTGAACTTTCTCAGCTGCAGACACGTTACCTTCCAACCGCCTTCACAACTAAAGGCAATTCCTAACCTCTGCTTTATGTACGTTGTCATCCACCTCCCTGTTTTCCATATTGATTTATGTTTTACGTTCTTTTCACATTTCCTTTTAACAGAGCCGGTTTTAACCAAACAGCCTTCCCTCCCGAGCCCGAGCCGTGCATTCTGCTGGCCAGTGAGCAATCAACTTCCAATTTCCATGCACACTCCTGTTTATATTTCCTTCCCTATCGGCTTTGTTTCTAATTAAGGTTTGTTAAATGCAAGTGAATATATAGCGCGCAGAGAAATATAAAGCATGTAGATAAATAAACACCCCACACACAGCCACACTGACTAAGGCTGCGCTTTCAACCACGGATCCCAAAGCACTTTGTCATGTTCATTAACAAAACCTCGCGGCTCCCTTGGGAAAGACGCTTGGATTATTTTACGCCTTGTAATTAGGAAAACTGAGGCACAGAGGAGACAAGTGAAATTAGCAGCAGTACAGAAACGCTCTGTGGCAGAGCCAAAAACAGGACTCAAGAGGCAGGATCCTCCAGAATTGTGGCTTTCCCCTGAACAAGCCTTTCTGCCCCCATTTTGGCCCTGGGAATACGCTGGAGATGGTGATGGAGGGCATCACCACCGTGGAGGTTCCCTGCAGCCACGGGAGCACGGTGGGTCCAGCCACCACCTCCATGGCCAGCGGCTACCATTGGGTCCGTCCGACCACACCGAGGGGATCCAGAGCATTCAGAGGTGCAGGTGGACATCACATCCAAGCACTTCGGGAGCAGCGGGAAGAGGAAAGGAAGGAGCAGAGGCACGCCCAGGGAGCTGCATCCCACACGCTTTCACCTTGCCAGCTCTCGAGAAGCCTTTTCCTGGAAGGCTGGACGTGGGAGCTGGCTGCCCACACCAACACTGAGAGTGACCATCCCAGCCTCACAACACACACACACACACAGGGCAAGAGGCAGCAGCAGGGGTTTGGGAGGACCGCGCCGAGCCCAAACCAACGCGGTCAGCCCCGGCCGGGAATGGCCGCTGGAAGCCCACTGACCACCACCCTGGGAGCGTCCGCATTTGTGCAGGAGCACACCTTAGAGAGATCATCTCAGGTGGGTGAAACACCCCACAAGCATTGGCCAGCCCCTCATCCCCAGATATCCTCCCCATCCCTTGGCACTCAGGCATCCAGTGCCCGCTGCTCCTGCCATGACGGCGGGAAAGTCGCTCACGTTCCAAGAACACGCGCAGGAGCCCCGGGAGCCGGCCACTGACCCACAGCACCGCCCAGCAGCACCTCTCGGGCGGCAGGAGGAGCAGGGTGGGGTGGAGGTGTCCCCCTGTCCCTGCCCAAGGCACCCGGCACGCCGCACTTGGCAGCGCCAGCTCGTCGTGGCCAAGCGCGCGTGGGCCCCGCTGGCCAAGCCCAGACCCCGCTGGAAGTGTCAAGGCCACCAGTGGACGGGGCCAGACGTCCTGCATGGACACGTATGCTCTCACAAACACGCTCATCACCCCAACCCTCCCCCCCATAATTAAAACCATGCTGGGCTCATTTGAATAGCAGAGCTGGCGAGCGCTCTCCGCTGCAACGTAAATAGTCCTATTTATGCCAAGCTCCCATATTGTAAATATCACGATGTATAGCTGGCCAACCCATGAGTCATCTCCCAAAACTCCAACTTAATAAATGGTGCCTCATCCATGTTCCAGACAAGCACCGTCCGAGTGGCTCCCACCGCCCGGCACACACAGGGCCAGCAGTGGCCACCCAGCCTGCCCACCAGGCCAGTGGAGCCGGAGGGACAGCGGAGCCATCCAGCCGCTTGGACATGACTCTTCCACAATGGACAGGCATCCCTGGACCATGCCGCTCCAAGACGAGCTGGTTTTTGGCCTGACACCTGGTCCTCGCCCCTGCCCAACCCAGTTCTCCAGCACTTCCCGGGGTGTCCGTGCAGCAGGCGGGTGGGAGCGGGCAGAAATGGCTGGGATGGTTGGGGAGCGGGAGAACGAGTCTCCCCTTGCCCAGACCCCACCGCGGGGCTCCCACCCAGCGCCGTCCTCGCACACCCAGCCCCGGAGCTCCCCACCTGCCGCCTCACTCTGCTTTGTCTGAGCACCGGGGACCTCGGCGGGGAGCTCGGCTTCTCCTGGGGACGCCGGGAACGCCACGGCGCCAACGGGGAGCCGGCCACCAGCTCCAGAACGCCGGTAAGGCCTGGTGGAGGGGCACCCCAAAGACTCTCCCGAGAGCAGCGGCGGGGACGGGGCGGTGAATCCCGGGCATCCCCGGAGGACCCTCCGCGGTACCCAGGGATGCCCACCTCGGCGGAGGGACGGCGGGGAGAAGGGCGGCCGGCCATCGGGAGGGTCTGGGGGCGTGGGGGGGGCACGCACGACACACCGGGCTCCGGCGGCGACCCCTCCAGCTGGGGCAGCACTTCCCCAAACTTCGCCTCCCCTCCGAAGGGCGTGCGGCGGGGAGGGGGGGCAAAGTGCCACCCCCCAAAAAACGGGGAAAACCCGGAGG
>WEIT01041336.1:138738-158473 GCA_013389985.1 Dryoscopus gambensis | reverse complement strand
AGGGCGGTGAGCAGATTCCCGTCCGGAGAAGGGGACGCGTAGAGTAGGGTAAAAAAAAGAAACAAAAATCCGAAGAGTTGGTAAATCCGAGGCTTGCTGTGGGCAGCCCTAAGCCCCCACATCCTTCTCCTTCCCCATCCCGCTGGAGCCAGCCTCGGGAGGAGAGAACAGGAATCCCCCCGCTTCCCACGTGGAGCAGTTGTGAGTTGGTCACAAGCCCCAGTGACACTGCTGGGGTCGAGCAGGACCTTCCCAGAAGGTGCAAGGTGAGACCCAGCTTCCAGTTCTTGATCACAGAATGTAACAGCCCCGACTTTTCAGGTTCCTAGGAACCACACCTGCCCTGTGGACACCTCATGGTCCGCACCCTCTTCAGGACATAGCAGGCAGGTTGGGACCAGATGGTCTTTAAGGTCCCTTCCAACCCAAACCATTCTGTGAATCCATGACTTGTGACTGCTATGAGGAGTCTTTGCCCCAGGAGGTCCCTCTGCCACCACTCTGACATCTCCTCCTCACCCCTCTAGCATCCATGTTGTACCCAGCAGTGCCCTCTGCTCACCCCCCATAGCTGTGTCCCAATTTCTTCTGCCTGGGCAGAAGGTTCAGATGCATCCTGCAGGAAGCACTTGTGTCCTGGAAGATGTCCCTAGGGAGGTCACAGCCTGCACATGGATCTTTACACAAACTGTGTCAGGTTCATAGGCCAGGAGCTGAAGCCCCACCGGACTTCGAGGATGGATTCCTGTCCCTCAACTCACCATGGAAATACATGGAAAAAACAGTCCAGGCTCCCCTGTGCTCTTCCTTATCCCTTTGTTGCACCAGCAGCTTGAGCACCTTGGGTTCCCTGCCTTGACCCACCACAGGAAATGATTCCACAAGACTGGACCTCCTTCCACAAGGAGGTCATGGCTCCGTGATGGTGTTGGCCACGTGCATGAGCCAAGTGGTCTTCCCCAGCTCAGTGTTTCCAACCACAGGCTCTGATCTGCTTTGGGAGTTCCTGTCACTGCAGATGCTGCTGCCTATCCAGGTTGGCCCCGCATTCAACACACAGTCCCTGGGAGAACCCTGTGGCCCAGCTCCATCGTGTGTGGAGAAGCTTTCATCTTCAGTGCCTCTTTCGGCATCACTCTTGCACTGAGGAAGGAGGCTGAAGGGCCAGGACAGCCAGTGGCCTTGCTGCTCCTTCCTCCAGATGTGTTCCTCTCCAGGACAAGAATCCCAAGGATCCCCAGCAGTTACCCACCATTCCAGCACTGTCCCAGGCTCCCCCACTCCCAGCCTCCCCTCACTCCTGCTGCTCTGGAGCACCCAGCATTTCCCATCAGATGTCTGAAAGCACTCACCATCTCCAAACACCTCACACCCTCATCTCAATCATCCCAGATCCCAGAGATATTGTGTTCTGCATGCCCTAGATGGGCATGTCCCTGAGGATCCATCGGTTCGCCAAAAATGGGAGCCTGGAGTCCAAGAGCAGCAGCCCTGTGTGTTTGCCAGTGCCCACCCAGTCCCTCTGGATTTTCTTTAAGTTCTCCAGGACTGCACTGCCAGACACAATGGGAATTTTGTCCCAAGGGAACAGTCACTGACGACTTTCTCTCTTCTCTTTTGAGCCCCCGCTTAGGCTGTTGCTGATGGAGATGGACCTCGGACGATGCAGACTTGTCTGGCTGCCGCACTGACTTTGAAGTTCTTACATGCTCCTTGGAGTCTAGTTTGTGCCTTGAAGCTGCTCTTCAGGGCCAGTCATGAACTGGCATGTGAGCACTGGTCCCACCTCACACCTTCACTCTGCTCCCAGGAAGGGCTCTCTATGACTGTTGCATCTTTCTGGCATCCACGGGAAGGGCTGCCAAGGTTCCACTGCCACCCTCACAAACTTGCTGTTCCCAGAGCAGGCGGTGCCACCAGTATCCACCTTCTGACCTGAGTCCCACAAGCCCCTCTGGTCACCATGCCACAATATCTGAGCAGACCAGCGAGTGCTGCAAAGCGCCGTGCCATGACAAGTGACTCCAGGCCTCCTCCAATGTCCTTCTCAGCACCTTCCACTCGCCCTGCACCAGGTTTAGTGGCTTCAGTGGAGGATGGCCATGGACCAGGGAGCACTGTGCGTCCTCCCTGCTGACCTCAGCCACGCTGATGCTCTCCTTGCTGCCATCTGGTGACAAATGGTCACGAGACTGCGTCACATGGACATAGCCACCATCAGGCAAGCTTGGATGTAGCCACCTTGGAAGTCAAGTTATACTGGTTGTGCTGGTCCTTGCTGCCCTTGGGCAGCACTGCCACAGGACACTCAAACCCTGCTGCAGAGACCATCAGGTACAGCCTTGATGGGGTCACAAAAATGGGACAACCTCCCCTCCAGCTGCACCCATGTGTTGGTTTACGTCAAAAGGTGGTTCCCAAGACGACAGAGCCAGGAGAGATGACATCTAGGGGACACTGAAACAGGTTTGATGGTGGTGCATTTAATGCTGCATTTTCAGTTCCTGATGCAGGAAGAAAAAGTTCCATTTGCATGTGAAGCCCTTGGCTCATCACACCTGGAGGAGGTGGCTGCCTCTCACCCTCTGTGAGGTTAAAGAGGTGCAGCAGGTGACAGCTGGAGGTCGAGGGAGGCACACAGGAAAGCAGCACGGGGTGACACAGAGCCATCAGGCACACACTCAAGGCTCAGTGCAGTCGAATTTGGTGATTCCAAGGAGCCTTAGCTACCAGAAAGATTCAGGAGATGCTGCTTTGCTCCAAGGAAGCTACTTGGTCAGTCTCAGTGCCCCAGCTGAGAGAGAGCAGAGGGAGGTTTCTTTGGGGTGGGAGGGATGGGGAGTGAGTCCCATGCTGGTGCCAAGAGTAAATCTGCCTGTAAGGTCCCACCAAGAGCAGACAGGGAGGTGGTCCAGGGCCACTGAGAGATGCCCTGCAGGGAATCAGCACCCTTGGTTCTGAATTGGCCCCGTTGGTCCTGAAGCGGCACCCTTGGTCACACCTCTGCATGCAAGAGGAAAGCTTTCCACCTCCTGCCTGAATCCCTTGGGCTCCAAGGAGCCTCGAGCTTCCAGGGGCAGGTTGGGAGGAGGAAAACACGAGCATATTTTTACAGAAATTGGAGTCTCCCTGCAGCAGAAAATCCCGTAAAAGCAAAACCCAAGTGAAAAGCAGCTTCAGCTGTTCTGGCTCTGGCTGTGACGGGCTTGGCCCCAGGCCAGTGAGTTAATTCTGCCTATTAACTAATAGTATAGTATTGTCGGTAAAGATTCATTGCTAAACTTATGTTTTTAAGATATCACTTATCATTTAAACACTTAACTCCTGATCCCCGAACATGTACAGGCACCATGTAGCCCTGCAGCCATGCTGCAGATAACCAAAGCCACCGCTGGCTGGGGAGGCCGAGCAGTGTTTAACCCTTTTCCCCCCTCTTTGTTTGAATGATAAATTGTCTGGAGTAGCACTTTCCAGAGGAGATCAGGCCCTCCCACTCAGGGACCGCTTATTATCACCTACTTAATGTTCCCCAGCTCAGCAGGGATGGAGGAACTGTTCCCAACAGCGGGTTTTTCTAACCTCCGTGAAGGGTGTGTGAACAGCCAGAAACCCCATGGATATCTGCGATTGCAGCCTGTCACCACCAAGGGCCTCCCTCTGTCCTTCCTTGCCTTTCTCAGTCACCCCAAGCGCTCTGCGCGCTGCGGACCGGCAGGTCTGGTCCTTCAGGAGGAAGGGTGACAGCAGCAGGGGCTCCCCACCCCCAGGCTGAGCCCTAGGTGCTGCCCAGCACCCTTCAGCTCAACACCCCCACTCTGTTCTGCACCACAAATCCACAATTTTCAGGGATCTCAGACCTCATCCCAGAGCAAACCAGCACCTTCACCAGTCACACCAGTCACCACTCGAGCGGGCGCTGGCTGCAGCCCCCTGCCCTCCCCACCCCACCGGGGACACTGCGGGGAGGTTTCCCCGCACAGAGGCAAATAAAGATGAAGATTTTACATCCCTGTACGCTCGGTGAGGTGACCTGGCCCCGGGTGGCTAGAGCTGAAACGCGACACTGGACAGCCCCACCTCACTCAACCTGTTTGTCCTGTTGCAGGGACCTGCGGAGGGGGAACCAGCGGCTCCCTCTCCCCTTCAGCCCCTTCCCCTGTGTCTTGGTTTAGAAGACAGGTGACTGCCAGGGGAAACCAGAGCCTCCCTTGGAACAGAGAATGTAAACCCCCCACCTCCGAATTGCTATAATTTTGAAATTATGGGGCTTTCAGACAAAGGTGTAGGGATAGGAATACCAGTTCTTTACTAAGAATAATTACAAACTACAAAGGTAGTGGTACAGAGAAAAAAAAGAACAACAACAAACAAATAATCCCAGAAACTCTGACAGAGTCAGAACACAACCTGACCCCCTGTTGGTCAGGGTGTGGGGAGCAGTCCAAAGTAAGTCCTCCTGGAGTGGCAGATGTGGCTCCGTTGGAGCAGAGGTGATCCTGTAGAAGGGTCCGGTGGTGACAGGATGGGTCCAGTCTTCCTCGGGGAATCCAGTGGATAAAACCAGCTGCTCTGGTGTTCTGAGCTGCAGGTTTTATGCAGGTAGAGAGGCTTTGGCTCCTCCCACTGAGTGGAGCCTTCCCCAGTGGGGTGATGTGATGTTATCGGTCACAAGGAGAGCCTTAAATGGCTCATTCCCAGGTGATATCCCCTTGGAGGAGGGTGGGTGGAGGACGAGATAAGGAAGCACTGCCCCATCTGGTTTTAACGAGTGACCCATTAACAGAAGGCACCCACCCTCCTTCCCCTGGAGTTACAAGAGATAAAAAAATATCTTCCAACCGGTTCAACAGATGAAATTAGAATATTTTTGGTTACATATTGCAACCCAAGGCACCCCGGCATTTCTGAGCTCTCTGCCCTGAGGGGCTCCTGCGTGCGAGCCCTGAGCTCCCGGGTGCCAGGGAGGGTGAAACAGCGAGGAGGAAGGGGAGAGGATGGCTCTGGGCAGCCGAGCACCGTCCTGCACTGGGGACCCCCAGGAATGCAGCAGAGCCGCAGAAAAACTCCGAGCGAGCATTTAATCTCTCCGGGGAGGGGCTGCAGTGAGGACCGAGGATCGAGGAGTGGAAGGTAACCCTGTTTGTGTTGCTGTTGCGGTGTCTGGAGTCTGAGGGTTTAGAGCCCTCAGCTAAATTAAGAAGGAAAAGTCAACTGGTAGATTGCAGTAAGGATTTGGAGAGTTCTCCGCTCGGAAAATGAATGAAACTTTTGAATGGTAGCCATGGGAACAAATTAAAGACAAGAGGCACTTTTGAAGCATTTAAAATAGATTTAGAACTGTAGAACTGAGCAGGAAATTTGGGATATTTTGTTCAACGGCTAATTTGAACCCGAGTTTAGAATTAAAAGTAACTTTTGGAAAAATAAAGTTCATAAAGGTATCTCCTTGGGGACTGCAGAGATGTCAGGTCTTCTTGAAAAATTTGTTCGGGTAAATAAGCAGGACCATAGAGAGGCAGAAAGGAAAAAAAATTATAAAAATCAGGCAAATTTAAATAAAACCTTATATTATATATTTTTTTAAATAAAATCAAATTTATAAATAAAATTATATAATCATTAAGGTTGGAAAAGACCTCCAAAATCATAGAGTTCAACCTCCCACTGAGTACCACCACTTTTCCACAATGTAGAGAAAGGTGACAATCAAGAATATAAACTATTACTCTGTGTTTTAAAAAAACACATTAAAAAAGGGTATTTAGCAAAGAAAAGGTGGAACCATCACGAGAATATCATGTTATATATAGAAACTTAATCCAAAATACTTTACAGCCATGAGGCATGACTGGCAGAAGATGGGGTTTGTATTCTGGAAAATATTTTCATTTTAGTCCTTGGTTATAGCCAGAAATAACAATGTTAGAGAATAAATCTGCCCAGGAGATAACCTGTGATGAAAAACTGCCAGGCATTACCTACTGACAGGGGTAACGACATAAAAGGATGCTCAATTTAATTGCTGTCATTTGTAAAGGCTTGTAAAAGAAAAGGATGTAACCCAAGCTATTTCGTGGCAGGGGAACCCAAGGTCCAGAAGTCTTCCAGAAAATAGTTTTAAAGTTGTTCAAAGGAAAGTGGAAAAGCTGAAAAGTCAAACTCAGGTCTGTGTTTAATGCTATAAAATTACAGGGTGGCATCCTTGAAATTGAGAATGCTGAAATGGCTTTTAATAGGAAACCAGGGAAACCAGGGAGAAAACTACCCGGGTTTTGTCAGTGCTGGTGTTAAATACGGGAGCTTTGCAAATGCTTATGGACACTACAAGAAAATGCAGCATTATGTGTTACGTTTAAGGCACGTGAGCAAAGCCCTCCAGCGCTCTGGGGTGGCAGAGGTTTATGAGAAGGCAAATACAGGATCAGAGGCAACGGCCTGGTGTGAAACTGCTCTGTGCTCCTCGGAGGTGCTACAGAAAGGCAGACATGAAGGAGGCAACCACACCTCCTTCCGCAGCAGAAGGGTGGAAAACGCTCAGGTTATCACGGCCAGGCTGAACGGGGGAGCCCTGAGCAAGCTGCTGTAGTGGAAAATGTCCCCGTCCATGGCAGGGGGGCTGGAGCTGGGTGATCTCTAGGATTCCTTCCAACCCAAACATTCTACGACTCTATGACTCTGTCCAGGTCTTTCCAAAGGGAAGCCAGCTATGGGAGATGTGGTGGCACAGAGAAAGCAGAGCTGTGTGCAGGCAAAACCCCCCGAGGTCTGGAGATGAAAGGTCAGGAGTCAGCGGGAGCGGGGATAATGCTCTATGATTAGCATTTCCCATTCTCCCCTTGGGTCTAGGAATATCCATGTCATTAAAGTCTGGGCTGAAATGTGACTGAACTGGAACAATTCCTGCAGAGTGATGGCAAACGCATGCACAGGCTCCTGATGCTGATATTAACTGGCCTACCTTTTATTTTATTGAAGATTCGTGAGAATAATAATCTCTAGCAGCAAGGTATCATAGAATCATGGATTTATAGAATGGGGTGGATTGGAAGAGTCCTTAAACCACATCCCATTCCTGCCCCTGCCATGGCAAGGACACTTTCCACTGCCCCAGGTTGCTCCAAGCCGCATCCAGCCTGGCCTTGGGCACTGCCAGGGATCCAGGGGCACCCTGTGCCAGGGCCTCCCCCCCCTCCCAGGGAAGAATTCCTTCCCAATATCCCATCTAACCCTTTCAGTGTGAAGCCATCCCTCCTTGTCACGCTGTGCCTGCATGCCTTGCCCAGAGTTCCTCTCCAGGTTTCCCCCAGTCCCCTTTCAGGTGCTGTATGGCAGAATGGTCTCCCTGGAGCCTTCTCTTCTCCAGGCTGAACACCCCCAGCTCTCCTGCCCAGGGACATCTGGGGGATGAAGAAGGGGCAGGAGTGGGGTGGGAGGGGACAGGCAGCACTTACGATGCACAAGCACTGTGGAGGTGGTGGGCACACCTTCGAGGAGGGAGAGGCAGGGGCTTGCACTCAAAATGTGAGCAGGCTTGGGGGGGTCATTTTGGGGCTGGGCAGAGGCAGGGGACACATCCCTTCATGGCCTGAGGAGTACTGGCCACGGCGCAGGAGCAGGACCTGCCCCGTGTCTGTCCGTGGCTCTGGCAGGGAGTGGGAGGAAGCACCGCCCAGTTAACCACGGTGGAAGGAGCACAGCTGCCCCTGGAACAGCCTGTCCAGCTGCCCTTGGGTTTGCTGACCTGGCAACACTTGGGACCTGCCAGCAAAAACGTGCTCAGGTACTCCCAGCACGCTGCCACAGCACGCTGGGATGGAGCAGAGCTGGCAGAGAGGCCGTGGCACAGATCCCTGCCAGGAACACGGGGCACAGGGGACAGTGATGGTCACAAAAGTCATCCCTTCATCGAGCCCTGCAGCGTGGCCCTCTGAGGAGGCTCTTTTCAGATTTCCCCCCAAGACTTGGTCCTTGCAGCTGCTGGGATCCCCTCGACCCATTGGCATCAGCATCCTGCCTGGTCCCCATGGAACTTCTCTTTGAGTGGTCCTTTGGGATTCTCATGGGCACCAGGGACTGCTGATTCCTGCTGCACTCACTGAGGTGTCCCTGCTCCTGCAGGGATCAGGGCTGAGCCCTCACCATCCTGTCCTGGCACCAGGAGGGGATGGGGTGCCTTGAGGGGTGCTGTGGTGGCCACATGAAAAGTCCCTGGGAGACATAAACCCCGTGTGTTAGAGGGCAGCTGAAGACCCCTGGGTAAGCGCTATCTGCCAGGCAAGAGTCCATGGGGCTTCTCCAAAGGGGAATCCTGCTCCACAACCCTTCAGAGCCCTCCAGAGTGGCCGAACACAACACACACGGTCAGTGCCATCTGTTCCTGGCATCTGCTGGGGGTTCCAAAGGCTTTCCTTTAAGTTCCTTGCCAAAAATTTTTTAAGGGAAGCAGGAAGCCAGGGGGAGTCAAGGGAGTTCCTTGTCATTTTAATTGCGTAAGAGATGCTCGCAGAGAGGAGTAAGCAGAGGGAGGTCACCAGCCTGTCCTGCGGGGTCCGAGTTGTCATCTCCAAGAGCCCCAGAAGCAGCAGGAGTAGGGGTGAGCCGGGAGGTGACAAAAGATAAGTGATGCCATGGGGAAAACAACCATAACTTCGCTCGCACAGTGACAAGGCTGCTCCCTTCTCTGTCTTCTCCCAGGAACAAACCAAAGCCATCAAATGACACTTGTGTGAGGTCCAGGGCCAGGGTCTAAAAGACTGGGGGTTTGGGAACAAAGGAGGTGATTCTTCACACAGATGGGAGGTGAACTGTGAACGTCTTCAGCAGAGCTGTGGACACACAAATCTCACAGCGATTCAAGTGCAGGCTGGAGAAGTCCTTGGAATGGAGATCCAGGAATTTAGAACACACAGGGAAATCCATGGAAATTAAAATAGCTGGAAATTCTTCAGTACAGATCTTGCTGGACTCCTGCAGCCCCCCAAGTCTGTCCCCTTTCTTCTGTTAAATCCTTCCTGGCCCCTCGGGAGATGTTGTGGATGCTGGAGACTTGTCCCACGGGCTACACCAACCTCTGCACTGAGCCTCTGCAGGTGCTGGCTGCCATCAGCATGGCACCAGCGCATGGATGGGGACCTGCAGCGCATCCCTGCCAGTCGCACTCATGCACCCGAGAGGTCTTTAATTTGGGTTTACTTTGCTTTTTCCTTTCTCGAGGTGTGTTTTGTTCTGTCTGGAGAGCTGGGAGTGTCAAGAGCCAGAGCTGCTATGCCGGTGCTGGCACGGGGACTTGAGCAGGAGCTGAGGGAGCTGGCGCAGGGCCCTGTGACAGGGAGCAGGAGGGGAGCTGGAGGCGGCTCTGAGGGAGATGATGATGGGCGGGTGGGTGCTCATGGGTGCTCCTGCCCCAGGAGCACAGCAGGCACAGAGCCCTCCAGCCTGTGTTGGGCTGGTGCTGTGCTGAATGCACTGCTCAGCAGGAATACTGGAGAGGAAATAAATCAGCCCCTGATTTACCTGGGAGGACAGATACTTCTTCTCAACTGGTTTTTAATTTGGACTCAATTTCCAAGCCCGGCTGTTCAGATGTCTCTGAGATAAGTGATCTGTGTAACGTCTGAGTCAAACAGGATTTTCCTTCTTCTCAGACAGCAAAGCTGTGCCCTGTAAGTGGATGTTCCAGCTAATGAGGTGTTAAGTGTAGAGAGAATCACAAGTACTTGAGGGCAGGATCCAGCTGGTAGTAAAACCAACAACCAGCACCAAGATTGTCCTCGGAACAACTTCAGACAATAAAACTGTACTGAGGGCAGGAGCTGGGGAAAACCTGGGAAGCAGAACCACAAAAATACAGCCATAGGTCATGCTACAGCTGCATCATGTGGCTACACATGCTCCCTTTCCTTGGGCCAATGGAGGATGACAAGGGAGAGATGAAACAGTGGCTTCTAGCTGGCGACAAAGGGCCAAGTGGGAGCAGCCCTGAGAGTCCTGAAATCCCAGAGTTTGCTGAAGAAATGTCCGCAGAAGGTGCAGTGAATCCTGTCAGGGAGGTTTAGCACAGGTCTCTGCTCCCAGGGAGAAGGGATGCTGCCTGGGCCTCAGCTGTGTCCCAGTGCTGAGAGGAACAGGGTGAACCTTGAAGCCAGATTTATTGCCTGCCCACTTTGTTTGGCTTTGGAGCAGTCCAAAAAGCCCAGCTGCACTCACACTCAGTAGCCCTGGTGTCCGTCCCTCCCCAGCAGAGCCACCTCCACCTGTCCTCGTGCCCCTGTGCAGAACAGGCAGCCCAGGAGCAGCAGGACCACCCGGCACAGGGACAGAGGGGATGCACAGGCTCCGCAGTGACCTGGTCTTCAGGACACTTCCACACCACAGAATCAAAAATCATGGTGATACTCTCTGCAAGGGACTTTCTTAGTGTTCTGCTGCGGACACAGGCTCAGCTGGCACATCAGAGGGACATCAGGGTTAGGGTCCAAGCCCATGAGAAGGCTGGAGGAGACCAGATGGGGCAGAGAAGCGTGAATGTCCTACAAACGCAGTGTCGGGACACATCTATGTCTTAGCAAGGGACCTGAGCAGGGAGGATCAGAAACATGTAGGAGAAACACAGCAGGTTGCCTAAAACACCAGCCTGTGGCAGATATCCTGCTTCGGACATTCCAAGTGGTGCTGAGAAGTCCACAGGACCTCGGGGCAGGTGGTAGAACACTGTCAGCTCCGACACTCACGCAGTGTAAGGAAACCTGCAGGAAATCCCCTCCCTGGGTGGTTTCCAGGACCTGGCCAGACACAGCCACATCCACCCTGACCCAGTGCTGATGACACTGCAGGAGGCTTGACCAGAGGCCCCACACAGGTTCCCACCACCACCTCCAGGATTTATGGGTATCTCCCGAACTGACCTTCTCTGGGACACAGGTTGTGCAGCAGCAAAAGGAACAACCCCCAGTCCCTGAAGCTATAGGGATGTGGATATGGATGTGGATATGGATATGGATATGGATATGGATATGGGTATGGATATGGATATGGATATGGATATGGATATGGATATGGATGTGGATATGGATATGGATGTGGATATGGAAATGGTCTAGTGGACATGGTATTCAGTCAAAGGTTGGACTTGATGATCTTGGGGGGTCTTTTCCAATCTTAATGACTTCGTGATTCTGATTCTATTGCTGTCTCACTGCAGCAGGTGGATAAAGTCATATCTCTTGAGCAGGACAGGTATCAGGGGCCGGGATGGGAGAGCTGGGGAAAGGTTCCAGCACCGGGACCCTCACTGCCATCCAACATGGGACAGCTCTCGGTGTCGGCTGAGCAAGGTCACCAGGGGATGGAATAACACAGGGAATAACACAGGACTGGCAGCAAGCCGGCGTCCCCCACAGCAGTGGGGTTTATCTTTAACAACAACAACGGCAGCAGCTGCACTTTGCTGGCAAATACCTGCCCAGCGCTGGGATCCTGCATCCTCAGACAGAGCCAGGCACCCTGCGGGAGCTGAGCCGTGTTATCTGCCCGAGGGGGATTACGCTGTGAAAACGGCTCGTTGGGGATTGTATATTAACAGGATATGCTCGGCTGGTTGACAGGAAGCAATAAAGTAATTTGAAAGAGACTGGGAGAGAGTGTGTGAGTTCCTGCGTCTGTGTTAAATCACGGCTCTAGATAAGCAAAGAGCGGCCCCGGAGCGGGAGGAGCGCTGCCAACAGGGACACGGCCGGTGCCAGAAATCTCCGGGAGCTGCCGCAAGTCCATCTCGGAGGCGGCGTGGAAACCACTGGGATTGCAATTACAGCTCTCCCATCCCCTGCTCCGGGCTCCGGTCCCGCAGGATCCTGTCCCGGTCACCCCAGCTCCGCACGGATGCGGGAGGGCGAGGGGAGAACCACTCGGCAGCCCAGAGACCTCTGTGGCTGCCTGCAGGAGCGCATCCCACCCACCTTCAGGAGCTCCGGGAAGGAGCTGCTCCTCCCAGCAGCTCCAGGCCTGCCGGAGGAAGGGGAGGAGAGCCGAGAGGAGAAATACGTGCAAGGAGCGACAGTGCGCGGGCTGCCGAGAGCAGGGTGAGCCAGAGGGAGAAGGGGGCTGTCGGGAAGCATCAGGCACTCTGCGTTCGGCACCCGGCGTGGATCGGAGCGCCCGGCTCGGATCCCGCCCGGGGGAAGCGGATCCTGCTCTGTGTGTGTGTGTCAGCCAGCGCAGCACCTGGCGCGCCGCTCAGCCTCCCACATCCTGCCGGAATCACACGCGGCAAAATGTCAGCGGCGTTTATTGCTCTCAGAGAGGCTCTGCTTGGCCTCCAGGAGGGGATGTTTGAGGTCTTCTGTTGCAATCTCTGATCCTTTTTTGTTAGGGATACTCTTTCACACACCGTGCGATTGCCCAGGAGCTCCGGGCCACAGGATATGAGCTGCGTGGGACCAACAAAATGTGTCTGCGTTTGGTGGGGGCTGAGGACACTCAAAGTGCTCTCTTCAGAACAATAGAAATTTAAAAATCGTATATGCTGCCTTCTGCCAAAGGGAGGAAAATCCAGCCCTGAGCCTGGATGAGTGTTGAACCTTTTTTCCCATGTGTCAAGGGCTCCTAGCTGGGTGATGGGCGGGAAGTGGGATGTGGCTTGGAGCAACCTGGTCTAGCAGAAAGTGTCCCTGCCCATGGCAGGGGAGATGGAACAAGATGACCATTAGGGCCCCACTGAACCCAAACCATCCTGTGATTCTCTGAAAGCTCCCTTGGCAGGGGTTTGTGCCAAAAGCTGTGTCTCACTCTGAAGCACCTCACACTGCCCTCATCAGAGAGGATCTCCTGGTGCACAGAGCACTGTCCAGTGCGCACTGGGCACCCCTGTGCCTGACCAGCACCTTCTCCAGGGCATGAGTCCTCACACTCCTGCAGCTCTGCAGTGAGGAGGCTTCCCTGGAAGCGTGTGGACACCTGCATGCACTGGAAAGTAAGTCCGTGCCAGCACTTCTCATGAGCAGGTTGGTTGCGTTCCTTGGGACATCACAAGCCCTCCCTGCTGAGGAGAAAGTGGTGGCTGGGACAAGGGTGAAGGCGACTGGAGCAGAAATGGTCGGTCAGAGACTGACACGTTCCTCATTTGCCTTTTCGACATTCTCTCCCTGATCCCTGCACTCCTGCTGGATCCCCATGGAGTCACTGATGATGTTCTTGCGCCCCTCCTTTCTCCCACGCACCTCACAAAATTTTTGGAATGTCCAGGCAGGACAAACACAGCTTGTTCCCTGCCTTTGCAAGAACTGCTCCAGCTGGCTCTTCCAAATGCAGCCAGGCCAGCCACGGCTCAGAGTTATCTGATGGTCACACTCAGCAGCCAAACCCCTGAGCCCTTCCCACAGACCTTTCCTGCCACAATGGAAGGGCCTGGGCTGTGCTGGGGAGCCAGCTGGCACCTGGCTGGCTGCGTGGGTAGTCCCCAGAGCCTGAGATGCCACCAGGAGCTCAGGTGGTGAGCTGTGCAGCCCTTCCCACGGCGTCACTCAGCACACTGGTGTGGGTGGCCCGTGGTGGCCTCGGCAGAGGCGGTGCCCTGCACCCTCCCCTCCCTCGGTCTGTCGCCGTTTCGTGTCTCGCACTGTCTCACCCTGCAGAGCCTCACACAGACTGTCTGACCTCCATCACCAGCTTGGCACCAGGAGTTACCTGACCTGCTCCTGAGTCATCTCTGCGCGCGGCAGGGAGCAGCAGCCTCCAGAAGATGGATGTACCTGCTGCTATCCACCCTGATCATGGGGCTTGGGAGCTGCTTCGGAGCTCCCCAGGTGGGAATCGGCTGCCACCGCTTGGCTCCTGCATGCTTTCCTCAGCCACATGCCTGGAAGCCTGAGGGGCCCTGATGGGACTGCCCAAAGCAGCCACATCCCAGCCTCAGCCTCACTCCTGGAGAGACCTGGCACAGCCTGATCCTCTTTGCCTCTCCAGCATTTTGTCCTCCTTCCCTGACACCCCCACGCAGCTGCAGGAAGGAGATGTTCTCCCAGTGCATGACCCAACCACCTCACGGCAGAATTGGAAGGGCTCCTGGAGCCAGGCCACCGGAGAGGAAGGACCACTCCCTGTACTGGACCTGCTCCAGGCTGGAAGGAGAGACAAGCTGCCTCGGCTGCAGTAATTAAATCCTTCACCCAAATGAGAGAGAACATCCCATCCTCCCCGCTCCCCGCCACTGCTGCAGTGTGCAAATGCCTGGCATCACTAGGCAAGCACATCAGTCATCCACCAGGTGGGTTAGGCCGGACTTAAGTTGCCTGGGCTCTGTCCTTGCTGTGTCCGAGCCTAGGCAGGGCTCCCAGATCCTCTGGGTCAGCTGTCCAAAAACTCCCACCAGGCTGACCTAACCTTTTGGATCTAACCCATGTCTGTGAGCACCTCAGCCTGGCTGCCCTGAGCCTGGGGGAGCAGGGAGAGAATTCCTGGTGTAGATGGACCTGGTTTAGACACATCCTTGTGCTCACCAACGCACAAAGGCTGCAGGATGGGCGGGAAAAAGAAGAGGCGAGCCCACGGGAGGCAGGACATTTGCTATGCTGCAGCACCAAGAACTGGGCATCAATGTGTGTCATTTACTGAGCCAGCACCTGCTGCCGAGAAGGGACAGGTGTTTCCTCCAGACCAGACTAAAATATCCCTGTTTTTCCTCCTGTCTTGGGAAGGAGCTCTGGTCCTGTTAGCTCGGCTCAGCTCCTGTGGGATCAAGCACCATTATGAGCTCACTGGTTGCCCACCTGGCCAGGTCACCTCCATCCTCCTGCAGCCCCACCAGTCCCCAGCAGGTCTGCACTAGTGAAGGAACCTCCACGGCCTGTCTTGGGAAGGAGCTCTGGTCCTGTTAGCTTGGCTCAGCTCCTGTGGGATCAAGCACCATTATGAGTTCACTGGTTGCCCACCTGGCCAGGTCACCTCCATCCTCCTGCAGTCCCCAGCAGGTCTGCACTGGCGAAGGAACCTCCACGGAGGGTGTGCCCAGGGTGCCAGCACGGCTCTCCTGCGCAGAGGCACCAGGCTCTCTCCCTGCCCACCTTGCTCCCATCTCATCCCTGGGGACCCAAGGGGGCTCAGGACTCCCACAGCCCCCACCCAATCTGCCTCCCCCACGAGCCAGCCCCGCTCCCCGGCAGAGCTGCGCTCCCCGCCCGCCTCTGCACGGGCACGGCTCGGCCTTTCTTCCTTTTCATCCCTTTCTCCCTCCCTGAATGCGCTTCGCTTGCTTTGGCGGCGCGGGGCAGGGAGAGCCCCTCTCCCCCCTCGCTCCCGGGGATCCCCCCGGCAGATGGGGCCGGGATATGAATGTGCGCACAGTGAAGCCCCTAAGAGGATTTGCTGGTGCCCCTTTCATCGCGAGCCTTTGTGTGCTGCTCCGCTGCGGTGGGACGCCCCCCGAGTTCTCCCCCGGCTCCTCTCTCTTCCACTCCAGAAGAAAAGAAAGTGCCTATAAAGGCCTTGTTTGTCCGACTTGTTTGAGAGGACCATATTGCTGTAGGTGCCGCGGGTCCCGGCGTGACAGCGTCGCCCCTTTGAGAGCGGGTGACGTGCGGCTCCCTCCTGGGAGGGTCCGAGCGGGCGGCTTAGCCAGGCGCTGGGAAAAAAAAAAAAAAAAAGGTTTCAGTTGCATTTCAATGTCCATTGAACCCTGAATCCCCGGCGATGGTTTTTCCAGAGGCTCCGCAGACAGACAAAGCCGTGCAGGAGGAGGCTGGGAAGATGCTTCGTGTCCAGCAGTGGGTGAAGGACCTGCTACCCCCCGCCCAAATCCCATCCCGGAGAGCTGAACAGGGCTGGCAATGCTGCTTTTCCAATGACATCTAGTGGTAAAGCCAGGGAAGGAGGAAAACGCCGGCTGGGTTTTCCCGGCTGAAGCGCCGCGCCTCCCGCTGCGGCATTTTGCCCTTTGTACGGCAGCAGACGGCCCCCGGTGAAGAGGGAAGCACAAACAAGCTGCACAACAGCCTCGGCAGCCCCGAGGTGCCAACCAGCCCACCCCGAAACGTGCGCTGCTCCCTGGGCCTCGTCTCGCGTTTCCAGGGGCGCTGGAGCAGATGTCGGGGCTGGAGATGGAGGTGCAGAGCAGCGCGCCGATCTTGTCCTCCCCGGGTCTGTGCTCCAGCTCGTCCCCACGCGTGCTGCCAGCTGCCAGAGGCAGGGATGTGACACGCGGGGCAGGCCCGGGAGTGTTCCCAGCAGCAGCCCCAGGGCAGTGACCCTGCAGCACAGAATTATGGCTCCAGGGATGCTCGCAGGGCATCTCACCCAGCTAAGGTGGCCCCCAGGACCTATGGTGGTCCTGGCAGGGGGGTGATGGGGTGGCCGAGGCTAAAGAACAGCCCTGGCTGTTATTTAGGAAGAGCTTCCATACCTCACCAGGGCCTGGAAAACCTGCTCTGGAGGGCACCCACTGGAGAGGTTGGTCATTCATGTCCCCACTGCAGCATTTCAGAGCCGTTTCCTGCTGCTCATTACACACCACAGCACCCACACTGCTGGACCAGGAACTGATGATGGAAGTTGTCCCAAGCCAAAAGGGACCATGGAGCCTAAACCCTCTCTTGCCCAGCCTCTTGTGCAGCAGATCACCTTGGCTTCCCTGGCACAGGGTGCCCAGAGCAGCTGGGCAGTGTCCTGGCCAGTGTCCCAGGCCAGGTTGGATGGGGCTCGGAGCACCCTGGGTGTCCCTGCCCATGGCAGGGGGTGGAACAAGTTCTCCCCCAACCCAAACCATTTGGTGATTCTCTGACTTGGCACATAGGGCGTGCATGAAGGATGCACCTGGGGTGCATCAGGGAGTGAGAACTTCAGGACCACACCAACAGCAGGGCAAAGAGACCAGAAATATGGATGCAGGAGGTGGCTTTGGTGGTCCTCCACAGAGGCAGAGCAGCTGTAACCCCCATGGAGTCTTACAGCTTGTGCCCAGAGCCCGTGCCACACTGTGAGCAGCCACACGTGCAGCTGAACCCAGCCCACTGTGCTGGAGGGTGATCTTCAGCTAGAGGCCGAAAATTGTGTAAGGAAACCTGGGAGGACATTCCCTGTCTCCTGTGACAGTAACTCCAGGCCCTCTGAGCAGTCCTATACACAAGAGATGCCACAGCAAAACCAGGATCGAGGAAAAGCCCACCCATGTTTTAATTCTGGGAGAGAAAATCTGAGCAAAACTCAGCACACTAACTGCTTTAAAAATGAAGTACGTTGAATCCAGAGTCACTGAGACCAAAATGTGTTAATAATGAATTGGTGATGCTTCTGTCTGTGGTGCTCGAGGGTGCTCAAGTGCTCTGGTAGAGGTCCTTGGGGTCACCAGGGCACAATGTTCAGGCACATGCAATGTTCCTGTACTGAATTTTATGGGAGGTAAAAGAAAACAAGGGGAAAGGCAGAAAAAATGGAGACAGAACCACACAGAACATGAGGGATCACATCTTTTGGGGACCACAGGATGATGAAGAAGCCTGTCCATAGGAGAAGGACAAGCCTCCTGGATAACCCNAGACAGAACCACACAGAACATGAGAGATCACATCTTTTGGGGGCCATAGGATGAGGAAGAAGCCTCCTGGATAACCTTCAGGTCACCTCTTCCTTCTCAGTCATGCTCTCTGCCGTCCTCTGAGGCCCCAGCCTGGCAAATGCCAGGAGTATCCTCTCCGTGCCCTTTTGGGGCAGTCATTGGTGGCTGCATGTTGGAGCTGGGAAGGCAGAGTTGCTACAGCATTTCCCAAACTCTCCTGGCATTAGTTTCTCCTTCAAAAATGCTTTTCTTTCCTCCCTTTCCCTGCTCAGAGAGGTCTGAACAAACACTGATAGTTTCAGCTCCTTGCTCTCCAGCGGCCTGAGGGACCCGTGCGATGGAGGGGGAGGCTGAAGGACTGAGGCAGAACTGCCCAGACTCCTCCTGAGCCTGGGGACAGAGCTGGAGCAACTGTGGTGGATCCACATGGATGCCAAAAAGAGAAATCCATCTATGCCTGGACATCCAGCCCACCCTGGGAGACCATCCAGTGCTGGGGAGGGCCAGCTGATCCTTGTCTTTCTGCAGGTTGGAGGTGCCCAGGGTGACCCATCTCTTCCCCCACATCCTGAGGGGCCATGCTCCTCTGCAGGCAGCTGGTGACACCGGCGGCAGGACCCCCCTGGAGCCCTGCAGAGCTCAGGTATCATGGCAGGAGCAGAGTCCGAGTTTCAGTGGCTGCTGGGGGCTTCCCACTGCTGGTGCCTGGAGCCTGGAGGTTTCCAGGAGCCAAAACTGGGCGCAAAGCCCTCATGTTCCCAGAGCCTGACTCTCTGCCCAGCCCTCGTGGACACCCACGGACTGCAGGACTGGATATGTGACGCAGGGTCACCTCACCCAGCAGAGGACACCAGGCCATGCAGCCCATGGCAGCAGTGCATCCCTGAGAGTCACTCACTCAGGGAAGGGCAGGGCTGTCCAGCTCTCTCCTGGCTCCCCTGGAAATGCCACCCATGACCCGCTGCTGTTCCCATCACCTTGGTGACTACACCGGCCAACATCCCCAGACACGAGCTCTCCTCGGGCTTGGTGGGAGCAGAAGGGAGCACTGGGCAGTTCCACACAGCCCCTGGGGCGCTGCCACCCAAGCCCTCACCCCAGAGCTCCAGCCCCTGCTCTTCCCGAGGCAGCCAGGACAGCAGGCTCACAGATATTGCCTGTTCTCAAACCGGATGGGAATTCCAGGTATGTGTCCATGTGCGCTGCATGCATTTCCCTAGGGACCCTTCTTCTGCACATGGCTGTGTCTTGCTGTGCTGTAGGGCTTCAAGCTGCCTTACTTGATTTTTTTTTCCCCCTCTGTATGTAAATGCAAGATTTTAGGGCAGAGTGAGGCTGTTGAGAGCAATTCCAGCCTCTTCCACCCCGGCACTGCCTGCCTTGCCTATGCATGGCTCGGGCCCTGCCTGCTGGAAGCGTGCCGTGCTCTGCACGGTGTTTGTGTGTTTTGTGTTGGTGCCTGTGCCCCGTGTAACAATTCAGGTGCGCCTCCAGCCCGCCTTGTGTGAGGCACAGGGGTCCATTTGTGAGCGGCTGGGGCTGGGGTTCATCTCAGCCTCTCAGCCTGGACAGTGTAGTAGGCTGGAACTGAGTTATTGACCGAGGGCTGAAACCCACGCACGGCTCCAGCGAGGCGGAAAGGACGGGGTGTGGGACAGAGCAGGGCTGTGCCCCCTGCGGGGAAACTGAGGCCCTCGGGGGAGGGTGCGGGTGTGTCACTGATTTGTCCCCAGTCATTGATTCCTCCCCGGACACTGCCAGGAGCCAGTAGTGGAAGAAAAAAGTTTGCCTTTCCTTTTTCTTGGAGAAAACCTTNCCGAGCTCCCTGGCCTGCATCACAGCAGAGGATGCCCAGCGTGGCGAAGCATCCCCATCACAGCAGAGCATTCTCGGAGTGACAGGGGATCCCCAGCGCATCAGGGCATTCCCGGAGCGACAGAGGATGCCCAGCTCAGCAGAGCATTCCCGGAGTGACCGAGGATCCCAATCGCATCAGGGCATTCCCAGAGTGACAGGGGATCCCCAGCGCATCAGGGCATTCCCGGAGTGACAGAGGATCCCCAGCGCAGCGGAGCATCCCGCACGGCTCCCGGTCTCAGTGGGTGGGGGACAAACCTGAGTTCATTGCGGTGCATCCCTCAAGGGGTTAAAGACGTGTACGGGCCCAGGCCGGCCCAGGCCGTGCTCCCACCC
>WEIT01041336.1:123209-138414 GCA_013389985.1 Dryoscopus gambensis | reverse complement strand
TCGCACCGCGCCCGGCTGTAGGTCACCGGTGGCCGCGCGGGTCCAGGGGGCCGGGGGGGCTCCCCGACACCCAGGGGCACCTGCCCAGGCTGCCAAAGCTGCGAAAGGAGGGACTGAGCCCTTCCTCCCGCACCCACTCCTCTCCGCAGCATTTGGAATCCCCGGCAGCATCCCCAGGCAGCATTCCCGGGGATCATCCCCCGGCAGCATCCCTGCGCCTCCGCCTCCAGCCCCGGCAGCCTCTCTGCCCGCGGTCCAGCCCTGGGTTCATCCCAGCCCCTCAATCGAGCCTGGGGTGCGTGGGGTGCCCCACCACGGGGGGCTGCAGCCGCAGGATCGCCCCCGCCCCACCCCGGTTCTGTGGTCTTTCCTCCCCTGCGCTCCCCTCCCAGCGCGAGTGCCCTGAATGCTCCATTTGAAGCTAATTCCGGCTGAAATCTGGTTTGCTTTCCAACGTTGCTGCTTTAAATTGGAGAGATTGACCTTGTAGCAGGAGGTGACATGCAGATGCACATCAGCAGCCCGTCAGAGCGGCGGCGGGGGCTGGGGGGGTGCGGAGCCGCCTCGGGGACACGCCAACTATTTTATGAGTAATTTAATATCTGGAACACAGACTTTTCATTCCCAGAGATCTGCTGGGGAAAGAAAGAGCCTTTCTGCAGCCCCGCGAAGGCTGTTCCTCATAAGGAGGCAGAGCAGAAAAAAAAGGGCTGGGATTTAACTCCTTGGTGGCCAGCCAGCGCAGAGCCTCCCGGCTCCCGGTCCCCGCAGAGGGCCAGGAAAAGCAGGAATTCCCTGCGGAGCTCCAAGCGGGACACAAGCCAGGCTGTGCTGCTCTAGGCAAAAGAAGCAAATTGCTCCTTCCCATTCAAATTCAAATGCAAGCCTGGGTGAGGATGGGGGAAACAAACTTAACAGCGGCCCTGAAGTGAGGTTTGGAGCTGGTGTCTGAGTTCCTTTCCCCGTCCCAGACTGGTTTCTGTTGTGTCAAACTGCACAGGAGTCTCCCTGGGGCGGGGATCACCCTCCAGTGGAACCAGTGCACCCAGGGGATCCATGCAGGGAGCTCCCACCCTGCCGACAGTGAAGCCACCGTGTGCGACCTCAGTATCCACCAAAGCCGCGCTGGCGCTGCTGTGTCCCGGTGGTGGCTGTGACATCCCAGCAGGCACAACTCGGTGACCTGTCCCAGTAATGCCCCCGCCCGAAGCATTCCAGCACCTCGGCACGGCACTGAACCCACGCGGGGATCCCCGTACGGCTCCTGCAGGTTATTCTGGTTTGGAGAAGGGGAGGGAAGGAAGAACACAAAAAGATCCCCCAGTATCTCACTGCACAGCCTGGCCCGAGAGCAGAGGTGGCTGCGGAGAGCAGCCGCCAGCCTGGCAGCAGCAGCGGTGGCTCAGAGCTGGGAGGCTGAAGGGAAGGAAATGCTCAGGGTGGGCTGCTGAGGAGGGAGCTGCTGCCAAGGGAAAAACCTCCCTGCATCGAGGAGCAGCGCCATGAGCTGCGTGGGAGGTGGGCTGTATGGAGGAGCTGGCATGGGAGCCTGATCCAGGAGGCCCTGCCGGGCAGCCTGGCTGTGGCTGGTGCTGCCAGCAAGGACCAGGACCAAGCAAGGATGGTTTAGGAAGGACTCTTCCTTGGTTAGCAGGTACTGGGAACCCCTGGGCTCAGTGCAAACAGATCAAACCTCTCCAAGCTCCGTGGTGTTTGCTGGCGATGTTAGACCATGCCGCGGCACTGACATCCCTGGCTCCATCTCCCTGACAAGCAGCATGGTCGTGCTTTGATCCCTCCAGCTCAGCTTCATTTCCATGAATGCTGACAGGCACACCCATTTTCCACCGCATCAGATCTGCCAGAGTCCTTCTTATGCCAAGATTGGAGCTTTGGCACAGAGAAAACCTCCAAACCCGCAGTTAGATGATGCAGGAGATGTGATTTTCTTGCTGATCCCTATTGCTCTGTGCCTGGGAGCAGTTAGATGACGCAGGAGATGTGCCCAGTCCCGGAGCTGTGCCCGGCCGGCCGGGGAGCGAGGCCGCTGCCGCTGCCAGGGGAGGGCTGAGCCAGTCTCCAGTGCCACCTGCCGGCAATCCCCCCCGGCCACCAGCGGAGCGTCCGAGCGGGTCACGCCAGCCTCGGGCACTGCCCAGCCTCGGGCACTGCCCAGCCTCGGGCACTGCCCCGCGCTGGGCACGGACACCTCAGCAGCCCAGACCTGGGGGGCCCGGGAGAGCGAGCAAGCCCGGAGAGCTCAGGGGTGATGCTCCGTAAAATCCTGTGCGTATCACACTCACCTCCCCAAGACTTTTTACCATCACCCTTTCCATCCAGACCCTTTCAAATCCCAGAAAATCCACCCGCCGGGGCTGGGCTGGGGCTGCAGGCAACGCTCCCGCGCGGGTGCGAGGCTGGGTTGTCACCTGCCCCGGGGCCCGGGGCGTCCTCGGGCTCCTCAACTTTAACTCCTCTGGGCATCCCTGGGCCCACAGCTCTGCCATTGATGAGGAGCAGTCTGGGAGGGCTCGGCCGCGCTCTGGGACGCGTCGGTTCTGTGCTGGGGGTTGGAGGTTGTAGTGGGGCTGTCCTCCACACCCCATCACGGCATCCAGTTGCCCACGCTCACCCGAGCTTTGACAATCTTCTGTGGATATCTCTGTCACCACCACCCCAAAAAACTGTCTAAGAGAGGTTGGTGTCCCCAGATCCTGGCACTGTCAGGACTCCCCAGTACAGCACCATCTCCAGCATCTCCCCACCCACCACCAGTACCCAGCGGCCCAAATTTTCCCACTGCGTCAGGTGTCCTGCCCCCTGCTAAAGGCTGAGCTGCTTCTCCATGTTTTCCTAACCCTGGGATGGGATGCCTTGGGTGGCTCTGGAGGGAGATCCTCAGCCTGGTCTGCAGCAGGAACTGCATGGCTTGTCTGGCTCTGCTCCGCACTAATGAGATGCTAATGAGCCTGGACTGTACCCAAGGGGGCGAGAAGCAATGCCCTGGGTATGTGAACATTATTTGGGAGGAAAAAGGCAAATCCAAGACAGAAAGAGACCAATAGTGCGAAGAGCTGTCATTTATTGTGCAGGAATGGCAGCGATGTGCTTCGAGCACCAATTTGGGAGCAAAGAGTTTCCAGGGAAGTCCTCAGCTCTGCAGGGACTGCAGAGGTGGGCTGCAGACACAGCTCAGCGGGCTAAGCCTCTGGGAAGATGAGGAAGCCAGAGAAGATGCTGTCGGACCCTTCCAGCCCCACCAGGGAGTTCTTCTCCGTTGGCTCCAGCCACACGGACTCGTTCATGGCCATCTTGAGGACCACGCCGCCCGTGGTGACCTGGAAACTGCTGTGCACGAAGTCACAGAAGGTCACCACCTTGTCGCCCCTGCTGCCGCCCCGGCCCTTTTTGACGTTGAGGCACAGGTTGCCCCGGGAGGTGACGTGGTAGGTGAAGTAGTAGGTGCCGGGCACGCGGCAGGTGAAGCGGCCGTAGCGGTTCTCGTAGTGCCCGTTCTCGTTGGTGATGATGCGGTCGAAGCGGATGGGGGAGTCCCGGCGGGGGTAGGAGCTGATGCTCCTGGCAGCGGAGAACGCGGACTTGAAGGTGACCTCGTAGTCACCAGGTGGCCCCACGGGGCCAGGCAGTCCACTGCTACCTGGTAGGCCAGGTAGACCTGGGGCGCCCATGGGACCGATCTTCCCAGGCAGCCCCGGTGGTCCCGGGTCTCCCTTCTCCCCTCTGTCTGCTCCTCTCTGGCCAGGGGGTCCTAGGGAGGAGGAGGAAGAGTCACTGTGGTCACAGCCAAGCCCCACTTGCCTGCAGAGGGAGAGTGGGCAAGGAAACCTGTGCTGGGGGTGGGTCAGTGGAGACCCCTGCCCGGCAGGTGTGACACACCTTGCTGTCATCCCCCTCCCTCCCCACGCTCCTCGGGGTGCTCCAGCACCCCCACCTGACAAGACCTCAAAGGAAGTGGTGGAAATGGGTTGCTTTCCCAGGACCATGTGCCTGGCACCGTCTTTCCCTGCCCCTGGCATTCACAAGACAACGTTTTACCCACCTGCAGCCTCTTCCTTACCTTGCTCACCCTTTGGGCCGTTCTCCCCATCCATGCCATCGCTGCCAGGATGTCCTGGCAATCCCGGGATGCCTGGGATGGTGCCGTAGGTCCTGCAGAGCGTGGCACTGGCAAGCTGCCCTCCAGCCAGGCAGATCAGCATGGCCCACATGGTCCACATCTGTGGGAGCATAGAATGGTGTCGGGGGGCTTTCCTGGGTGGTGGGAGGGCTGGGGAAGGCACTCTGTGCTGCTCTGAAAGGTGGTGACTGCAAGCATGTCTGGGTCATACCATCAGGGAGGGAAAACATCCTGCTGCAGTGCCAAATCCACTCTCCTGATGGCCCTGGAGCAAAGGACTAGTCCCCTTGGGCAAGGCAGGGCTTGTCAGCCTCTTGTCACTCTCAAACCCCCAGTTTACAAGTGCCCACAGCTTCAGCCACATGAATATTTGGGACAGGTTATCTCAGAGATCCGACATCCAGCGTGGCCATGCTGCTCCCCTGGGGGAGAAATTCCCCATCTCATCTCAGGACCATGCTTGGAGGGTAAAATCTTTCCCCAACCAGAGCAGTTTTGTCTGCAAGGGAGTGGCTCCTGCCTCCCACCAGCAGGTCTGAGGGACAGCGCTAGCCCTTGAAGGTGGCAATGAGCCCCCAAACCTCGCTCGTCCATCCCACAGGCTCCCCTTGTGTCCTGTCCCACAGCTGCTCCATCCCAGAGGCATTTCTGGATCTAACGAGCCTTACTGGGACAGACATCTGGGCTTGCACCCCTGGGGTCTCACCTTCTTCCTGCCCTCCCTGCCCGGCTCCTTCCCCCAGATCCCGGTGCGGGCGCATGTGAACGAGCACTGGGCATTTGGAGGCTCTATCTGGACATCACATCACCGCAGCCACAACTCCCCCACCTCAGGTGGATCTCCCTAGCGCTGAAGCTCTGGTGCCAGCAGGAAAAAAGGTTGGTGAGTTGGATCCTCCAGCCACAGCAGCCCCGACTGGGGTGCAGCAGGTACAAGGACTGATCCACAGGCTCCCAGCCCAGGGCCGTCAGAAGAAAAGAGCTTCTCAGGGCAGGAGAGCACCCCCAGGGCGCCTTTCAGTGCCTCATCACCCTTCTGGAACTCTGCCACCTCTACTTTTATGTTTTCCTTCTCCCAGGTGTAGCAGGAGGGGTCAGGGTCCCATAAGGGACCTTCCCCACCCCCAGCCCAGCACCTCAACCCCCCCTTTCTCTTCTGCCCCGGGCCACAGGGAGGTGCCAGCAATGCAGGTGGCTGTCACCCTGCCGGAGCTGGGTTCCCCATGTGCTCCTGCCTGCCAGGGGAAGCCTGGGCTCCGTCTTGCTCTTACCTTGAGCTCCTTGTTGCTCGGGTGGAGAGATGGAGCAGGACACACCGGCGTCCTGCTTGGAAATGCCCGCGAGGAGAAGCAGAAGTTTGCTGCAAGGGTTATTGTGAAAAGATCTGGGACACATCCCCTTTTTATCTTTAGCTCCTGCCCTTTTCCCATGGCAGTTTCATATCCTCCACGAATGCTGCTGTCAGCTGAGCAGAGCAAGCCATCCCCAAGTAGCACCCCGAGCCCCTCCAGCCACAGCTCTGCCCCGCAGGGTCCCTGGGTCCTGCTCAGGGGTGCTTGCTATGGGGAATGCAGTTGGGAGCTCTAGACGAGTTTGGGGTAACCCATCCGGGCTGCAGAATCGTGCATGCACTCGGCCAGCACCCCTCAGGCTGCTCTGCACGCTTCCAGCCCTGCAGGCCCAGGGGATGCTGCAGGGTCTCAGCATCCATCACCTCGAGCCCGTGCCCCTGACTCTCCTGAATGATTTCACTCGGTGGGAAAAGGGATTTACTCCTACTCTGTGGGAAGTGATCTTACCCTGCGGGAAAAGCATTCCCAGTCCTGTTCTGGCCACTGCCTTGTGGAAGCGAAGCACAGGACGTTTGGAGAGGTGACCTCCTGTTCCACCCTGCAGTGTGTGACGCCAGGAGAAATCCCTGCTGGGTTTTGGTGGGCTCTGCAGCCTCCACAACCACGAGCTCCTTTGGTCTGGCTCAGGAAAGCCAGAGTGCTTCCCTGCCCCATCCTGGTAAGGACCCCAGGGACGTCCCAGCCGTGGTGTTGGGGTTTCCTTTGCAGTCTGTGCCCCCGTGAAGTGGGATTGCTGTGGAGGGATGGGGATGTCAGGGCCCTGCTTGGAGGAGCCTTGGTGCCCTCCTGGTAGGGGCAGTGTGGGGGCACAGGAACCACCCCGTTCCTGCAGCAGTCAGGGGTCCCACCCCCGTGCAAAGGTGTGGGTGGGGAGTGATGGTCTCAGGTGCTGAGCACGGCCGAGCTGGTGAGGCTCGGGGCCACGCCGATGCCATGCACAGCCAGATGTCACATGCACATGTGTGCACACCACAGAGAGGCAGGACACAGCAAGGAAACAGCACACTACACCAGGTGCACTGGGGAAGGTTTTATTGACACTTTCCACAGCCAGGTCATGGCAAAGGGGTTGCTGCAGCCTGCGCCAGGACACCTGGCCGAACCTGGGGCAGCCCAGGTGGGGAGGGGAGAAACGCAGAGAGACCTCTGAGGTGGTGTGGGGTTATCGGGGGACGCACGTGGCAGTGCCAGCAGCACCAGGAGCTCGGCACCATCACTCCAGGTGCAGATGCACCCAGACGTGCCCGTTCCCCCTGTGCAGCAGCTACCAGCACTCAGTCCCCAGACCCAGCGGGTGGGTCTGGCTGCTGGGGTTGACCCCCTCCCTGCAGAGAAACTGGCAGCATCAGGAAGAGCCCAGCAGCGAGCGGCATGTTCAGGGCAGGCAGAAGCGGCCGGGGTGCTGGGGGGGGCTCGGCTGATCCTCTAGTCCGGGAAGAGCAGGAAGCCGGAGAAGACGCTGTCAGAGTTGGCAATGCCCACCATGCCGTTGTAGTCGTTCACTCCCAGCCACACCTCATCGTCAGCAGCCAGCTGGAGCAGGGCCCCCCCCGAGCTGACCTGCATGGCGTTGGTCTTGTGGTCGCAGAAGCTGGCCATCCTCCTCTGGTTCTTGTGCAGGATGACGCAGAGGTTGGCTGTGTGGGAGGTGTGGAAGACGAAGTAGTAGACCCCGGGGAGGCTGCAGGTGAACTTGCCCGTGGTGGTGTCGTAGTCGTGGTTGGAGTTGGTGATGACGTTGTTGAAAACCACGGGGACGTTCTTGGCGGGGTACTGGCTGGTCTGCCTCGTCACCGAGAACGCTGACTGGAGCCTCTGCTTGGAGCTGCCTGGCATCCCCGGGGGTCCGGTCAGGCCCACAGGCCCAGGGGGTCCCATTGGACCAGGGAACCCAGCGGGGCCAGGCTTGCCTGGAGGGCCCGGGATGCCTCGTTCCCCTTTCATGCCCTTGGGCCCCAGCTGTGTGGAAGAAGCTGGGAGACCTGTGGGGTGGTGAGGGGTGAAAGGGAGTCAGTGGCAGTGGCAGGCTGTGGGGAGAGGCTTCTCCAGCCCCTTCCCTTGGGCAGGAGAGTGCTGTTGCCTCTCCCCACCTGACCACAGAGGGTGCTCTCCACAGCCTGCAAACCAGGGCAGACCAGCCATGGAGGACTCGGTGCCCCCTGCAACAGCCCGTGTGATTTCCCTTCTTGCTCACTCACCTGGCTCCCCTTTGGCTCCCTTCAGCCCATCCCGGCCATCCCTGCCTGGCATACCCGGCATGCCTGGCAGGCCTGGAGCTCCATAGCAGCTGTGAGGGTCTTGTCCAGTCACAGCAGAGCCCAGATTCAGGAGGAGGAGGGTGAGGGCCAGACAGAGCTGCTCCCAGAATCTCTTCTCCATTTTGGTGTTCTGTAGCATGGAAAGGGAGAGAAAGTGCTGGAGCGAGGCACCACGGCAGGGTGGCTTCCAGGACATGGAAATAGGAGACTGGATGCACCAGGAACACCTGGCTGCCGTGGGTGTGTCCTCAGTGTCCCACCCATACGCACTGCAGGGCAGCGGGGAGGTGGATATGTGGAGATGGGCCTCGGGCTCATCTCCAACCCCAGGGCAGCCCCTGATGGCACAGGGTGGGTTGGACTTCCAGTCTGGATGGAGCGGGGGCTCGGCTGATACCCATGGCCAGCCCCAAGCCCATGGCCAGCCCCAAGCCCTCCGGTCCAGTGTCCCCAAACCCTGGAGATGCACACGCCACTGCAGGCTGTCACCCCGTGCTGCACCGAGGCTGGAGCTCCCTGCACACAGCTCATCTCCCTCCTCCTCCAGCAGCAGCCTGACTGTCCTGGTCCAGTCCCTCAGGAGCAATCCTTCCATCAGCTGGTGCATCCTGCCTCCATGACATGTGTGCAGCTCTGTCTCCTTCCTCTCCCCCTCCTCTTCTCCCGTCCATGTCCTCCTCTCGTTCTCCCCCTCTCCAGCACCGTGCCATGCTGCTGGACATCCAGTCCCACCCTCGAGACACGGCCCCCGCAGCACCTCTTACCTCTGCTGGGGACCAGGGCAGGGAGCCCGTGCTGCTGGTCCCGCTGGCCGGCGGTCACTGCCGGCACGGCGAGGCGGGGCGGCTCCCAAACACCCTCGCGGAGGAAGTCACAGAGTTAGGAAAGGGCAAAGGGCCCTTGGGAACACAGAACCCCCAGCCGTTCCCACCCGAATTTCACATCCTCCTGCCTGGTGGTTTCAGCTGAGCCAGCGCTTTCTTGGCTGTCCGGCGAAACCTGTGCTGGTGCCACTGCCACAGGAAGGGCTGGGAGGCCAGAGGTGGGACACAGCTCCAAGAGATGTGCCACAACCCCCCAAGCCACCGCAGGGAGTAGCCCTCCCCAAGTCCCCTGCTTTCCCTCGTACTTCCCGTGTTTCTGAGCAGAAGGGCAGCTCGGGAGCAGAGCCTCAGGCCAACCCCGGCGGGCTGGAGATGCCTGTGGCACCGAAGGGCTGCTGCAAGGTCACTGCCTGGCTCTGATGGAAGATGCTGCACCCCTAAATGGGACTGGAGAATGTTTCCCCTTGAGAGTTTCTGATCCACACCTTTCCCCATGCCCCGCCAGTTCTGCTGGGTGCTGGATCCGGTGAGGCCCCGAGATCCCTCACTGGGGTGTTGCTCCTTGCGGGTGACTCAGCCTCCTCCTCGCTGCTCCAGGAACGGGGACATCTGAGTGCCCAGCGTTTGTGGAGCAGCTCCTCTGAGGAGCAGTCCCAGGGTGTGGCACCTGATGCTTCCTGACCAGCCCAGCCTGCTGTACCTCTCTCTCATGTCACCCCAAGACCCTCACAGCTCCAGCACCATCATCCCACAACCCCATTAGTGCCCCAATGTCCCTGTCCCTCCTTGCTGTAATGCCAGAGGACCACAGCTGCCTTTTGCCCTTCTGGGAGAATTTGGGTGCCAACACAGGACCATGTGGGTGAGGTGCAGGATCTGCTGCCTGTGTTTTCCCCCGCAGGACAGCTACCCTGGGCTCAGCAATGACACACATAGCCCTGCCCCAGAGGTTTCTTATTCCTCCCTGGAAGTGTCAGCTCTGATTGGACACTCCATTCCCTCCTGTCCTTCTGCCTTTGCAGTGTCAGGGAGAAGCTGGAATCACTTCTCTCCCTGGCCAGCTTGGGAAGGGGTCCAGAGTGTTGATGGTTTGGGGAAGATGCATGAGTAGAAAGAAAACTCAAGGAGCAGTGGTAGAAGAAGCGTTTATTCATACTGACGGGGAGGATGTGACAGGATGCGTCCCGGCGCCAGGAAGGGTTTTGCAGCGGTTAGTGGAGCAGAAGCAGTGGCAGGCAGTGATTTCCCACTCAGGAACAAAGAGCCACACCTGGTGACAACTGGGAGTGGCGCTTGAGTGCCCAGGAGGAGAAAGTGATGAGAGCCCGCAGCCTCCAGGACAGTGCGGGCAGGCTCAGCGTGCTGGTGACTGCTGCAGAGGTGTGGTGACCCACAGCTTGGCCAGTCGTGACACTGGCAGAAGCACAGGACACATCTGGATGCTCAATTTGGGACCATCCCCATGCGCTGTGGCACTGAAGCATCCCACACACCCTCAGGGGAACAGCCAGGCAGGCGGCCACCCCGCGAAGCCGTGGGAGCCCCTCAGGCCCTCTCTGGGGACACCAGGAACCCGCTGAAGACGCTGTCGGCCTCAGAGCCGCTGTAAATGGAGCTGCCCCGGCCAGGGATGGTGGTCAGGGACACCTGGTCACCCACGGCCAGGCTGAGCACGCTGCTGCCCGAGTTCACCTGCAGGAGGTCGCGGCTGTTGTCGTCGCAGAAGCTGACCACGCGCAGCCCGTTCTTGGTGATGCTCAGACACAGGTCCCCGCTGGACACCACCTGGTAGGCGAAGTAGTAGAGCCCGGGAACGCTGCAGGTGAACTTCCCGGTGTGGGGGCTGTAGGAGTTCTCCTGGTTGGTGATGATCCTGTCAAACACCACCGTCGTGCCTGAGCGCGGCGGGGACAACCTGGAGGCGGAGAAGGCGGGGCGCGGGTGCTCCAGAATATTGCCAGCCGGCCCTTTTTCGCCCGGCATCCCTGGTGACCCTGGCATCCCCCTAGGGCCAGGCATGCCAGGTAGGCCAGCCATGCCTGGGATGCCAGGATGCCCTGGTTCGCCAGTATCCCCTTTGGGTCCCTTGGTGCTTGTGCTTGACGCTGGTCTCCCTGGGGAGGAGTGGGGAGGAGAGAGTTCACGCACATCTGGCATCTCCCGAGCTGCTCCCACAGCCCGGGGTGCTCCTACCAAGAGGCTCCCAGGCCCCCTGCACCCAACATCCCCGGCTTCCTCTTACCTGGGTCTCCCGTGTCACCCTTCTGCCCTGGCCTCCCGTCACGGCCAGGGGCTCCAGGGGAGCCATTCTTGCCATCCGGTGCCTTACACACTCCGTCCTCCAGCAGGGCCATGCCCAGCACTGCTGCCAGGGTGCTGGCTGCCAGCAAGAATCCGGGTTGCATCCTGCCTCCTGCAGCACAGGGAAGAATTGGGGACAGAGGCAAACATGCAGATGAACCTCGGTCACAGGTGCTCTCATCAGATGGACCCAGAGATCTACTGCACTGTCCAGTATGGATAACCAGACACCACATGCAGTGGTGGAAATAACTTCCTGGAAGGGTTCTGAGGCTGTTTCCTTGTGTGATCAGAAATCACTGATGTCACTGAAAATCTCTGGCATGCCCATGGCAGAGCTGTGGGATTGAAAAGCCCAGGACGTGGAGCATGGCACAAACTCCTTGCGACATGTCCTGGGCATGGGTGGGGGCACCTCAGATGCCTGTAGAGGACGTTCATTCCAGTTTTGGGGCAGAAGCACTGCTGTGGGGGGCAGTGGTCCCATGGGATGGGGAGCACAAGGGAGGAAAGGATGCAAAGACACACAACAGGGATAAACAGGAAAGGGAAAAACGGCAAATGGGACCTGAACCTCCAACACGCAGAGCTGGGAGAGAGGACATGGACCTACCCCAAAACCTGAGCTTCTCAGCCTGGAAGAAGTCTGCAGAGCCCAGTGATGTCCACAACCACACAGAGCAAGGACAGATTCCTGCAGCTCCCTCTCTTCCCCCCACCCCCATCATCTTCTCCCTGTTTTCCTGCTTTGGACCCTTGTGCAGGGGGAAGTGAAGAAAGAAGGAGGACACGGAGCAAGGACTGGAAAGTGGTGGCAGAAGAGGAGAGTGTCCCCAGCTCTCTTACCTCGCTGCAGGGGCTGAAGGCAGAGCAGTGTGAGCAGCAGCTCGGTTTGCTGTAAGCTCCTCTCTGGGAGTAGGGAGGAAGAGGAGAGGGGTGGGAAGGATGAACTTGCATGCGCTGTGGTTTGCCTGGTTGGAGAAGGGATGTGTTGAGTTTCACTTTCTCTCTATGGGAAAGAAACTTGTTCCCCTTTCCACGCTTGACTCTGGCTTTACTGGAAACAGCCTGGTCAGCAGAGTGCAGGACTGCTGGGTGCCCAGCCTGGCCCAGCAGCACAGTCCCCACAGCTGGTGGTGACTGGGCACGAAGCAACACGACTGGAGGGCGCCCACAGGCTGCTGAGATGGCAGGAGGGGACAGGGGATGGGAGCACCAGGTGTCGCAGCCACCCGAGGGATGCTCGGGGCAGCCCAAGGATCACCCCTGGAGGTTTCTGCTCTGGGTGATGGGCAGTGTGTGTCTGTCACTGGTGCCCAGCTTTGTCATGGTGCTGCTGGGTGCTGACCCCTCGGGATGCCCACCTTGGCGCTGCACTCTGGTGGAGCAGGGTCCAGTGAAGGGATCATCAGTGCCTGTGTGGCTCAGCTGGGCCTTGAGTATTTAGCTCGGGTATCAGGAAAAAGTTCTTCCCCCAGAAGGTGCAGGGCACTGCCCAGGCTCCCCAGGGAACGGGCACGGCCCCGAGGCTGCCAGAGCTCCAGGAGTGTTCAGCCAATGCCCTGAGGCACAGGGTGGGGTTGTTGGGGTGCCTGTGCAGGGCCAGGAGTGGGACTGATGATCCCTGAGAGTTTCTTCCAGTTCAGGATAGTCCATGGTCCAAAGATCTCCTTCCAGCTGCCCTGCTTCAGTGCTTTGGGGACCTGGTGTCTGTAGCAGAGTGGGAAAAGATGAGGGTCTCTGGCACTGATGATGCTCTCGGTCCCCCTTGGGTGGCTGTGCCTTGCCCCAGCCAGATCTGGGCAACCCCAGGAGCTGTGCGTGGCCTCGAGATCTGCCAAGTGAAACACCAGCACCTCCTGTCACTGAGTGCAGGGAGTGAGCCCAGGGGGGCACATTCAGCTCTGCCAAAAGAGCTCCAAAACGCCGCCAGCCCCCAAACCCCACCTCACCAGGGACGGGAGGTGCCACAGGGACTCCAGCAGGTGGACATCCTTGGGACCTTGGGGACCAGCCAGGCCACCCCGTGGGGGACACAGTGGGCAGTGAGAAGGGGCCTTCTCATCCATATCCCCTTGAGTGTCCTTTCAGGAGTGCTGTGGCAGCTGCCCCGACCTTCATGAGGAAGAGGCCCCAGAGCTGGAGCTGGGGTTCAGGGGAGGACATCCAGGGAAAGAGGGTGGTAAGCAGGCCTGGGATTAGGGTGACTCCAAAGTCAAGGCGGGTTGGCCAACCCCCTATTCCCCTGCCTTCTGCTTCCTGCATTGCCAAGGGAGGTGTTGCATCATTTCCAAAACAGCTGAAAAAGGCAATGACCAAAACTCAGTTCAGTGACCTCTGCCAGCAGAGATCTGTCACTCAGCTGGTCTCTAATTGATTGACTAGATGCCCACTTAATGCAATACATTACACGTTTTTAATCAAAATGTCATCCCATAATAAATCAGATGCCCAGAAGAAACGTGATTTTATTTTATCGGCAGAGTTCCCCTATCAACCCTACCTGCAACCGTGTCTAGACAAGATGACAGGTGAGTTTGAAAGGACCTACCTTCCACCAAACAGTGCTTCTGGACAGTAATTGTATTTCTGTCCTATTGCCCTTTCCTAATATACAGACCAAATGAGACCACTCCATCATTTCATCCAGCACTGACTGATGGCTGTGTCCTCATGCCCTGTGTCCTTTGTCTTCTGCTGTCCCCTTAACCCCACTTAAATGCTGAATTACAGGGGCTGGCCGTGGGTTTCCAGCACCTCCTGGAAGCTGGTGTAGGTCTGGGTGTTCCCTCCTCCAGGTCCATGGGATTTCTGAGAAGTGTTCATCCCCACTCGACTTCCAGATTCGCTGTGGTCAAGCCAAGTCTTCCTCTCCCATCCTCTGAGCACCTCCTCCTCCTCCTCTGGATCAGCAGCTGGGACAATCCCAGACTGGTTTGGGTTGGAAGGGACCTTAAAACTCATCTTGTTCCACCCCGGACACCTTCCACGTTCAACCCCGCCTCGCACACTTCCAAGGATGGGGCAGCCACAGCTTCTCTGGGCCACCTGTGCCAGGGCCTCCCCGCCCTCACAGGGAAGGATTTGTCCCCAGCATCCCGTCCGACCCCGCCGTCCGGCAGCGGGCAGCCACTCCCGGCGCCACTCACTCCAGAGATGCCGGCTGCGGGGAGCCGGGCACAGGCGTGGCGCGGTGCCATCCCGGCGGCTTCTGCAGACCGCAGCTCCCGGCACAGAAACGCTCCCAGCCTGGCACCCCCCGGTCGTACCCCCTCCCACGGCCGGGAGTAGGGCCCGGCAGCGAGGGGATGCGCCGCGAGATGGCACTGCTGCCTCAGCCACCGCTGCCTCGGTCACCGCTGCCTCGGTCACCGCTGCCTCGGTCACCGCTGCCTCGGTCACCGCTGCCTCGGTCACCGCTGCCTCGGTCACCGCTGCCTCGGTCACCGCTGCCTCGGTCACCGCTGCCTCGGTCACCGCTGCCTCGGTCACCGCTGCCTCGGTCACCGCTGCCTCGGTCACCGCTGCCTCGGTCACCGCTGCCTCGGTCACCGCTGCCTCGGTCACCGCTGCCTCGGTCACCGCTGCCTCGGTCACCGCTGCCTCGGTCACCGCTGCCTCGGTCACCGCTGCCTCGGTCACCGCTGCCTCGGTCACCGCTGCCTCGGTCACCGCTGCCTCGGTCACCGCTGCCTCGGTCACCGCTGCCTCGGTCACCGCTGCCTCGGTCACCGCTGCCTCGGTCACCGCTGCCTCGGTCACCGCTGCCTCGGTCACCGCTGCCTCGGTCACCGCTGCCTCGGTCACCGCTGCCTCGGTCACCGCTGCCTCGGTCACCGCTGCCTCGGTCACCGCTGCCTCGGTCACCGCTGCCTCGGTCACCGCTGCCTCGGTCACCGCTGCCTCGGTCACCGCTGCCTCGGTCACCGCTGCCTCGGTCACCGCTGCCTCGGTCACCGCTGCCTCGGTCACCGCTGCCTCGGTCACCGCTGCCTCGGTCACCGCTGCCTCGGTCACCGCTGCCTCGGTCACCGCTGCCTCGGTCACCGCTGCCTCGGTCACCGCTGCCTCGGTCACCGCTGCCTCGGTCACCGCTGCCTCGGTCACCGCTGCCTCGGTCACCGCTGCCTCGGTCACCGCTGCCTCGGTCACCGCTGCCTCGGTCACCGCTGCCTCGGTCACCGCTGCCTCGGTCACCGCTGCCTCGGCCACTGCTGCCTCGGTCACTGCTGCCTCAGCCACTGCTGCCTCGGCCACCGCTGCCTCGGCCACCGCAGTGGCACGGGGTTGTCGCAGTGCCATCTCTTTTCCTCCTGCTCAAACGGGACGGGG